>OX155681.1:12340995-12940995 GCA_944547425.1 Eupithecia centaureata
CCCACTATACAAGCCATTTGACCCCACTATACAGCCCATTCTGACACTTACTGTACAGCTCGTTTTGACCTTGTGTGGGAACGGAGTCTAACATAGGGTACCTAACTATCACAGATATTTCAGTTGGGTAAATAAAATAGCGTGTAGTAAACACGTAGTAACAGTATCATCATATACATTTTCGTTAGGTAAATAGGCAAGTTTCCTAAACAAATCTAATTAATCCGTTTGTTAGATTTTCGAAAAATATTTGATTAATGTGATTTATATTCCGTCATTAACTGTTTCATTGACAAAAGAAAAATTACATGTGTCCAATATTTCTTTAAAACCTATCTGACGGACTGAATTGAATAAAAAAACATCACCCAGGAAACGACCCTATTTTATACAACAAAATTTAAGTAAATGTACTCACATCCACTGTTTCTAATAATAAAGATTTAAAATTTATACCATCAGAAAGAGGGAATTCCTATGGTATAAAGCACTATCTGCCATGTTTTGTTCTAATTTGTTTGAAATAATTTGAGTAAGGGCCATTTGATGTTCCAAAGTAGAACATGCTAATTTGATCCCGGGATCAAGTCTGCCCTAACAGATAGGGAACAAGTCTCCCCGTCCCTAGTACTTATAACAAAATTTAAAAAAAGTTAAGAAAACAAAACAATTGCTTAGAACAAACTTAGAATACACTCTCTTAACTGAATTTCTAAGCTATTTTTCAAACCAAACACGAATTATTATATCAAAAACTGTTCAAACAAACCAAAATATAAACTTACAAAAAAAGAATCAATGTCTTCAAAACCATTTTCCCTTTAATACTCAGATGTTAGCTATGTACGAATGTCAGTATCACGTTTAAAATTCCAAACCATCAAAGAGCTACAATGGTAGTAGTATAGATTTCGATATATAAGGGGGTGATCATGTCTCCCAAGGGATCAAGTGTCCCCAGGTTCCCCTACTGACAAAACAATTTCGGTCTATTAGGCTAAAAGGCTAACCTAGTGACAGCGGGGTATGAGGCGTGATTTGCCGAGTATCGCGTCCAGTGGAAAATGTCTTTGTCTCTCGCACTGCCACCTGTCCGTCCCGTTCGCTCGTTGGCATAAGAATAGACAAAAACAGAGTAGAAGGGAAACTTCGCTCCGAACATCAAGGTCACGATATTATTAGCCTTCGCGATTCTGCACGTTAAACGTGCAGTAGGGCTGTCACAGCCGGCGACGCCGCACGCTGATTTTAATATTTGTGTAGGTTAGGTACCTATCTCTATAATATGACGTCACGGTCAAGTTATCGTGGTGTGATCGGTTGTAACAATAACTCAAAAACGAAGACAAATTTAATTTTTTTTACAAAAAAGAGTAATTTACTGGCATTTGTAGACCCGATAGTGGGATCAAATGGGCTGTATAGTGGGATCAAATGGGCTGTATAGTGGGATCAAATGGGCTGTATAGTAGTGTCAAATGGGCTGTATAGTGGGATCAAATGGGCTGTATAGTAGGATCAATTAATATCAAAATCAATTTGGGTAGACTTGATCCCGGGATCAAGTCTACCCAAATTGATTTTAGGTACTATTTTTTATGTTACAAGTTCTTTTCTACGTAAAATGCCCAGTATTTACAAGAAAAAGAAAGCTTAAAGCATAGGCGGAGTTCCTATTAATTATTATTGTATACTTATTTGCTAGAATGTTGTTTAATATAATACAAGCATAGTCGCAAATTTTTTGTTCAAAGTTGCTAGAATGTTGTTTAATTTTATAAGTACAGTCATTTAATTAGTATTCAAAGTTGCTAGAATGATCTTTAAAGTTATAAGTACAGTAATTTAATTTGTATTCTTAGTTGCTGAGCTACTTTTCTGAAAATAGAGAGAACGATTAGTAGGTATAAGTAATTTTCAGTATTCTAATGATTGAACACAAGATTTTGGTAAATTTTGAGGTTGGTTAAATTATAATAACATCTATATTAATTATATAATCTAGTGATCTATACCTACCGGTTCATAATTAATTCAAAACATATAAATTAAAGACCATTAAACTTTTAAATTCTACTTAAAAAGAAATTATAATTAAAAGTACAAGCAAAGGAATAGAAAAATTACAACAAGTATTTACAATTGAAACCATTGAGCTAACTGCAGACGGTTGCAAACAGTCTAAAGGTAGCTCAATTGATCCATGTCAATACCAGTCGGAAGCGTCCCCAATACACTGGCTGCATTACCACGCTGTATGGCAATGCTGATGCGCTGAGCCAGATATTCACCAGCTCTCGGGTCACGCGTCGCATCGACCAGACGCTCAGATATTTTTTTAAAAACCCGGAGAGCCTCGGTACCCACGGACCTAGGGTCTCGAATCCAAGGGGAGCAAATGCGTAGGTTCTGTCGAGACCTGCATATTTGCGCCTCTTGAGATCCTCGGCCAGATCTGCCGCCGCACCAGCCCTAGTGGATGTCCTTGAAAGATGGGAAGGTGCAAGTGTGTCGACGCATGTAGCGTCCCACACAATGGGCCTCCCCAACTCCCATGGGACTAGTTCATACCGTCGGGCCTCTTGCCATTAATTAAAAGTATTTCTACTGAAAATAGTTAAAAATTTCATAGAATACAGAACAGGCATCCCCTTAAATTAAAAATACTTATTAAAAACAAGTCATCTAAGGAACAGGGATACTTGATCCCCCATGATCAAGTCTACCCTACTGCAGTGAACAAGTCTCCCAGAATAGGGGAGACATGATTTTTTTTTCTTTTTTTTCGACTTTTTTTCGCCGACTTTTTTTAAAATTGTTGTAGTTAAACAATTACTGTCTTTAATTGGAAAATAACAGCTGTATTTAGTTGGTACTGAAATTCTTTATACTAATCATTTAAAAAATGTTAAAATAAGCTATAACTTTTGAGTTATTTGGTAAAATGTAAAGTGGTGATCAAGTCTCCCCAGGTTCCCCTATGTCTTTGGTTCTTAACGACAAACTATATCGAAAAAATGACAAAGTTGTGCGTTTTGTTTTGTAAAAGTTATAGTGACCGATCCGTCAATATTTCTTTTCACAGGTAAGTACAATTTTACCCCATAGAAGCAGCTATTTTTCCATAAAATCTAAAAATTAAGATAACAATTTTGCATTAATACCACCATTTAAAAAAGGTGCTCAAATTTAAACGTAATTAACTGTACTTGAGACCTACCGAAAAAAGTAGAATTATATCGTTCTTTTTCCATTCATTCATTTTAAAATTGTCTAATAGGGCTTGACACTATCGATGAAAAATATCGATGTAAATAAATTAATCAACGAACTTACGCACTTTCAGATTTCCAATTGATCCGCTAACAACGCTAACAAGGTAAAGGTTTCTTGTTCGCTTCTTTTATAATTTCATAAATATTTTAACATGTATTTTTTGATTAAGTTTTCTTGTACCTACTCAATATATTTTCTAATATATTTTATATTTTTTTAATTGTGTTACAAGTGGTTTGTAAAATAAATAAGTCTCTACGCAGTATCAATATCCATTACGAAGTAACAATACCTAATCTGTGCCCGGGATTAAGGTGAATAGTAATAAAATTACTTTAAATAATAATAATAAAGCCTATTATTTCCACAACCAGTTTAAACACTAAATTTAAACTTATGACTTAACACTTATTTCGAGTATATGCTTCCTCCAAGTTTTTCCAGTTTTGTCTGTTCTGAGCGTTCTCTAGTCATGTTTTACTTTCACTTCAAATAACTTTGACTTTAAATTATATTTTTACATAGTAAGTAAGTATAGGTAAATAATCAATGTTACTACGATAAAAAATCGTTGTTACATTGTTATGTTACATTTTCCGTCATTCATTCATTTTTATCGATATAATTTCATCGACTGCGTCATTCACTAGAGAAAATGTTGTGATTGAATGACAAAGCTATGAGTGACAAAGCTATCTGCGGAACAGCTAACTAAAGCAGCAACAAAACATTCCTCCCGTACCCGAAAAAGTGGTCGACTGTAATTGCATAGTATTTTAGGGCATGTCGTGTCCCGTGGAAAATGTCTTTGGCGAGAGATTATACCAAGCCGACCGTACTACGTCGCGCTTTGCGCTCCGACGACGCTCGCGTACGCGCCACGCAGCGATCTAAGTGATAACCTGATAACACTTAACTGTGCCGGTATTTGTTGCAACGCAAAGACACTCGTGCTTAGAGTAGACATAGTGACTGTACCCAAGTGCTCGCTAACACTGTGATATCTATGTACCGTGTATCTAATGAACCTGTGTGTACCGCCCAGACCCTCTGCGGTTGCAAGTTCCCCGGACAGTCGCGCGCCCCGTGCAACCACGGTTGCACGGAGCGCGCGGCAATTGTTTTGATAGTAGTTTAAATTTACCACGCTCCCAAAACCTACCAAGTGTTTAATTCCATACTAGGATATATTTGTGACAAGCAGCAACACTGAAGTGTCAGTAGATTCATCTGTCAGAGTCAGGAAAAAAAGAAGAAGTGACACCAACCATTGTTTACAAAGTGCGGGAGTGTTGATGTTGAATGGTGTTTTTTATCGTTTTATTATGATTAATTCACATAAACTATATATCAAAATAAACGTGACGATATAACGCATTGGTTTAAAAGTGATTTAGCTCGAAATATAATACAAAAAAGTGGATCTGAGCCTGCAAAATGACCTTGGCGGTCGGACTTGGTTCGTACATGTTATTTTTTAAAAAATCATTAAAATTTCAATTTTCACGGTATTTTATAAATTCTTTCAGGATATGAAGCGAATTGAATTGGCCTTTCATGCAATGTTCATATTTTTGTTCTAGACATTTAAAATTATAATAAAAAAATATTTTTACTTCCGCCTCTTTATCGACGGCACTTTTTCGCTGACCCGATAAATTTTCAGTGTATATTTCTTTGTATTTTTGTACTAGCGATGTCGGTATTTTTATGTTAATGTTAAGTTAAGTTCATGAACTATTGAAATACATAGAAAAAATACCACGTTATCAGTTTCATTTTCAAATTAATACCATTTTTCCAAAACTACCACCTAGGACAAGTTTACCCTTGAATTACATAATATTTTACTGCTCTATTCGTCAGATTGTTTTTGTAACTCATTGCTTAGTTATTCAACTACCTCTCACAAAAATTTTATCACAAAGTCGTAATTACGAAGCCCTTTAGACCCTTTTTTACAACTGGCGGGAACATCTGGCATGTCGCGGCGAATCACCGCGGGGCGGCGGGCGTACGTGTGCATTTTTCTACACGGCATGGGGCGCGTGAGTCGCTAATAAACTTTGTCTTCACTCCAACAACACGTGTTTTGTTCTATACCTACCAACGAACATTCAATCTCGAATGTTTGTAGATTGGGGGAGACTTCATACCTACATGATTAACTATTAACCAACCCGCTTATTGTTTCAGCCAACAAATTAGACATTAACGGTCTAATTCTCTAAGACGCCTATCTTGCCAAGGAACTGATTGGGCTTATCTATTGGAGAAGGGACATAGTTAAAATATTTAACTGAAAACGCTGCCAGTAACTAACCGAACCTCGGATGAAAATGAATGATAGTTTGATGGTGAGTGATCATAAAAATATGGCAAGTTCTAACTTATGAAAATTATAAAAGATTATTATTACTTACATATTTATATTGTTATTTATACTGGATAAGGTTCTGTACCCATACCTACCTCAAGATAAATTAACATTTTTCTTTATTTTCAGAAATATCTGATGATGTGGAATGCATGAGGCTACAACGAATGCTGCGGAATAATGTTTCTATTTAATAACACTATATATATATATATTGTTTGTACTGTTATGTTAAATACTGTTTTATAGTATTAAAGTCTTGTATGGTAGTAGTAGTTTTATAGTTTTAAATGTAATAACGAGATTTACGTTCTGAGGCTCATATGGTAGGTACATACTTAGTTACTAATTTGTAAATAAATAATAAAAACTAGCGACCCGCCCCGGCTTCGCACGGTTTTATTATAAGTACCGAACGGGATAAAAAGTATCCTATGTCCTTCTCCTGGCTCTAAACTACCTCCCTGCCAATTTTCAGCTAAATCGGTTCAGCCGTCCTTTAGTTATAAGTGAAGTAACTAACACGACTTTCTTTTATATATATAGATATAGAAGTAAATAAAACCTATGTTTTTTAATTAAGTTCAATAATATTTATTGTTCTGATTCCACTGATTTCCACTACCTACCAAAGATAGGTACCTGTTTATATTATTTGGATTTAATCTGATATCAGATATATATATAAAATTTTTGTTTATTAGGTACTATTTAATTTGTATGTGTCCTTGTTGTGTAAAGTTTTATACAACAAGTAGGTACGCGTACAATTAAATAGTAATAGTTTATAAATACATATCTGATTTCATATTAAATCTAAATAATATAAATAGGTGCCTATCCTTTGTAGGTAGTGGAATCAGAATAATAAGTAAGACAGTACACATTACAATTATGGATTGTACATACAACAATAATGTATAGTAACTATTACAATGAGTATAGTTATCGTTACAATAAAAATTGTATACCAGACACTAATAATAGTGCTCATATACAAAAAAGATAGTAGGCATAACACTTACTTACTTTTAGGTACTAATTATTCTTGTAATCTCTACTAGACTGTTTTGTTGGGATAACAGCTACCTCTAGTTCTGACAACTAGAACTATTCATTCTTGTAATCGTTACTAAATTATTCTCGCTGTCACAAAAGAACGAGAATTATTGTTGAGTCAAACAGAATTTCAGTAAGTGCAACGAGATTTTTTTCTCCGTGTATCCTAACTGTATTTTTTACCCCATGTTGTCTACCCCAAAATACTAGCTTTTTAAGTGCTTCATAATATTGTGATTTCTGTCTAAAATTCAAATAAAATATTCGTCATAAACACTGTTGTATGTGGCAACAGCTAATGGAAATTTCCTAGAAGTTTTTCGCGACCTGTGGGGTGTTTTCTAACTCAAATGTGTAGTCAGCTAAACCTGACTGACAGTAAGTTGTCGATATAATGGCAGCATCTAAGCCTATTTTTAGGTAATGCGTATTTATTTACACATTTCGTACAAATTCCCAGTGCCTATTTCTTGCTGTGGCGAATTTCTACTAATATTCCTAACCTACCGAATGCTCATCTAATAACAATGTTATTAGATGAGCATTCGGCACGCGTATTTGTATGCGTTTTCACCACATAATCAGTAGTCCAGCAAGATTGAAATCTATTTTGTAATATTAATTAATTTTACCGATTTTCATGTCATCGAAGAATGTGCTACAGTACTGTTGACAAGGATGTTTTCTAATTTTATGAATCTTTACTATCTGACGGTGACTAATGAATAAGAAGATGACATTCAACAAATTTAAAAATAACAAAATAAAGATGGACATGAATTAAACTAATGAACATGTTACCTACCTACCTGTGAACTATTACAAAATCATGATCATTATGTGATATGTTATGTATTACTTACTGATAATATTTTGTATGATATCTCATATAATTTGGTAGTTATATAAATTTTTCTGCCAGGATCCATAAGGATCTTCTGATTTTTTTAAATTTATTATGTTCCTAGGTACCAACAACAATCGTATCCCAAAACAAACTCACTAGCATTATCCTCTGCATAATGCAGGTGAGCTATATAAGTGCAACTACACAACTTTCATCCCCAGCAGTCTCGTTTTCCCTGGTCCTAAACATCACTGGGCGAGGGGCATAAAAGTTCGGAAGACTATATCCAGCTATATGAGAAAGCTGGAAGAAGTCGGATATCTTACCTAGCACCAAGAGGCGCAAGATAAACCCTATAAGTAACGTAAGCTATTGCCGATATATCAGCTATTGTGATATTGTCACCAGCCAGATATTTTGAACGGGTTAGGAAAGCCTCCAGAAAACCGTAGGAATCAGCTGTACGATAACGCTGAAACCACCCATCCAAAATTGACATATGAAAGCCCTTTTAATGGCCTTCGTTATTTGAAATTGTATGGAAAGGACGCGCGCGATGGTCATTTCAATGGCTCAAGAATGACAATTTGGATGGGCGGTTTTAGCGTAATCGCACAGCAGTTACGTCTTGTATTTGACGAGGTGTAGCCGAAGTAGCTCCATCGTAATAGATTGACACCTGAAAGACAGAATGTAAATACAATATCATTATACGGGTGCGTTCACACGAGTGAAGCGAGATGTTAAATTTATTAACCATATAATGCGGTAATGGACATACATTTCAAAAACATAGATTTGTAAACTGATGAGTTACAAAACTAAAGGAATATTGATGTAACATATTTGACGACGCAGGTATCACAGATCAAGCTGGTCGAGCTCCAAGCAATTCGAGGTTATGACAGTTTTCATTAATCATTCCATTGGTCTCTCATTCGTTATTGAACCCAAACTTGCATTTTTTTCGCTTGCTGTTACTCTGCTGTTGTCTGTTATTCTTATCAGTTTTTGTTAAGTTTTCATTCATATAAATGTAAATGTTTACAAAAAATATCAGAGTAAAGATATTTTTCTATGGAACCTGTGCTCGCAATACGGGTCGACACAGCTAACGTACTATATTCTGGGGTGTTTTATTTTTTGAACATGCAATCCGCCTCTGTTTTCCACTCGAAATTCAGCTAAACGTTTATTTCTAAGCACGATATTTTCATAGTTTTAAAACTTACAATGATAATTTTCAGTCTTGCAAATAGTACTCCTGCATTGAAGAATATAATTTGATTGACGAGTGCCCTCTTGCTTAGGTCTTTTGGATACAAAGAGTCCGAGATCTTAATCTGGAAGCATGCAGCACTCATCTGTGGAAATTTGCACTCTGCGAAGTGAACACGAAAACTGGATATATCTTACAAATCATTAAAATATAATTATAATGTATACCTACCACACAAAAACAGGATTGACTTTTTGAAAAAGCGTGATATTCACAATAGAAATACAAGACACAAGAACAAATTACACAGATAACGAAAGGTAGTAAAATCATATACGGGCAATAGTGTGCGCTCCTATAATAAACTTCCATCTCAGGCAACTGAGCTCTATTCGTAGATTTAAACAGTACGTAAAACAAAATAATATCAAAAAGGTAGTCCATAAATGATTGCATCAAATACGTTAATGCTTTGTCAGATGTTACCCAGTTGCACATTCACAATAGTATTCATAAAAAAAACATGTATCCCATCCTTTAAATGACATTTGATAGCTATTTTCATGGTATTCACGAATTCTATACTACCCTCATATAATTACAAATTAAGAAGACCATTAAATGGCTTTCAAACATCTATTATTAGATGGGTGGTTTTTACGTCATCGCTAGGAAGGCCAAGGCTAGTTTGGCATTCTATTTACCTTTAAAAACTCTGGCTTGAGGTGATCTTTCGCTGGAAAATCGATCTGGATAGTTTTAAAAGGTAGTTTGAGTATATCGCATACCATCATGACCGCTCTAGCTGGTGGGCTAGCATCAGTTTTGCAAAGCTTTAGGACCATCTGAAAAAAAAAACAACTGGTTCATTTACGTATGTAACTATAACTACAACAATATAGACAACAAATCTAGGATAACCCAAGCTTAAGAAGAATAAAGCTGCTTTTTCTCCAGAAATGTGGTATTCTGTAGCTATGTTTCATTTAGCTAAGGTAAACTTCAAGACAAGCGACCCGCCCAGGCTTCGCACGTTTTATTATACGTATAAACCTGCTAAGGTAAACTTCAAGCTAAGTATATATAACTAGCGACCCGCCCCGGCTTCGCGCGTTTTATTATACGTATAAACCTTCCTCTTGAATCATTCTATCAATTAAAAAGAACTGCGTCAAAATCCGTTGCGTAATTTTAAATATTTAAGCATACAAAGGGACAAAGGGATATAGGGACATAGGAACAGAGAAAGCGACTTCTTTTTTTTTTTTTTTTATTATAACAAGGACTTTGTCGCTTAGCGACCACACCGTCCCATAAAAATCAATACAAATAAAAACAATAACAAATATAAACATCTATCAATCATTACACACTAAATAAAGAGCAAAAACAATTAACATAAGAAAACAAAATGTTCCTACTGACAAAAAAATAAAAATAAACAATAACAACTTAAGAGCTAAGACCTAGTTCTGCAATTTTATATAGCATTTCGGCTTCACCTGACAAAGGGTCAGCCAAAATGCTATTTATGAGGCCGATGCTGATAGTTCTGCCAAAGCAGGATCTTCTAAGACTCTCATTCCGAACACATTCCATCAGTATGTGATGTAAATCTTCAATCACCCCGCAATCGTTACAATTAGGAGACGGTACTTTTCTCATTAAAAATGCAAATTTCTTTGAAGGAATGTGTCCGGAACGCAATCTAAGTGCAGTTTTCAAAACATTTCTGCCCAAACTTACGTCATCGATCCATGGAAATTGGTTTATCTGTGGCTGTATTGTTCTGTACCAAATACCTTTTTCCAGTGACCTCTCGTCAAAGTATTCTTGCCACAAAGCTATGCATTGTAACTTTACTGTTTTAAAATGTTCGGAATAAAAAGGCAAAACTTTTAAGGGGATTCCATCTACAATAGCCTCTTCTTCATTTTCTGTTAGGTGGATGTGAGATGGAATCCATTGCAGAACTATCCTTATGTTACGGGATTGTAACCTCAAGATCGATTCTAAAATCCTATAGGCTATCGGTATTCCTCTCACCGAAGAGGTACAACGAGCCAAATGTTGCAAAGAACTTTTTGAGTCGGTCAAAATGACAAATTGATTGAAATTTACTGAATCGATATATGATAACGCTTCCGCTATGGCAACCAATTCAATATGCATTATTGAGACGTCAGAATCGATCTCCAGTTTAATTCCGCTCTTAATCTGAGGATCCAAAAAAGCCGAACCCGCTCCAGACTTATCTTTAGATCCGTCTGTGAAGATTTTATACCAGCCGTTATATTTCTCATTTATAAAACTCAAACAAATATTTTTAAGATTACTACAATCATAGGTCCGCTTAGCTCGTACAATTTCAGGAATACTATCAAATACAACATCATAAAGATTAACATTACTGACCCAAGTATCAAGAGAATACATGTCCAGCTGGGTACTATTGTATAGTGATAACGAATTTAACAAATCTTGCGTCTGAGTCAATAATGGAATCCTTTTACGTGACCAGTAGCGGGAACCGCGCAAAGATGTGAGATCGTCCAATAGGTTTATGATATAACTATTAGATAAAGATTTACATTTTAACCAGTACTTCCCTGCAAGGAACCTTCTACGAAATTGAAGAGGAGGCAGACTCAACTCATTCTCCATCACATGGATTGGGGTACTCCTTATAAAACCACCTATAACACGTAAAGCTTGGTTTTGAATACGGTCTAATTTTAATAAAGAAGTAGCGCAACAATTGTCGTATAAAAAACTCGCGTAGTCTATTCTACTTCGAATAATTGCAATGTATAGGCGTCTTAAATGTTTTTGATGAATACCCCAACCCGGTCCTGATAAAACTTTCAGAAGATTAATGAACTTAGATATTTTAATAATTGTCTCGTTAATATGTTTCTTCCATCTTAGCGAGCTATCCAGCCATAAACCTAAATATTTAAAACTATTAGTCATGGGCAAAGATTGATTATTAATTTTAAATTCAATGAAATTCCTGAAACAGCCCTTCTTAAATATACAAAGTTTACTTTTCGTAGGAGAAATACCTAAACCTAGTTCGTTCAACATACGGTCGAGTTGTAGACACGAAATATGAAGGTCGTTAATAGCAGAATCTATCTTATCTTTTGTAACATATAAAACAAAGTCGTCGGCATATTGAGAAATTTCTGTGGTTTGAATATCTTCACAAATATTAATAGTTATCGCATTAAAAAGAAGGGGAGAAATCGGGTCCCCTTGGGCTAGACCTCTTCCCGTAGACCTAATCAATTCAAAACCTTCTACTTCTATCTTCAAATATCTGCACTTAAGATATGACCAAAGATAACTGCATATCTTGTTACCTATTCCTAACTGATCTAATTTACACACTAAGCAACTCACATCAACATTATTATAGGCGCTGTCTACGTCAATAAAGCATGCAGCCGTTAACATATTTTTTGAAAAACCAATTTGTATTTGGGACACCAAACGAGTAAGGTTATCGAAGCACGAACGAGATTTACGAAAACCTACCATTCTATCGGGAAACATTGAATGCTTTTCGAAATACCATTCTAACCTTTTGTTAATGATAGTATGAAAAACTTTACAAAGGCAAGAGATGAGCGATATTGGTCGAATAGCAGCATGAGAGTTAATTTCTCGTCCAGGTTTTGGTATGGCGATTATCTTAACTTGTCGCCATTGAACAGGAATAAAACCCTCATGTAAGCAAATGTTATAAAATCGACTTAGTAACTGTTTGCCTATCAAAGGTAAATTTTTAATCATCGAAAAGGAAATTTCGTCGCAACCTGTTGCCGTATCTGTTTTTTTTATTGAGTTTTCTAATTCATGCAATGAAATGTCTGATTCCAATAAATCATTATTTGAATAAAACTGTGGTTGCGGTGGACAAACATAATCAGGTGTTAAGGCTTCGAGTAATTGTTTGGCGTTATCTTTACCTACGCAGAGATAAGACGCGGATGAGTGATGTCCCTTCACCCATCTCATTTTCCTCCACATGTCGGTAGGGGAATTTGTCTCATCAATAGAATTACAAAACTGTTGCCAAGATTTACTTTTGGCAAGTCTTATGGCTCGTTGGGCCTCTTTAATTTTTTCTTGTAATATGTTTAAATTACTTGGAGATGGGCAACGTCTAAAATTACCTAAAGCTCGACGACGTTCAGCCACTAGCTTAGACAGTTCAACATTCCAATAATGTTTTGGGGTAAATTTATTAGAAATATTTTGAGGGATAATTTTATATGGGATACTTTTATTGGCAGCTGACTGCAATGAATGCTCGAACATATCATAGAACTGTTGATAATTATCTGGGATTGAAGAGTCGACAAAGGAATCTTCTACATATTTTTTGTAAGAAGACCAGTCACTTAATTTATAATTCCTTTTTTTAAATTTATTTTGATAAACATCTAAATTAATTGACAATTTTATCATAAGATGATCACTGCCTAAAGTTTCGTTAGTAACCTTCCATGTAAACAAAGTTGCCAACTCCGTGGAGGCAAAAGAGATGTCAGGTGAAGTCTTACGCAATACATTATCAACAAGTTGAATTCTTGTTGGTTCCCCGTTATTCAAATATATAAAGTTATGTTCCAACATTGCATCAAATATTCTTGTCCCCCTCGAATCTGTTTTACTAGACCAATTAATAAGCCTTACATGAACGAGTTCAATGCCTGTATTAGGACAATTAGTCATGCATGCAACACTTTTAACCGACTTATGGGTTAAAATTGCCACGCCGCCGTGATCATCTGCCCTGTCTGACCTATAGGTATTATAACCACTTATATTAAAATAGCTATCAGGCTCGAACCATGTTTCGCTGAGAACAGCGATGTGGATTTTTTCTTGGTTAAGTATAGATTCAAATGGCACTGATTTCGGTCGTAAACTACGACAGTTCCACTGTAAGATATTGATATTAATGTTGATGACTTTGTTATCCATCATTAACAAACATGTTAATGAGGGAGCCAGCTGACATACCACTGACTAATTTAGACAAAATCCACTCTGTACAAATTTTAACTACCTGTTCTATTTTAGCCTGTAAAGAATTATCACTTACCACAATACTGAATAGTTTAGACATTAAATTTGCAAAACTCAAGTCCTTAATCATATTCTCACGTGTTTTTCTACTGGTCTCACTTCGGTGTTCATTTACAGTATATGAAATGTCCCCTAAATCTTCTTCCGTCTCCCTGTTCCTCTCTGAGTCAATCTCCTGAGGGCCAGGGGAGTTAGAGTTGGTGTGTTTGCGTCGTCGTTTGATTCTCTGTTTACGACTCTGGGCTAAATTAAACGTAGCTTCTTCTTCCGAATGAATGTCGACGGGCGCGACAGCGGGTACGGTCGCGCGGGTGGACTTGGACGTGGATGCGGTCACAGGTGTATTCTTTGCTACGGACGGACTACTAAACAATTCTGACATTAATTTTTGTCTTCGGATTGGGGGAACGGTCTTTTCATTTGATGGACGTTGATCACGAGGAGCGGGTACATCCTGGCCGGGTTCTTGGTTTGAATACAAAGGTGGATAGTTCTCAGGGGTAGGAGAAGGTGGAACGTAGGTGGTGAGTGCCTGTTTATAAGTGCAGTTGAATTCTGCCATTAGTTCTCTTACTTTCCTCTCTTTCTTAAACATGGGACATATCTTTTGCATGGCTAAATGGTTCCCGGTACAGTTGACACATCGATAAGAAGTAGCTTCACAATTTTCATGATTCTTAGTACATTTAGGGCATACCGTTTTTCTCGATGGGCAGAAGGTTCTCATATGGCCAAACTTCCAACATCTTGAGCATTGAGTGACAGGGAAAATAAAAGGTTCAACTTTTACTCTCATGCCATCTATAAATACATGAGTAGGGAGGGATGCACCCTTAAAACCGATTCGGACTACTTCACATTTCTCCCAGCCTGCTGGTGACTCGTTCTCATATTTTCTCTTATTTAGTCTCTTCGCAGAAAGAATCTCCACGTTAGTCGACAAACTCTGTATTATTTTATCCTCGGTGAAATCTAATTCGATGTCTTTTATGACACCATATGAAACTCCTACTTCTGAAGTTCTGTGGCATTTCCATCCCATTGCACAAAATGAATTGCACCTAATAAATTCATCAGCGTGGCTTCCCAACTCGAATGTTATCAATATCTTATTATCGTGTATATACTTGACGCGATGAATACCATTGATATTGTTATCCTTGAATAACCTAGCCAGCGCAAACTGCTTGGGCATGGCGGACGTAGACGTAACATAAACTTGGACTTTTTCTTCGTCTTCAGGTCTCGATAGTGGTTCCTCGGCAGATGTTTTACTTCGGATAATTTTACGTCCTCGTGGACCTACAACATTCCAGTCTTCTTCCACAGGACTTTCTGCCGCACGTATCCTGTTCATTTCTTCCTGCATATCCAAATTGTTAAAGCACTCCTCACTGCATAACAATTGATCTTCAACAAAATCTGTCACTGCGTCACTGGTTACCTCAGAACATGCCATGCTATTTTCGCCTGTCTCAGTTACGGCATAAGGTACATTAGTCATTGCGCGAGAAACCCAACCAATTAAGGAGGGTCCCTCGCTTATCACAAACTTTAACTCGCTATCGATATGCGCAAAACGACTTTATTGCTCGAGATGCAATCAACAACTGATGAAAGCGACTTTGTTTAATACTATGTAGTGATTATCAAAACATTACAATAAATAAAATATTAATTGATTTTTGCTTCAAAATACTTGATTATCCACTAGAGAAAGAAGTGAAAAATGAACAAAATTATATTTCAAAATTATTAAGATTTTTAACAATTCAACTTTTATCTTAACAATATATCCTTAAAACGCATTGCTTATTAAAATAATTAAGTAGGCAAAGGTCAAAAAATCAATCGTATTATCAAAGTTATTATATTTATTACAAAAAAAAATTAGGTACTTCGAATTATCTGCACCGCACACACCTGTTTGCTAAAGATTCTGAATATCATTGGCTGAATGTCACCGTTATTTATATTGCAGACTAGCTGGTACCCGCGACTTCGTCTGCGCATGATTAGTATTTGGAGTACTCGCGATTTTACTTGCGTAATTCCCTTTCCCGTGGGATTTTCGAGATAAAATAAAGCCTATTTCTTATTCCAGCTTATAATCTACCCCTGTGCCATTTGATCCAGATCAGCTCAGCAGTTTTTGCGTGAAAGAGTAACAAACATCCATCCATCTATCCATTCATACTTACAAACTTTCGCGTTTATCAGTTCAATTCAGTTAGGTTCCCCTGGGGTATACGGGTTTTCAAAAATTTCTCACAGCATCTGAACGACGCGTACACACGCGTCGTTCAGTGATGCTGTGAGAAATTTTTGAAAACCCGTATACCCCAGGGGAACCTAACTGAATTCCGGGATAAAATGTATCCCATGTCCAATCGTCCCGAGTTCCATTCGAATTTATTCACTTCCGTCGTGATGCATGGTTGAAGAATTCTTCTTTCACCCTCTCTCCCAGGGGAACCTTACCGAATTCCGGGATAAAAAGTATCCCATGTCCTTCCTTGTAGTATGAACTCAAATCGTCCCGAGTTTCATTCTAACTCATTCAGCAGTTTCGGCGTGATGCGCGGTAAAGGAATTTTACTTTCATACCCTCTCCCATGAGAACCTTACTGAATTCCGGGATAAAAAGTATCCTATGTCCTTCCTCGTAGTATGACCAATAATCATGCCGAGTTTCATTTAAATCCATCAAGTAGTTTCGGCGTGATGCGCGTTTACGATACAGACAGACAGACAGACAGACATGAAAGAAAAAAATTACAGTTTTGGCTTGAGTATCGATAATAGAGTGCCCTCCAAAAAAAATTTTCAAAATATCTTCAATGTACAGAATTGGACCTGTTACAGTTTTATTATAAGTATAGATGCATTGTTATCTCATATACTTAAGTGTAATCACTCAGATGCAAATAAAATAAATAAATAAATAAATAAATAATTCTGGACAGTCCACACAGCATCATCTAGCCCCAAGCTAAGCAGAGCTTGTGTTATGGGTACTTGATGACTGATATACTTAATTCAATATACTACATAGATAGATATTTTTTATTATACCTACATATTAAACACCCAGACCAACGAAACAAATTTCTGCAGATCGTGCACAAATTTTGTTCCGAGGCGGGAATCGAACCCGCAACCTCCTGCGTCGCAGGCGGACCTTCGCCCACCGCGCCACATCGGTCGTCAAATGACAAAAAACAATGACTAGTTAGTAAATAAATCGCAAATGAGGTGTACCTAAATATTGCCTATTGTATACATCTAATTAAATTTATTTTAAATAACGTGTTTCTAAATTAAACTTGTTGTAGCTAAATAATGTCATAAAGTTGAGGGCGAATGGCTGTGGTAAGGAAAAAAGAAAGATATAAAATTTTTCTATGTAACGTTGCGAAAAACAAGACACAATTAAGATTCCTACATGAAGTTGTTACAAAAAGGACATAGGTAACTCAGAATTATGCTGGCTAAAAGGAAAATACTGGTCTTCCCTTAAAGCCTTCGAATAAGTGCCATTAGCACTATATAGTATAAAAAAGTCGCTTTCTCTGTCCCTATGTCCATATGTATGCTTAAATCTTTAAAACTACGCAACGGATTTTGATGCGGATTTTTTAATAGATTCTGATAGAGTAATTCAAGAGGAAGGTTTATACGTATAATAAAAACGTGCGAAACCGGGGCGGGTCGCTAGCAGAGTAAATTTCTTTAAACTGATGCGATCAGAACATTTTTATATTTATGACTTTTTATATTTATCTAAAGGATGCACGTATCGTGCTCGTTCTCTTTGTATTAAGATTTTTAACCTATTTTTCCTGACGTTTCGACAGGTTGACACAGAAAACAAACGGTTAATAAATAAATACTGCTGGACAATCCGCAAAGCATCATCTAGTCCCAAGCTAAACAAAGCTTGGGTAATGAGTACCAACTGACTGATATAAATAATAATAATAATAAATAAATGCTAATAATAATAATGATGGACCATCAACCTAGCATCTTGTTGTCCTAAGCTAAGCAGAGTTTATGGGTACTAGATGAGATGACTGATAAATTTTATACAATACATTAAAAAGATAGTTTTTTAATCATACATTTTAAATACCTAATTATGATGTAAAAAACTCAATGAATACCCGGTAAATAGTCATAATAACAATTGTAACTACAGGGTGACCCCATTACTTCAATCAACACAACAGGTTATATTAGACCAAAAAATTGATAGATTGATGAAGTAGGTACTTAAACCTATTTGATTCAAGAGACAAATGCAATTTACAACAATCTTCAAAATTATAGACGAATATGTTTAAAGAGTCGCCAAAACCTCTTCCTCTCAAAATAGCAACCACTTGAAGTTTTGTTCTTCACAAGTGATTTGTGTGTTTGTACCTAACTCGTCATATCTCTTGAAGTCCAAATCAAACTCAATGGTTACACTAGCTTCCTTATTTCACTATTGTAAATACGGATATACCATTGAAAATATCGATTACAAAACCTATCATACACATGCGAAAGTTTTATGATTAAACAACTGTGAAATTAGGTATTAATAATAATGTCCTAATGGCCGCTATTTGGTCATAGCAGCCGATCTAAACTATGAGTACAGGATTTAGTAAAGTTCACAAGTGTTTGCGCAAGCACAAGTCATCTCTTTCTCTCCCTCACAAATATCATCATTACCATCATCACTTTCATTATTGCCATCATTATCTAACCATTGACACATATTGCTGGAAAAAAGGTATTATTTTCCATGACAATTCAATTATCATTTTAGTGGTTACAAGTTATTCGCTGTATCATACGTAGGTATTTCAGAGAAGCATTGTTCAAATTGACCCACCAAAATGCCTTTACCACTCCAATTCCCGATTTTATTCATCTGTTAAACGAACAAATGAATAAAATTTAAACAATTTATCTGACCAACAGTTACCCGCGGCTAAGAGCCCATTAACTATAGGTGGGCAGTTGCAAATATTCCGAAACACAATGGCCATTACAATGAGATTAATGACGTAATCACGTCTCCTCAACACAATCACGCCAATTGTATTGGAAAATAAATCTCGATAGTTTGTATATTTATTTATTAGCCACATTTCGACGTACGATGTGGCGTAGTGGGCGAAGGTCTGCTTGCGACGCTAGAGGTTGCGCCCATGTGGGTTCGATTCCCGCTTTGGGACAAATCTTTGTACGGTCTGCAAAAAATGTGTAACGGGGTTCTGGGTGTTTTTAATATAGAATAAAAATATCTATCTTTGTTATATATTGTACCTAGATAGAAAATCAGTCATCTAGTACTCATAACACAAACTTTACTTAGGTTGGGGCTTGATGATGCTGTGTGAATTGTTATTTATTTATTTTTAATAATCACGGAGCTGATACAGATGTCAAAAAACACCGGGTGTTGGAAAAATAACAAGAGAAAACTAATTTTTTTGTAGGTATTTGCATCATGTTTACCTACTCTATACCTACACGTTGATATAATGCAATAGTAATTGTTATAACCGACCTTTAAAATAAATATAACCGTTTGTTATATTGAAATGCATTGGTACTCTATTTTTTTTTGTTTTGGTAACAAAAAATGAAGATAAAAGCGTATTTTTAACCATCTTCATAAAAAGCGGAGGTTCCTAGATCGACTGTATTTTTTAACTTTACAATGTTTTTCTAAGAGCCGATTTTGATGACTATTTTATTTTGACTCTGCCCTTACTCTGTAGGCTCAATCATCATCATGACTTTAGTCAATCACAGGAATATTATATGCGCAAGTTTAATATTTAGATATCTATCAGGTATACTCGTAACTCCGCGACAAAAGCTGAATCAGACAAAATTTATATAGGTGCCGTTCTTGATCCAAATTTATTTATCTCTTGGTATTTGTACCCAGTGGGTAAAACGGAATCCTATTACTAAGCCTCCGCTCTCCGTCCGTCTGTCTGTACAAATGTCATTAGGCTGTATCTCATGAACCGTGATAGTAAAACAGTTTAATTTTTTACAGATGATGTTGTTCATATATTGTACAACAACAAATAATTAAAAACGGAATAAATTAAATATTTAAGGGGGTTTTCCCATACAACAGACATGATTTTTTATTGTTTTTACAAATATATGAGTATAGTGACGACCGATGTGGCGCGGTGGGCGAAGGTCCGCCTGCGACGCAGGAGGTTGCGGGTTCGATTCCCGCCTCGGAACAAATTAGTGCACGATCTGCAGAAATTTGTTTCGTTTGTCTGGGTGTTTAATATGTATTATTAAAAAAATCTATCTATATCTGTATATAATGTATTAAATAAATATATCAGTTATCTAGTTCCCATAACACAAGCTTTGAGTAGCTTACTTTGGGGCTGTGATGTGTGGATTGTCCAGCATTATTTATTTATTTTATTTATTATGGTACGGAAACCTTCGTACATTAATCCGAGCGGAATTTGGCTAGTTTTATCCTGTAAAAACATGCAGTAAAAGCTAGAAAAAAAATAAAAAATCATTCTGCTATCTAATGTGTGAAAGTCTCCAAGCATTGTCAGATAAAATTCCGTTTAAATATCTAAATGTTGCATAAACGTTTGGAGAATTATCGTATTATTGTTTTTCAGTCCAATAAGTCCATGAAAGTTTGAACAGATTGTTTACGAGGCAGTGTCCTGGAAATTGCAATTTTCTCTGTACACTTAATTAAACTCGTATATTTTCATGAGTTTTTCGAAACGGCAGTCTGAATCGAATGGAAATTATTGATATTGATGGTTTTTTCAAGCCGTCTCCGGAGTATAAATATAAAAAGTACGATTTGGACGTTTATTACCAGTATACATAGTTTGATTACAAAAAGTTTTACAAACTCGATAGAGAGTATATCTCGCTTATACAATACAATAAGAATTGAGAAAAAGAAAGAAAGAATACATTTTTATTTGCCCTAGGACTAAGTACACAACAAAGACTTAACCACTGTACATTATTTATTTTGCTTACAATGGTATGTATATTTTGAATGTGGAAGTTTGAATGGATGGATTGATGGATGTATGGATGGATGTTTGTTTTCTCAAAATTACTGAATAACGGCTAGGTCTGAAATTTTGAATAGTAGTACTAGGCATGGAACAAAAAAAAGTTTTTATCTAGCTGTATAGATAACCTCATCATAGAAAGTGATTGTGATGTATTTTGTACGTTCAATAAAAAAATAAAATAAAATAGGCTACTTTTCATCAATTTTCACGCGGGTGGAGCCGTGAGACGTAGCTAGTATTATTATAAAAACATAATTTGCTTCACATGCAGTCATACATTTCCAAACTGGACTCAGCTTTACCATTATGTAGTAGCAAAAAGCATAGTTATGTTCCTATCATAGCTTTCACCTGGAATCACGTGAGTTTAGTCTTGCCAGTTCTCAGCATAGAGGTAACGCAGTAGAAATTTTCGTGTTCTAAAGTAAAATTATCAGCCAAGAAAACTCTCAAGTGATTACAGTTTTAACAGGCAAGAATGACCTACATTCTAGACTGGGGCATAAATACTGGTGTCCAATAAATCTAGGGAAGTGAGACGTACGTGAGCTCGACGGAATTTAAACCAGCGAATAAGAAGTTAAAGGAACGTGTAACTTTGTTAAATTCAGGCCATTCTTCGTGTGGTTTTCTAAATGTACTAATGTTTTATCTTTTACGAATATATTCATATTAATTCAGTTGAGATTGTAACCGTTTGATGTTAGCTCAATAATTTCACGTGTTTTAATTTGTTTAATTTATTGAAAACAAAAATGACATTCTAGGAATAGAACAAAGTAAAACTAGTTTATACAATTCAAACACTTAGCTAATTATTTATTTCTGTTCCTTGATTGTATATTTCTTTGTTTAAAAGGATATCTCAATTATAACTGTAAAACCATTTTTCTGCCTTTTAATAATTGATAGGTAGATCTATTATTAGGATAACACACTAAAACACAGTAAAAGTAACAAAAAAACACATATTCAAAATATTTAAGATAGGTAAACGAATTAGGAATTTGCTACCTGTTTAATTAGCACAAGGGCCGAGTAAAAATATTTGCAGATTGTACTAACGTTTGTCCCAAGGGAATCGAACCCGCAACCTCCTGTGTGGCGTGGCAGGCACAGGCGCCTGCCACGCCACATCGGTCGTAAATTTTTATATCTGCCATTTTTTGTGAAGAGGATATGAGACTCGAGAACATTCAAAATGTAATCTTAAAAATATAAATACGAAGTAACATAACGTCAGTTGATGCTTACGAACATGAAATAATTTGAATAATGAAAATTAGAAACGTTTTCATGAGCTTTTTGCAAAATCCACATTAACATTTCCCTGTGTGCTCGACATAAATACTTCATTAAGTCGCCTCCGACTTTGTACTTGCGGGAAATGCTAATTTAACACAGACCTTACTAAGTATTACAAACCTTAGACAGGCTAATCTAGTTTTCTAGTACGTATAGAAAACTAGCGACACGTCCCGGCTTCGCACGGTTTTATTATATGTATAAACCTTCCACTTGAATCACTCTATGTATTAAAAAAGCGCATCAAAAACCTTTGCGTACCTCTAGTTTTATAGATTTAAGCATACATAGGGACATAGGGACTGAGAGTTGGGATAAACTCGGTCACTGGATTTTCCTCGAACTGTGAAGATTATTATTTTGAGCGAATACTTAATACTTTAATATTATTAAACTAGCTGAGACCGCGACTTCGTCCGCGTGGAATTGTGACTTTGGGTAGACCCATAAACCTTATTTATAAATTACATGTAGACTTTTATCCCTTATTTTCATTTTACAATAAGAGTAATTTATTTTATGAAACTTTGAATGTCATGTTTATTTATATTTACTTAATCAAAAGACGAATAAATAAGTTTCAAGCTGCTAGCTTTAAAAATTACAAAACTTCAGTCCCTTTCAACCCCTTAACACCCTTTTTTTGCATGAAAAAGCTTATGTTCCCAGGCTCTAAACTATCTCTGTTCCAAATTTAATTTAGATCGGTTCAGTAGTTTAGGCGTAACAGACAGACAGATTTACATTCGTATTTATAATACTAGTAGGGATTTGGTTATTATTTGGGTTTTATCTTCCTAGCCAGTTTTCCCGTTAGAGTATTATTTTGAAGTGTTTAAATCCAGAGTGATTACTTTACTTCTAGGAAAGCCTACTTCTTCTTAGGCTACATATTTATTTACTCGTACTTATGTGCGAAAGTGGCTAAAAGCTCGGCCATTACCAATAATAAAATATCTTATTTTCTTTTTTATGTAATACACTACTACTGAACAGATCGGGATGAAATTTGGAAAAGACGTTCTAGGCATGGAATAAACTTACTTTTCATCAATTATCACGCCGGTGACACTGTGGAGCGCAGCTAGTTCAAACTTTATTCATGTTCAGTTTCGCGGTATATTTAAATACTCTCCCAGTTTTGTCTCATGCAGTATACGCAGAACTGTGTAATTAAGTCCTTTTTGAATATTTACAGCTCCTTTCAACATAAGCCTGCGCATAACTTACATAAATTAAAACAGCAATTTGCGCATTGCACAAAACTTCTTAAACAGCCGCACGACACACGTTTACTCTACGTGTGAATTTATATTCTTTACTTAGTCCATTCTTTCGTGAAATTAATATTACAGAAAAACTTAAGAAGAGTTGTTAAATTAGCATATTTCGAGCTACCATAAAGACTTATACCTATTCACAATTCAGAAGAAAATCCAAAAACATTTTCTTCATTAGATTTATTTCTGCGAAAAGGCATAATAATTTTACAGCACAAAACTCGAAAGTAACTTTCATCGTTTGAATGGGTGACATTTTATTATCTCCGAGAGTTTTGTACATAAAATTCTCTAGACAATTTTTCAACAATACCGACCCATGAATTTCAAATTCGTTTTTATAGATAAGGCCCTTTTGTTGATACAAAATACGATTACGCAGTGTAACCACGCGAGGTCCCGACGATAAAAATTACAATACGGTAACAAGAAGCACAAATCATAAGAATACCAAGTTAGCATTAATGGATACCTGCTTTTCCTTTTTACGATGGAAAATTCTTTTATTGCTCCAAGTTTTATGCTGCGTAAAATCTTAGTTGGTATGGTAATACATTTTGTTTACGGAATTGTAGCTTAGCAACAGGGCTAATGGTTTTGTACTAAGGGTCCCTTTCGGATTGAAATGCTTAACCTTTTATCCGTGACCGATATCGTTCCTATAAAACTGCGATTGTTTCTCGTAACAATAGTAGTAACGTCCTTGTGTACTTAACGTAATCATTTGCAGGGGTTTGTTTTTGTAGTTAAAAGGTCGTAACTATTTATGGTATCACGATATCTATTACATTTTTTCTAGGACACTCGTGGGGCGTATAGTTAATACTAAGAATATAACATGAATAGGTAATTATTTTTACAATGGAAATGTAATTGGCTGTTTTGCGACCAAAGACGTAATCAGATACAAAAACAAACAGCAAAATAAAGAATCTTAGAAATTGTTATATTCTAATAAGAGAACAAGGACTCAATTAACAATTAACGTGCTATTCCAGTTTCCCCTTTGACAAATTCCTCCTGAAGAGGGAAAATAAATTTTGGAAATTTTATAGATACCTTAGGGGTTTTATAAAAGACTATATGCGCCCCGCGGCGCATCTAGTCTTTTTCGGAACTAGAGATTTTTTTCGTACTTACAAATTTCAAAAATTGATCGCGCACCCTCTAGGGGTAATTGTAGAAAAAAAAAATACTTTTTTAATTATTCATTCATACATATAATATATATTTTAGACCTTTATTTTATTATTGGCATTTTTATTGTTTACAAAAGCCTGAGTAGTAACTATTTTTCCAACACTTTCTAAAACTACCCGAGGCATTTTTCTCGACCGTTCTCATTTTCTATTAATAGAGTTATCACTAAATTGACTGGAAGAATCTTATCAAGCCATCACACGCCCCAATTAACTAGGTAATCCAGTTACTGCAAATACTTGAGAAATGGAATCCTGTATACCAGGTTTCAGAGGCGGTAGTTCCATTGATTTCAAACACTAGATGGAATGCTAAACGTTTGAATGCCACATACTCGGTCATTTTCATAGCCTGAAAATCCAGATATTTACTTATTAGCCTCAGAAAACTTATTGAAACATAGGTAAGCTTTTGCCTAAAAAGAGGTTGACTAAAATACCAAAACCATGATGGAGAAAATGGTGGTACCTATGTGTTAATATACCGCCATAGTTAAATTCGTAATCACAAAAGACGTTTATGACAAAGTCGTTCATCAAGTATCTTGGCAGTTTGAAAATCGAATGAGCCTGCACATTTAACTAGTAGCAGCATAGCTCTGGTAGAAAACATAAACCATCATCACATTCTTTTGAAAAAGTTTAGTTAAGTAAGCTAATGAACATCAGTCTTATGTAGAAAAAATGTGTTTGTATTTAAATCACGTCGGAAGGTGCTTCAAGCGTGACTCACCAAATATCCATACAGATAATCTCACGCGAGGTTCATCTCAGATCTCATTGATATATTCTCAAGATATGCTCAATATTTATTCGCGTTATTCCTTTGTGGAAATCTCTTCGCGATCATAAATCGCTTCAGTTGACATTATAACGTAGGGAGGCCTGGATTTATACGTGTTTGATTTAGAGTGAGGTGAGAGCCGTCATTTTATGGTTCTTTCTAGATATATGGAACATTTAGAACTCTCACTTAGTAATACTTTTTTGGAGTATATCAAAAGAAATACTTAGTTTTGTTCTTTGGAAGCCGATTTAACATAATAGCACTCAGTGGAATTGGTTTTGTGGCGATTTGCTTATTTGAGGTAGAAACTTTACAATGCTTTTAGGCAAATGGTAGGGTAATCGTATAACATACTTATAATGTTACCTCTACGATGTCTAAAGATATGAAAGTATGACGATAATGAAAGCAATTCAACCCTTTAAATATACACAGTTATAGGTATACTTTATATCATTACATAGTATAAAATAAAGTCGCTTTCTCTGTCCCTATGTCATTATGTCCCTTTGAACGCTTAAATCTTTAAAACTACGCAACGGATTTTGAAGCGGTTTTTTTAATAGATAGAGTGATTCAAGAGGAAGGTTTATACGTATAATAAAACCATGTGAAGCCGGGGCGGGTCGCTGGTATATATATATAAAGGGTTTAAATTAATATAACGCTAACGTAAAATAAATTCGAAACAAGTTGCAGAATGTCGAATCCCTTCCGAAACAATACAGATTCACAATTCCATGAATTCCAAAGACTTCCTAATGGGATTCTGAACACGAATCAAATTAACCGATAAAGTTTTTGTCAGTCGTTATTAACCCAAAGAGACGTGCTCAAGCCCAATGCCAAAACGGGAAGCGGGAATGCAAGAAATTCTACTCCATGTTTCGTGAAACTCGAAATTTCATTTTATGTGGAAGTTTTTAATGAGAGCGTATGGAGGTCCAATTATTTTCGTTGGGAAGTTCGGAGGTAGGATCGGTATCGAAACTAGAAGAGCACTTGTGCAAAGAGTTGAGCAACAAGCAAGTTGTTGGATCAGAACAATCATTGTTATGGCTAGTTACATACCTCTCTGTATATGGAGCTGAATTGTTTCTGTGGTACTTTAAAACTTTTTGTATTTATTGTTTTCAAGTGTTGGACTGTAAAGCATTTTGTCAAGAATTGGTTAGTGTAGCCAATTCTGTTGCTAATTTTTATTATTTTAATTCCTTTAATATTGAGTTTGAGTTGTTGTTATTATTTAAATTTAATCTTTGATAAAATGTTTAAAAAAATTACCAATGTACTTATATAAAACATATGGCTGGGGTTAACATACCGTGAAAATTAAAATTAAGACAAAAATCCGTTAAAATGAAGGAGTAAAATGTAACCAACATAAAAGTTAAACAACATTGAACCACATGAAATGATGGCTGTAGATAAGAAGATTTATTCTCATTCAGACTACTGTCAAAAGAAGAAGAACAAACAATTTAATCTTACATGCTGCATAGAAATAAGAGCGGTTTATAAAGTAAGTGAGTCATATTTCGATTGCTCCTCTGTATAGCAATGATGATGCGCCAGATACGTAGGATACTTAAGGCAGACTTTTGTCCGCTGAGCCATAAAGTGTGTCATCGTATACATAGCTACCATATCGTTTCCAATATTATAAACGTGAAAGTTTGTTTGGATGGATGTTTGTTCCTCTTTTAAGCAAAAACTATGGATCGGGCAGACATTTTGAATAGACGTGGTTCTGTATATCACCTGGATAATATATCGACCTATAACACCAGTATCCCTGGAGTAATACATAGGCTACTTTTCATTCCATAAATTGTTCCCACGGCTTAGAAGTAGCCTTAGCAATAAACTGAAATGCATATGCATTACACGAACGTTCCTAATAACGATAAAGTAGATATAACAGCCTCCTCCATGCGTAGGCAAAAAATGTCGCACGTTCCGTCGAAAGGGATAGGGGGCTAATGACGTTTCACCTTAATAATGAGGACATGTGAGGAGACGAACTCTGTGTACGTACAGAGTAGATGTTGACTTTTTGACACATAAGCTTTCGATCAAATATACCCTAGATTCAGTGTAAGCATGCCAAAGTGACCAAACAAAACAGTGCTTGCTTGCAAGTCATTTTGCGCGAAAACAAATCATTACAAATAACACGCATAATATATAATAGATTTATTAACAAAGAGAATTCAATCAAAGAATAGAAAAACTAGTAAGTATTTACCACCGATGTGGCACGGTGGGCGAAGGTCCGCCTGCGACGCAGGAGGTTGCAGGTTCGGTTCCCGCCTCGGAACTAATTTGTGTACGATCTGCAGACATTTGTTCCGTTGTTGGTCTGGGTGTTTTCTATGTATAATAAAAAATATGTATCTATGTAATGTATTGTATTAAGTATATCAGTCTTCTAGTTAGTACCCATAACACAAGCTCTGCTTAGCTTGGGGCTAGATGATGCTGTGTGGACTGTACGGAAATATTATTTTTGTTTTATTTACAATTATTGATTTGCAGACTGTAGCTAAAGTTCTGAGGCAGAAAAACTAATCCATTATAATATTATTTGAAAGCGTCTTCATAAATAAAATCAGGCATTCATGTACAGGCTCTAGGTTTTATCAAACAAAATATTTGAATGATTTTGTCACATCATAAAATTACGTGACAGCTGGTTATCCTTGGAATTGACGTGATATTTGTGATTAAAGCGCAATTGTACCACCTTACAAAAACGAACTAATGAGACGCCTGGTTGGCACATTAATTTGCTTTGCTTGCGTTTTTGGATTTACATTGCAGAGCAGGCACTGAGCCAAATTTTATTAATTCATGAATTAAATCAAATGCTGCAGACAATGCTATGAAGTTAATTTATCCAAGCATAACCCGTGGAGAGGCATACACACCTCTACCAATAAAAATTTAGTAGTATTTTCTTTAGTTTAATTTCCCAATCATATTTTTAGAAGAATCCGTGCCGTATAAACTAAAGCATAATTTAATAATAATAATAATATTATAATAATTCCGGACAATCCACACAGCATCATCTAGCCCCAAGCTAAGCAGAGCTTGTGTTATGGGTACTAGATGACTGATTGATATACTTAATACAATACATTACATAGATAGATATTTTTTATTACATATAGAAAACACTCAGACCAACGGAACAAATTTCTGCAGATCGTACATAAATTTGTTCCGAGGCGGGAATCGAACCCACAACCTCCTGCGTCGCAGGCGGACCTTCGCCCACCGCGCCACATCGGTCGTCAGTAATAATATTTCTGATTCTAGTCTTCTAGTCTGTACATTTACCAACAGGATATTAGGGAATAAAGAAAGTGCTGCGTCGCATATGAAACGACCATTTTTCGCTGTAACGATTATAATGTCTAACTTCTTTCTCTTTCCTGCATAATCGTCCTCGTTATTTATTTATGAATGGTACAATGCCGTTATCGGATAGGGAGAGTTTTAGAATAATGATTTTTCATTTTTAGCGCCTACCTACTTTTGGTGAATTGAACCAATATTTGATGTCCAATTGAACATGACATAATCCAATTACCTAAATTCTCAGCCTAAATTGATAAGAGAATGAAAACTAGTTGTAACTATTTATTACAAACTAGACTAATTTCCAATGCGATCTTATTTAATCTCATTACGATATAACAGAAGTTTTCACCTTGATCTGACTCATATAAGTAGTTATTTCTCCGTTGCTCGTATGCTGATAATTTTTATTACTAAGAAATCTATGTTCATGTCAACATCCAATTCTTCAATAAAAAGAAATATTTGACAGTACATTTCATAATTGATTAGTTAAATAGCTTAAAAACTGGCTGTAAGTAATTAGAAAACCAATTTAAACTCGTTCTCTATTGTATGTAAGACAATAATAATCACCTATAATTTACTTTCCCTGATTGAAAATCTATTCAGAAGGTCACAGACCCCATTGTTCATACATTATCTGTTAGCGCCCCTAATAATAAACGGAAGCTAAAACTTGTATTTACTACTAAAAGCTATTAGTGGCTGGGACAGAGTCATGAAAATTGAAGCAATGGACTCCACGAGCAGTGACGAAATGAGCCGAAGAGACTAGCGATACAACTTGCTCAGTCGTGACTTAGAGCTCGCGAGGGACGGACGTACGCGCGGTTCATATCCCCCTTCAAGTTAAACACGTACGATTAATTAAAATCCTACGCTCAAGAGAGTGACGGAGTGCTTAAGCAGTGGTGTTTTTGTGAATGTGATGTAACTCCAGTGATAATGAGGATGTATATTTTATTTGTTACTCTCGGTTTGTTGATAAAAGGTGAGTAATTACTGGGAAATTAATTTACAAGATAAAGAGCTTCTCATTTGTGACTGGGAAACAAGATCTTGATACTTCCTTTGGTTAAATTAAATTTTATAATTGCTATGGAATTAATACCACGTTGGGCGCCCACAAACCTGTGGTGGTATCTAATCACTACATAGTATAAAATAAAGTCGCTTTCTCTGTCCCTATGTCATTATGTCCCTTTGAACGCTTAAATCTTTAAAACTACGCAACGGATTTTGATGCGGTTTTTTTTAATAGATAGAGTGATTCAAGAGGAAGTTTTTACGTATAATAAAATCTTGCAAAACCGGGGCGGGTCGCTAGTTAATAAATAAATTTAATTACCATGTAATGTTTAAGTGCATCGTGTTTTTGAGCTGCCTATTCATTTTGATGTACCTATGTTTATGATGTTTTTAGATTAATTGGATGATAGGTAATAGAGTAGGTAGGTATAAAATTAATGGAAGCAGATAGAACTGTCGCTAAGTAGGCTATGTCATAGGTCATTTGATAATTATGTTAGATAAAAACTTAGTTTTAGTTGGCTTTGAACTGAGCTTATCATGAGGTCAATCATAAAATTGTTTGGTAATGTAACGTCGAAGTAACATGATTTATAGAGGAGAACGAAGAAAGAATGAAGAATACGTAATTTTTTCAAGGCAGCCAGTATATTTTTAAACCCTTACATCTTGCCTCTTGCAGACGGCTAGAGGTGAATACCCTCTCTTAGGCTATATTATATACCTATTCTGAATTTGCTCTCAGAACGATGTTTTAACTATTTCATATGAAAGCAGTGATCGCAATGGTTTATTCAACCAATGACAGTTTCTTGTCCAACTTGGTATTAGTTTAGTTTACCTTTCCCAGGTGAAATGTTATTAAGCCACCGGAACTCGGAAACTGAGTAACCGCAGATTCCCTGAAGATTTCCCTTCGATGTTATGGAAACTTTCGGGTGTACGGAATAAGCCTTTGAATGTACACTCGTCTTGACTGACAATGGCAAACCTGCAGAGTGATTACGGTTAAATCTCCCACCCAATATTTTACATTTGAAAGCCAATTCGATGGCCCTCACGATTCCCATCCATCCAATTACAAATAAATTATCCATCGAAGGATAATTGTCAGTCCCGGCCGAAATTGAAGCCCATAAACGAACGAAATTAGTGTATTTGACACTAAATAGAACGATGGGCCAGCATATAATTCTCATTTTCTAGTTTAAATTTGAAAGGGAAGCATACAAACAATACTATTTTAGTTGATGAAGGTGTTTTAAGGACAAGATTTAGGCAAAAATGATAACGAAACCAAAACAGGTTTAAGAAAGATTTCTACCTCGCTTACATACAATACAAAAAAAAATACAAAATTTTACTTCTTCTCTATTCTACTTTAAATACAAAAAAAGAAAGATAAATATACAATATTCCTTCTTGAAATTTTCATGTTTATGGATTAATTGAGCTACCTCTACATTGTTTTCAACATTCTGCATTTAGCCCAATTGTTTCCAACAGCACATAGCTGAATCCCTTTGCCTATGATTAGATTTTTTTTGTTTATAATTCTGGTTTAGGTTAAGAATTTATTGGCAATTAATGATTTTCCATTCTATTCAATTCTAAATATCGATCTATGTATTGTATTAAATATTTCAGTTGTTTTATGGGTACTAGATACCCATAACACAACTTCTGCTTAGCTTAAGTTAGGTGATGCTGTGTGAATTGTCCAGTTTTTTTTTGGCGCTATGGCATTAATTAGGGGAGACCTATGTCCAACTACTAACTATAGGCTGATGATCATGATGATGTTATTTATTCTATGACTATGTCCTGCCTCATAAATGCATAATAGGATGTTTCTACTTACTTAAACTTATACTCGTACTAGCGAAGCGAGCCCCCCGCACGGGCTTCGCACGGTTTTATTATACGTATAAACCTTAAGGTAGCCTTCCGTTCCTAGCGACCGCGACGCGCGACCGCGACGCGCGACCGAAATTGGGTCGCGCGACCCACTGCTTTGTATGAATTTGTATGGAGCACTAAACACAAGGCGCGACCGCGGTCGCGCGACCGGTGGGCGTGGCCAGCGACCCAAGGGTCGCAGCGTCGGAGGCAGTGTCGTCGCGCGACGCTGGCGAAAAGCCTTTCAAAATGGCGCCGTTTTCATCACACGAGAACATGATATTAATAGAATTAGTCAATAAAAACCTTTTTTTCGGAGGCATAGATAATAACATACTTAATAAGTATAAAATTTTTCGAAATTATATGCTGATTTTTAAATTAATAATTGATTGATACTATGTTTGGAAAGTCTTCTCGTCATCCATACCGCAATATTTGAAAACAAAAGTTTTCAATCAGTGCGTCCTACCCGTCATGACCTACGGAGCTGAGACGTGGACACTCACGGTAGGGCTGGTCCACCAGTTTAAAGTCGCTCAGCGAGCTATGGAAAGAGCTATGCTCGGAGTTTCTCTGAAGGATAGGATTCGTAATGAATACATCCGACAGAAAACCAAAGTTATCGACATAAGCTCAAAGAATCAGCAAGTTGAAGTGGCAGTGGGCCGGCCATATCGCGCTAAGAACCGACAACCGTTGGGGTAAACGTGTTCTTGAGTGGAGACCGCGACTCGGCAAACGTAGTGTAGGACGCCCTCCGGCCAGGTGGGATGACGATCTGCGAAGGACTGCTGGCAGATGCTGGATACGGCAAGCTGAAGACAGGGCGCTATGGCGCTCATTAGGGGAGGCCTATGTCCAGCAGTGGACTAATATAGGCTGATGATGATGATGATGTTTGGAAATTATATATGTTACGTATCTCGCTCTCGTGTTAGTGCACGTGACCGTATATACGATACGTATCTCGCTCTCGTGTTAGTGCAGCTGTTTAAGCTGAGTGAGTTGAGGTTGATCACTTTGCGTTGTACTTTGGGTGCAAAATAAATAGCTTTGTTTTTGTAATTTATTTATTTTTGCTTTTAAAAATGATTTATTTGAGTTGATATGTTTTCCTAGTGTTGTACTATGGGTGTGTAACTAGATAAAAAAATAAAAATTTCAAGGTTATTTTTTTTTTCGCTTTTTTTTTCGATAAATATGTTCAGAATAATGGTCTGATTGCTACCCTTCATTTTCCGATACTAGTCTTTTTACACCCTGTATAATAATATATTTTTTAAGTTTGGTCCTTCATTTTTTTTACACCCTGTACAGGCGACCATGGTCGCACGGTCGCACGGTCGCGGTCGCGCGGTCGCGGTCGCAGGTAGCCTTCCGTTCCTAGCGACCGCGACGCGCGACCGCGACCGCGCGACCATGGTCGCCTGTACAAGGTGTAACAAAAATGAAGGACCAAACTTAAAAATATATTATTATACAAGGTGTAAAAAGACTACTATCGTAAAATGAAGAAAACGAGAGCAATATACGCAACTTATACATATAGATTTTTCGAACCTTGATCAAACGAAATGTGCGGATACACGACACATATTTATCGATAAAAATCGGGATTTATCTCAAAAACAAAGCAGTTTTAATATTTTTTTAAAATGAAGACTACTTCATCTTGTTTTTTCTTCGTTTCTTTTTGAGTAAATGGTGTATTTTATTCAAAGTAGTCTCATTTGAAAGCTAGATAGTTTACCTAGATAATACAATAAATAAAAAATACAAATTCGGTACATAAGCAGAGAACAAAATATTTTTTTTTAGAAATTAGACAATAAAAAACTATTTTTATTTTATTTTTTCTCTGTAACTTTAAAACTGTGTAATTAAAATGTATTTTTTTGCATGTTCTATTAAACAACATAATTTATTCTACAAATCCTCCAAAATAACTAGGGGTCTGACTCTTTCCGTTGTCATGTTATTCACTATTTAAATTAGGTACTTTCTGTCAAGTACAAAGATCAACAGGAATCTCAACTGATTTAATCTACATGTTTCTTTTTGAGTTAATGGAGTATTTTATTTGAAATAGTCTCATTTGAAAGTTTACCTAGCTAATAAAATAAATAAAAAGTACAAATTCGGTACATGAGCGTAGAAAAATTATATTTTTTTAGAAATTAGACAAAAAAAAACGATTTTATTTAATTTTTTCTCTGTAACTTTAAAACTGGGTTATTGAGGTGTACTTTTTTGCATGTTGTATTAAATTTCATAATTAATTCTACAAATCTTCCAAAAACTAGGGGTCTATCTCTTTGCGTTGTCATGTTATTCACCATTTAAATAAGGTACTTCCTGTCAAGTACAAAGATCAATAGAAATCTCAACTGATTTCATCTAAATCGCAGAAAGTACCTAATTAGGCCCAGCTAGGTCAACTATCTAGCTTTCAAATGAGACTACTTCGAATAAAATACACCATTTACCCAAAAAGAAACGAAGAAAAAACCAGATGAAGTAGTCTTCATTTAAAAAAATATTAAAACTGCTTTGTTTTTGAGATAAATCCCGATTTTTATCGATAAATATGTGTCGCACATTTTGTTTGATCAAAGTTCGAAAAATCACATTTGTATAATGTCCAAACATAGTATCAATCAATTATTTATTAAAAATCAGCATATAATTTCGAAAAATTATATGCTTATTGAGTCCCTATGTTTTATTGACTAATTCTATTAATATCATGTCCTCGTGTGATGAAAACGGCGCCATTTTGAAAGGCTTCTCGCCTGCGTCGCGCGACGGCACCGTCTCCGACGCGACCGGGTCGCTGCGACCCTTGGGTCGCTGGCCACGCCCACCGGTCGCGCGACCGCGGTCGCGCCTTGTGTTTAGTGCTCCATACGAATTCATACAAAGCAGTGGGTCGCGCGACCCGATTTCGGTCGCGCGTCGCGGTCGCGGTCGCGCGGTCGCGGTCGCGCGTCGCGGTCGCGCGTCGCGGTCGCTAGGAACGGAAGGCTACCGCGACCGGTTTTGTATGAATTTATATGGAGCCACGCCCAACGGTCGCGCGACCCGGTCGCGGTCGCGCGTCGCGGTCGCGCGTCGCGGTCGCTAGGAACGGAAGGCTACCTTTACTCTTGAATTTCCACTCTATCAGCTTTAAAATAAATACAGCATTAAAATCCGTTGCGTAGTTTTAAAGATTTAAGCATACATAGGGACAGAGAAAGCGACTTTGTTTTATACTATGTAGTGATATCGATTTTCATCGTTGATTGTACCTACCTACCTACCCACGACCAAGAGGTCACCTTAGTTATCCAAGTTATTCAAGCGAGCAAACATTAGTTAATTAACCCTATCTGAGCTAAATTAACAAACCTTGTGACTGACTAGCTTATCTGAGAAGCCTTAAGAACTATGTTAAACTTTATAACATTTAAAAACTCTCTATTATAATATTATAGAGGATTTTTTTAACAGAAATTTTATATCCCCGTCTCTTTTATAGCTTATTCTTTACAATATGCATTTCATTTTCATTGCTGTAAAGAGAACAAGTTCTTGTTGTATAAGTAAGAGATTAGGAAATGCTTTGAAGTACTTATATAATAAATAAATAATTCCGGACAGTCACACACAGCATCATCTAGCCCCAAGCTAAGCAGAGCTGCTTGTGTTATGGGTACTAGATAAACTTACTATACACTAGCCAAACTCGATGTAGAATGTTTGTAAATAAACCACGACACAAAAAACTAAAATTCACTTGCTTGGCGTCGAATTTTAGATATGAGTGTACGAAATATTTAGTGAAGGAAGGATCTAAAATCGACAAGTATTGTAAATTGCGTATAAAAAGGCGCGGCAACAGAGTGTATTTTAGGTTAAGTATGAGCGGTTTGTTTACAAACACATCATCGAGTTTGGCTGATGTATAGATATACTTAATACAATACATAGATATTTTTATTATACATAGAAAACACCCAGACCAACGGAAATATATTTTCCTATCTTACTAACAATTTACAACTAACTTAAAAAGGAAGAGGTTCTCAATTCAAACAGTTTTATTTCATGTGTGTTTACAACTTAATTTCATCACTATTTACGAATTTTGATGATCTTTTTCATTTTTTTAAAGAAAGTAAACCTAAGATTATTCCATAAAAGTAAACTTTTATCATGATTAAAATCATCATCATCGATGATGATTTCCATGTTTAATGTTAAAATGATCTCTTTGAGTTAATCATAACTTATACCTTAACTTAGTATAGTTCGTAGTATGCATAATTATCTTCTCGCATCTCTAGTGTAGGTAAATACAGCTTAAAACTTGTTTACACATTTCAAGCATATTCATTGCTATCTTATCTCTATCCTGAAATGTCTTGGGAGACTTGAGTTAACTTTTCATTCAGTGTTTAAGTAACGATTTAATGTAAAACGTTTCAAATGAAGTTGTAGATTCCCAGTAGCCAAATAATAAACTTGAATAACTTTAAACGTACCACGAACGTACTGATAGAGTTAAGATATGCGTAAGATGTGAAAGTCAAAACTGAAGTTTGTAGAAGACGGACCAAGTTTCGGTTTTGGGAAAAACCTAAAATATTGAGGAATGTAGGTACTATACATAGTTTTCGGTAATTTTTTTTACAATTTACAGTTTTAAGGAATTGAAGGAAAACTTCAATTTAAATGAATATATAGTTTTCGAAATGCAGGTTTTAGCAATAACTTAAAACATATTTTATAGTAACGTTCAAGTTAGTTTTTGACTGTGAGCGTTCATCTCAGAAGTAAGTGTTGTACAAATGTATTAACCAGAGTCCTTAGTATAGGTTGTGCGTAGTTTACGATGGCTGTTTTCGTTTCCTTCCCATTCCATTTAAAACCGCAGCGCCTCTACCTTACAGAGAGAAACTACTTGTTGTATGTATGTATATGGCAGCGATGTAATAGTTTCGTACAAAATCATCTTCGGGGATTTAGCGACTATCAGACATAATTCTGCAGACACGATCGTAGTTGTTCAATGATTTTGAGTGCGTCAGCATTTTAGCATTTCATCTTTGACAAGTTGGTGCTAGTAAATGAATACTTTTTTCATGAATCATTTTGGTATTATTTTACAAGCCAACCTATACTAGCTACGTAGAAGGTTACGAATATGAAGTTGACTTCCAGTTAAATTGTCTTTTTCCCAGAACAATAAATACAAATGGCGCAAAACACGAAGCAGCCACATTTGGATACTCCATTACACCCCGATATCATATTACGGAGCTCTTACAAATAAATATAGAATTTCATTATTCTCCTGTTTTTGCTGGAAGGAAATAATACGTAACAACCAGTTATTGACTCTTTCCGGTTTGTTATCCTTTGAATACACTTCCGCTGTTGTGTGGTTTCCGTTCGTAATTATTGTGTATATAGATATACAGATATCCGTTTATCTGACATTGTATTTCACGCTAACAATGACGAAGGCATCTGTCGCCAATATTCTTGGATAAAGGATAGAAAATTATTATCAAATATATGATATTGGGTTGTATCCATACAAAAAGACTACGTTATCGTCCATTGATCAATAGATATTTTTTCTCTGGAAGTCCATGATTATAAAGTTAAACACATTATTATGAAATTAAAGTTTTCTATCAGTTTGGATAAACCACACATTACTATCTAGCCCCAAGCTCTGCATAGCTTGTTTCATGGGTACTAGATGACTGATATTCTTAATAAAATACATTACAGAGATTTTTTTATAATCGATAGAAAATACTCATAATTCTTCATTATACTTCTTTAACTTAATGTACAATAGTGTAACAGTATTTAACAATGTTGCCAATAAATAATGTGAATCAGAATCTAAAATTACTGGTTTTCAGTCAGTCTTTTGTGATTTTCTGGTTTTTGGTTTTCTGGTATTTCGGTATTTTCTCTAGTGGAAAAAAAATAAAGCGAAGAGAATTTGCTTATTTCTTATGATAATTATTTATACCGACTTTAAAATTTTACTTTGTCTATGTGCTTAATTTGTGAGCTTAAGAATAAAGTTATTGATTTCTGATAACTGCTTTCGAAATAGTTGAGGACACGTTGATAGCAGGTACTCGACAAGTTCTTCTGATATTCAGTTGGTCAAATATGGATCTGTTGGTTTGTTTTACCGTCTACGGTGTGCATTCTTTTCCAACAGCTTAAAAGCCATGATTCTCTGGTCATCTAAACGAATCGATGAGTGAGAGCGATATAGAAAGATTGAGAACACCAAAAATAAGATCTTTATTATTCTCGTTTTGGTGATATTAGAGGGACTTCTGTCTTGCCAGATTTTAGTCAATTTGCTCATTGCTATTTTAACCATTTACATACGTCACGTGTTAACCTGAACGTAAAAATTAGTACAGTTGATAAAGATATTTCAACAATAAGTTTTTGTTAACATTTAAACTATAAATTACTTAATGTTGCCTATCCATAAGAAAAAGTTTAAACGAGTAGCAGATATATAGGTCCGGGTATTCTGGATGTATAAAATATCTGTCCTTCCACTCCGACCAACTAAACGATCAACTGGTTGTATAGAATGGAATTCGATGAAGGGTTTATTTCCAATCAAACCAACTGGTTGATCACATATTTTATTTTGGGACAACTTGTTCCATTCGGACCAACCAAATGACAAATCGAAACGGATCACTTTTTTTTCTTTCGCAACGATACAACTTTTAAGTTGGTTCAAAAGTCTATATATTATAAAGTATTAATTACGTATATGGCGCTCATTAGGGGAGGCCTATGTTCAGCAATGGACTAGCGTAGATTGATGATGACGATGATGAAGTATGTGTAAGTACTAGAATTAAATTTTATACATTTTACTAAAATGTTATCATAAAATAGCATTCCTGATACCTGTCGCAAGTCGAAGAGTTGTTTTTTTTATCAAGGACTATCGAAGAAGATTTTCAGTCTATAAAAAAGATATCTCCAGTTTAAACCTACTCAAGTCTATTTGAATCCCGGAGTTGTTAATAACGTTACCCACTAACTCCCGAATGATTCTCAAGTCCGGTACTTTCAGTCTTCAGGGAAATAAGATGAAATGTTTGTACGGAGTAAAGCATTTCGTTACCTAAATTCAGCTTTTGACTTCGCAGAGCTCGGTTAGTTTCACCTAAATAAATATTATTTTTAATTCGCAGAGACGCTCCTTCCCTCTCTGCTATCTAAGTTTGAAGTTTTGTAATTGGAAGCGACAATTTTATTTTAAAACAAAAATTCTAGGATGTTAAAGGCTCTTGACGCGATCTTGTAAAGTAAATGACTTTCGAAGGTTACTATTTACGGGTAATTGAATTATGTCATTATATCTCCATTATTGGGCTAGCCACTCATCAAACTGTACTTTGTCATTGTATTTGTTTTAGCTGATTAGTTTGTTATTCAAATTTGCTGTGTGAACTGTCCGGAATTATTATTTATTTAGTTTTTCTTCATTTCTGAAGTTCTGTTAACGTTTTTAGGTCACTTATAAGTATGGGGTATATCGCAAAGATCAGCTGTCTGTTAAAACAATCAATAACTAATAGGGTCTGCAAATTTTTGATAGCCCTTAAATAAGAGAAAACAATCTCTTGGTATTTAGATACTCAACACTAAACCTCTCGGTACACCAACCGAGTCAGGGACCGAGCGTATATGGTTGAAGATATTTATTTCTCAAAAGAATTACAATACACTTACAGAGAAATACTTAAAATGAAGCTTAAATTAGTGTGCCTTATAATTATCATATTTATATCAGTATTATAATACATTTTTATCTAAGTTACACAAGTTTAGTATTAATAACACAATTTAATATACATTTGAAGCAGTAATATCTTAAACACAGAAAGCAAACCAATATCTATTTGAGGGTAGTTTTAGCGGCCAAACGCTTGCATAGTTTTGTTGGTGTTGAGTTGTTGTCTAAGGCCTACGCCACATAACAATGTCATCATCCCATCTGAGAAGCCATATTACCATACTTTAGGTATACCTATTCGTAAAATTAACTATTATTTCTCTTGTTCCAGAGTGCCTGCCTCTATCGATGTTGCACGTGGTGGTTCCGGCGTACCGCGTGCGCGGGCAGCCGGCGCAGCTCGAGTGTGAGTACTCTCTGGGCAGCGACTCGCTGTACTCCGTCAAGTGGTACCGCGACAACGAGGAGTTCTACCGGTACATGCCCAAGTTCGAGCCGCCCAAGCACGCCTACAAGCTTGACGGGATCAAAGTCGATGTAAGTCTGATTTAGTTGAGATCTGTCTTGAACATAACTCAGAAACTAGGCCAATTTGTGTGTAGTTCCTCGTATCATATCACACGTAGTGATAAAATATACTAAAGGTCGCAACCGCACTGTGTTGTGAATAAAAAAATTGAAATAGGGATAGGTTTTATTATTGTTTGTCTGTCCAATTAGAGCCACATTTTAAGTATTCCTATTTAAGTAAAATAGGTTCAGTATGTACTACTGCAGTCTCACAGTGTTTTATATATTTCTGGGTTAGCATAACAATGAACAATCTACCATGTTTTCAACAATTTGTTTGCTTAAATTATTCTGTCTTACTAAACAATTAATTGATAAACATGATCGTAACTTTACTATATTAGCGTTAAAGGTTTAGTTTACTCAACCCCAACACAAAGTTCCGGACATCGTTATCGAGATACTCCCAATAGTTTCTCAATACATTTATAAGAGGAATATCTAGACTAACTCCCCCAAGACATGCTAAGGTAAATTTAAAATTTTATGGATGCTCTAAAACGTCATGTAAATTTTGTTGTACAGTTACAAAAGTCAGACGCGCGTCACGTGACGCTTCACCAGGTGACGTTAAAGTCGAGCGGCGTCTACCGCTGCGAGGTGTCTGCGGAGGCGCCCAGCTTCGCCTCCGCCGCCGGCGAGGGACGCATGGAAGTTATATGTGAGTGCGACAATCATTATCTAAGTCAGACGCGCGTCACGTGACGCTTCACCCAGGTGACGTTGAAGTCGAGCGGCGTCTACCGCTGCGAGGTGTCCGCGGAGGCGCCCAGCTTTGCCTCCGCCGCCGGCGAGGGACGCATGGAAGTTATATGTGAGTGCGACAATCATTATCTAAGTCAGATGCGCGTCACGTGACGCTGCACCAGGTGACGTTATAGTCGAGCGGCGTCTACCGCTGCGAGGTATCCGCGGAGGCGCCCAGCTTCGCCCCCGCCGCCGGCGAGGGACGCATGGAAGTTATATGTGAGTGCGACAATCATTATCTATGTCAGATGCGCGTCACGTGACGCTACACCAGGTGACGTTGAAGTCGAGCGACGTCTACCGCTGCGAGGTGTCCGCGGAGGCGCCCAGCTTCGCCTCCGCCGCGGCGAGGGACGCATGGAAGTTATATGTGAGTGTAACAATCATTATCTAAGTCAGACGCGCGTCACGTGACGCTGCACCAGACGCCAAAGTTGAGCGGCGTGTACCGCTGCGAGGTGATAATCATTTTCTTCTTTATTCTCTATCTAATATTTGAACTGATATTTTGTGCCACTGTTATATTATACGTTCAGACAACTCTCCTGACCCGACCTTTGCGGTCGTTTCGGATGAAGATCGGCGATGAGCTGCCTTCATTCTCCCATGCGAGGTTTTAAGAATAATCGTTTGGTGTTGGTATAAAATTAATAGAAAAGTTACTTATCGCAAATCGTAAACCATTTTCTATGACCCCTGACAACACCAACATCGATTCAATTATGGGAGAGTGCTTCCAAGGAATATGTTGTTTTTAGTTCACCATCTCTTATTTTCCAAAATGCATCGAAATACTTGTGAATCGAGGTTGTTTTTTTGATATAATATATACACACACATAGTTTAAAAATTACGTCAAATTACTATTGTACTATTAGTTTTTGCAAATAAAAAACCACAATTTAAGATTGGGTCCAAAACGAAACGCAAAAGATCGAGTTTTACCCCCAGTCCCAAAATTAAAAAGGCAAAATCTTCAAAGCCAGCCAAGTTACTTCGTAAATAAAATCCGGTTACATTTATGTTGCTGATGATATCGAACTTAAGAGGATGGAAGTTATTTGTAAGTTATACAAGCCAGACGGTCCGCAAATAGTTCTCTATGAAAGTTGTTCGTTTGTCGGTCGACGGTGGATGACGTAAATAGGATTGAGCTGTAAGTTCAGCGCTTATGAAACTGAATTGGTAATAAGGTTACAGGGAACTTAAATTGATGGTGCTCCGATCCGATGGTTGTTTTTAAAAGTAACGTAGATTGCAAAAGTAGTCTAAAATAGTTTAAAATCTGAACAAAAATTAATCAAAAAGTAGCATCTTTTTTAACAACGAAAATTACAATCAAGGACTACCAACCAATTTAAACTAGTGAACTTATACAATTATATCAATTGAGCTAACTGCAGATAAGCAAATCAGTCAGATCAGATGTAAGCAGTCTAGAGGTACCTCAACTTACCCATATTCATATTGATTGTCCAGAATTATTTATTATTTATTCACGGTTGGTATAATTGGATAGGATCGTTACGCGATAAGAAAGTTTGTAAATAAAACGAACTTAATTGACTGAAAACTCAAATTGAATTTCAGATGTTATATTTAGCCGTGAATGTTTCTAATGCTTTAGTACCAATTAAATAATCAATTCATTTATTAATTTCCGACAAGGTTAAATACTTATTCTCACGATACAATTTTACTGCAAAATTTTGTTACTAAATCAGCAATTTAAAATTGACGTAAATGGATAGTTTTTTTACATTCAAACTTAAGCGGGTTGAGTAGACAGATTAGAAAAAAATTGTTATTTAAATTTAGAATTTTGTACATTTGTTTATTTTCGTATAGATTGAAATATAAAATGAAGTTCTTTGTTTTTCTGTAGATTTACCCAGAGAAGGACCTAGAATAACAGGCAATGAAGAAGAAAACAGACGAGGTGATTCTTTGTTTCTCAACTGCACATCGGGGCGGTCCTATCCCGCCGCTGTTCTTAGTTGGGATATCAATGGAGAAAAGGTAAATGAAAACATAAAATATACGAAGGAATAGATACGAAGTTGCTCTTAGTAGCCACCAAACTTTTTTTATATTTCTCTTCCAAAAGTAAATAAAATAAAACTAATACAGACGCATTATAAATAACTTGTGATGTACCTCTATAAAAAATTGCCCGTTTGATATTTTGAAAATTCCTTTGTTTAACATAGTAATAAGATAAAATAGAAGGAGTCGCTAGTTGTTCTCGATTAACTGCCTTGAGCTTATCAAGGCGTGCCATAGAATTCGACCAATGAATTTGAGCCTATTAGATATTGTGTATTTTCTGTGTGCTTTATTTTGAGTATGCACTATTAGGATGTCTTTTCCCTTTATGCTTTAAATAAGCAACTTATTGAGATCAAATTATATTTCTTAGTTTCTATAATGGTCCTTAGAAATTTCTTAAAGATTAAATACACAACCTTTGTATTTTCCATAAATTTATCATTAATGCTGATCATTATTTATCTTAATAGAGTACGCGGCATAATGAAAATAAAATATGGTTTCAGTTCGTGTTTTAATAAGCTATATTTAAATACTTTGTGCAGTTAAAATGAATACCTGCCGTACCGGGACCTTAATTAAAAATGATGTGGTCGTTAAAATGGAACAAAACATCAAATTAAATTAAGTTTTGGTTGGTTACTATGGCTATATAATTTAAGCTGTTAAAACAGAGGCGAAGAAAATTTTAATAGTCTTTTAACAGACAAAGACTAATCAAGGCTGTTTTCATTTTCATTAAACTCTTAAGCATTATTGGTGCTATTTCTACTATTTGAGAAAACTTGGTTTAACTCCCAACTAAAATGAGGTATTAAACATTTAATTTCTGTGTCTAGCTCAGAAATGGATTTGCCGATTGAAATTTAGACTTTATTGTAAAAGTAACTTATTGCTTTTGTATGCTATGTTTAAAGTTTTGATTGTTTTATAAGTGTTTCGATATTTCTGTACAACTGGCAGTATATTGATTTACCCTCACCCGCCGAACACGGGCGACGGCGTTCGAATACCCTCAGAGTCGACGTGAGATGCCGTGATCGAGTTTCGTTCGATAATGAAACCGGTGGTAGTGGTTACGGTCCTAGCAAAATACAATAAATGAGGGTAGATTTCTGTCAGTAAAAACTCACTCGTAATGACTTCAGCCCATTCGAGATCATGATGCATGTGCCTAATTATATCGAAACACTCAGAATAAATCAATGGTGAATATTCCATTGTAAATGACTAAAGTTGTAACTACATAGTATAAAACAAAGTCGCTTTTTCTGTCCCTATTTCCCTATGTCCCTTTGACTGTTTAAATCTTTAAAAGTACGCAATGGATTTTGATGCGTTTTTTTTAATAGATAGAATAATTCAAGAGGAAGGTTTATACGTATAATAAAACCGTGCGAAGCCGGGGCGGGTCGCTAGTATTAGTTTATTTTTTTAATGAAGAAAACCTTGTGTAATCTTAAAAGATTAAATAACGTTTTGAAAAATCTCTCATAGGTTACGGAATCAGAGCTTCTAGTTGAGTATCCGCCTACACAACACTCCCACGGATTGCTGTCATCAGCTCTCGGTCTTCGCGTACCAATCATCGGCAGAAGCATGCAGGTTCGATGTACAGCACGCGTTGCCCCTGCTTGGAGGGAAGGCAGCGAGGCAGTAGTAGGCAGCAGCCACATGACTGACAGCAAGGAGGCCATGCTGTTAGGTAAGTTATCAAAAAAGAAGGTTCTTGCTAGGATGACCTTTTTGTAATTTATCCCAAATTCATTCTCTGGTTTGAACATGATTAAGATGCTACGGTGTAGCAAGCTACGTAGCACTGTAGCGTGTGCTACGCCGTAGCAAGTGCTACGACGTAGAATTATGGATTTTCATAGCACCTGGGACGTTTACGGATAGGAGGTTGCGATAGAGCGAGAAGAGTGGAAGTAAAAATGTTATGTCTTTACTCTTGTGAGTTAGGTATGGTTTGTAGTCAGATATTTATGTGGGTAACAGCTTTACCGTCAATTAAAGAGAGAACGTGGAAAAAATGTGAACTTTATTTTATTTTTAAGATTCAAAGTTGCCATTAATGTTTGAAATTTTAAATGCCTGCTACAGTTTTGTCAAGAGTTATTTTCTATGATGAAATAAAAAACTTCCTAGCTCGAAATTAGCGTTTCTAGCAGCAATGTAACAAAATTGTCTTCTGTGGAACGTGACACAGCTGGCAGCTATTTTATTCAGAAGCTCAACTTTTTACTTATAACTAGCTCCTACAGACGAGCAAACTTACCGCACGATGTTGACCCAATTTATGATACTTGATTACAACTACGGTTAAAATAGTTTAAGATGCGTTTTAAAAGAAAAGTACCTTAGACTCAATAGACTTGGGATATTATGCAGGAGAATAAAAGTTGTGTGACATGTCAACCTGCTAGGTGCTAGGCTCTACCAATAAAACCGATTTTTAAAGATTATAAAACTTTATTTCGCACTTGAACATCGAAATGGACACAAAAATATTTGTCGGATATTGACAACGTAAGGGCTAAAAGGTTAATAATCAATATTTTGTCATCATGATAATTGGTTTTTCACAGTTGGACTTATTACTATGTATGCTATTAACGATAAGTGAATATCTTAACATAGTTTTCATAATGATTTTGTTAATCAAGTTCAAATTTGTCTACACAGACCTTCTACGGAGCAACCACTCACATCTCATTATCGACTAAAAATGCAATTCACAGTTCTAGCGAATAACCTCCAAACTCCCGGCGAAATTGTTCCGTCAGTCACACGCAACAAAGTCTATTCGTTCTCCAAGAATAACAAAGCTCATTTGTTTCAGTGAGGAGTTCCGCGTCTGTGTTAAGGGTAACACTGTTAACACTTTCCCTCGCGCTGTTACTCACCGTGCAATCCAAAACGTGATAAATTATCTGTTTACTTTTGTTAGTAGCTGTACCTAGTAAAACGATTGGCGGAATGCGATTTTGAATCATAGATAGAATGTGTTTAGATTGAGTTTTAGTTAAACGTTTTGTAGAGCTTTGTGTGGAACAATGTGATTGTTGTATGGAATCTCCGATGTTGTTTTGTTTTTATTGCACTCTCTTGTTTTGGTCGTAATTGATACTTATTATAATAAACTCTGGCAGCTGCATTATGATTTATGTATTTTATAAAAGGAATTTCAAATTCAATACAAGAAGTAAAGATTTACACTCACAAACGGCTACTCGTTAATTCCATGGCGTAAAGAATTCAAACAATTTTGGATAAACAAAACTTAGCTTATTATGAAGAACTTTGATAAACAAGATTTTAGATTTTTAGCTAAAACTTTGTTATCCAAATAATACGTAAGTTTTATTTCGAATTGAAATAATGGTAGGCTAGAAAATTGTGAAAATGTAAATGAACTTCGGATATAAGTAAACATATCTCTTATACTTTCAGTTTTGAACCTTAATGTACAGCAAACATTTTGCTTGTTTTATAGCAGAAAATTTGCTGTGTAAACCAATTAGTCAGATATTAATAAGAGAAGATGAAAACGTAATTAAAGTTTGACGATACTTTGTAATTATATTAAGAATATTAAGTATGTTGTAAATAAAGTGCTTTCAATCGCCTTGATAGAAAATATTGAAATGTATACTTATTAACTACTGCTGCTATGACTGAACCTTCTTAGATATCAAAATTGGTAGACCCATTTTCACTAGCATTACAATTAAAACTTTTTTGAAGTAGGTTAGTTGATAATTTGAATGTTTAATTTGCAAAAAACTAGTTTGTGAGACTTTATTCAGAAAGAAAATTATAACTTGAGGCGCAAGCAGCATCTGAAGTGGGGCCCCTCTTATTTTATCAGATAATTCCGTTAAACAAAGGAATTTGCAAATTTCACTCGTACAGTTTGTTAGTAGTCAAAAGTCAGTAGACAAAATAAAACTACTACAGATGCATAAAAAAATAGCTTATGATACGAGTGAAATTTGGAAATCCTTTGTTTAACGGAATTATATGATAAAATAAGTGTGGGCGCCACTTTGAGTGGTGTTTGCGCCTTAAACCAAATAGTATCAAATTAGAAATTAAACAGTTGAAACTGCGAGCAATCTAGACATAGTTCAACTGATTCAAACAGTCTAAAGGTAGCTCAATTGATCCATGTCAATACCAGTCGGAAGCGTCCCCAAGACACTGGCTGCATTACCACGCTGTATGGCAATGCTGATGCGCTGAGCCAGATATATCTGGCTCAGCGCTTGGGGACGCTTCCGACTGGTATTGACATGGATCAATTGAGCTACCTTTAGACTGTTTGCAACCGTCTGCAGTTAGCTCAATGGTTTCAATTGTAAATACTAGTTGTAATTTTTCTATTCCTTTGCTTGTAATTTTCGTTGTTAATAAAGATCTTTAACTGATTCATATCTATACTAAGCAAAAGCATCCGCTAGATGCTGACTACGTTACTCCAGCTGTATGGCAGTGCTGATGCGCTGCACCAAATACTCATCAGTTCTCGGTCACACTTCGCTTTGCCCGGACAAATCGCTCTAATAAATTATTTTAAGAATTTTGTTACATGCAGGAATATTAAAATATTCAGGCAAAATTGTTAAAAGTTTAACAACAATGTAAGTGCATGCTGGCATTTAGTAGGTTTCTAGTTAATTATAATACCTGTTTTTATAGGTGGTTTAAGTTTTGATGGTAAAATGTGGTTATAAAAACAAGTTAAGCTCTGAAACAACGTAGACAGAAGCAAAATTTAGACAAAATAGTCAAGAGGCCTTTGTAAAAACTTAAAAGAAATAGTTCTAGTTATTATCAAAGGTTTTTATTTCAACTATTGGTACTTTTAAGGAAAAGTATGATATAGGTATATGTTTAATTGTAAATAAATATTATATAGTTAAACATTATTTTTCATATCAAATCATATCTTAAATCATATTAAATAAGTTAGGTACATTGTATGTTTTCAGACTTCCTTTCCATGATTGTCACTTGTTGTCAGAAAATACATGTATTTGCAGTAATATTTGTTTTATTTGTTACTTTTTCCTACAATCCCTAAAACCTTGATGGTTGACCAAAGTTTACAAGTCGTGAATGATTTTATTTTGTTTGATTTTATAAGTCCAATCAAACAAAAGAACTGCTCGCGGAAGAAGCGAGTTGAGGATCAGGAAAGTTCAATTCGGCGGCCTTCGACGCTCACAATATTCGACTCTGATATTTTGCAAACACGACTTTATTCTTCTGCCAACGCCTCTTTTACAACGCTTCTGTTACATGGTCCACAAATTTGGTAAAAGTAAATGTTGTAATAGACGCCCTCCGGCTAGGTGGGATGACGATCTGCGAACCACTGCGGGCAGATGCTGGATGCGGCAAGCTGAAGACAGGGCGCTACGGTGCTCAATAGGGGAGGCTTGTGTCCAGAAGTGGACTTTTAGGTTGATGATAATGATGAAATGTTTTAATGTTGATAATGTTGTTAGTGAAATAATATTTTGTCCATCATGATAAGCTGGAGCAGATGGTCCGATCTTTTGTCATAGATGCCGAACTTTTCTACACTTATATAATAGCTCTCGAGTCTTCACAGCACTCTCGATTAAGTCATAAAGGCTTGTAAGTAAATAAAATAAGACCCAGATTTCATAAGGTAAACAGCCTTATTGCTCCACATTATTTAACCAAATATCTAAACAAAGTAGCATTTCGTAAAATGAGACGATCGCGTGAGGTTGCCTCTGTTTCCGTTTCCAAAACCGTTTGTTTTACGTTTCCGCCATAAAATAAATGTTTTCTTTCATAAAAATATGCGGAATGAACGAACTTTTGACTGCCTGTATTGATCTTTGTGTATTTGAGTTTGAAGGTAAGGTAATTGACTTGTAAAGTCTATACAGGAATGACAGATGCTTATAACCTGCGAAATCACTGATATTGTCAGAACCATTGCTCAATTCGAATCCGACGTGACTCTCAGTCGCATTTTATACTTCAGTACTCAGGTTCACACAGGAATTTATTCTTGCCCTCAATAAAATGGGAGAATTGGCTTGAATCTTTCTTCTCTAGCTATTAGTGTCACGGAAGAGAATTCTAGTACTGTAACCCGATAACCCTTTTTTCAGGAGATCCTTCGAAGAGTGAAAATATTGAAACCATATAACGGTCAGATAACAATATTTTTACAGGATTTGGAAGTTCAGTTCGAGTTATAAAATAAAAGTATTATCAAAATATTACTGGATAATCCGAAATTGATGAAATCAGTAATTGACGTAATTACTGTTAAGCTTGTGTTAGGCGAACAAGGTATTTGTGTTATAAACTTTTTATTCATAAATTAACGAGAAGATGGGTTTGTTCTTTGCGGCCACCAAATTCTGTTTTCGCATCTCTGTCTAAACTATCGAAAGAACTTTTTGCAGCATATTAAGGCATATTATATGACCAATGAAATATTGAAAGTTCCCTTGTAATTTGCATTACAACTAGGTAAGTATCAAAATATTTTGATCTGAATATCTTTTGGAAAATTGGGAGGTTCAAATTTAAATAAAAAAGGCAAGGAAATGGCGTTGAAACATTGTATGGAAAGCGCTGTCCAGTAATCTCGGAACAGAAAATGAATAAAAACTTCGTAGGGAAACAAGACAATACAAAAAGTGCCTCGGACAATTTGTCACTTGAGTAGCTAGCTAAGAACCAATTTATAAATTCTTTCAGCTAAAGCTTTTTGTATCAACGCCTTTTTGACGATGGATAAATTATTGAAACCATTAAAATGGCAACGTGAAAAAGAAATGTTGTCTCCGTGAAAAAGCTTTCTGCGTATTTTCTATTCAAAAGCATTAATATTTCTGTACGGAGAAATTGTATTCATGTTTCGAAATTAAGGTTTTTGAAAGCAATGTTTATTTACCGTCAGTCGTATTTTATTAGCAAGAAAACTTCCAGGAAATCAACTAAAGTACCTACATATTTTTAACTTTAAAATCTTTTGGAGTTTGACGAATTTATTTTGAATATAATCGGTTTATCTTCAAAGCTAGTTTATGTTAGGAGAACATTAACGTTTCCTTACTTACTATCTTTACCTTATTTACAAATGTCGAGGCAATACAGATACTTAATAACACAGGCATAGAGAAGGCTCAAGAGAAAAAAAGCCTAATTACCTATTTATTAAGTAGGTTTCATGTATTATGTATACGTTATCTAGTACCTGTACACAAGCATTGCTTAGCTTGTGACTAAGGAATGCGTGTGTTTTTTGATGCTGTGAAGATTTTCCATTATAGACGACCGAGATGTGGCGCGGTCGAAGAGAGTCTGTTGGCGAGGCAGGCGAGTTTGATTTTCATCTCTGGGTTTTTTTCTACAATTTGTAGATATTTGAGCCAGGTTTCTGGGTTTTTACTACATATAAGAAAAAAAATATCTAGCATTATTTACTCTGTATAATTACTTTCAACACTGGCACATTAACTGGTAAATACTTTCCAGAACCCCAGCATAAAAGCAACATAAACCAGTCCCTGTTACCAAAACCCAATAATCAGACTTTCGCACTCGCAACTGTCCTAAGAGCCCACATTCACAACTTCCAAACTTTTCCCTTCAGGGTTAGCGAGGCGTAAAAAGTGCCTACACGGGGCGAGGCCTCTTGATAAAACCGATTAGGCGTCCTTCCACTAAACTTTTTTATTCGTACTTTATTCAAATCGACAAGAGGGAACCGACGGGGTGTAAAGGCTGATAGGCCAGTGGTTTACTACCTGCCTTTGAAGAGATAGTGACCGAATGCAGGGCAATGGTTCTGTAAAGCAGACCTTGTCACGCAATAGGTACTAAGTTCAATTTTATGTGAATCTAGGTGCTGGGTGTTCAGCGGCATAGTTTTAAAATTGGAATGTTGTGTTTAGCACAGCGCTTATGATAGTCAATATCATGGCGATACTTGACTTGCTGTAGCATGTTATTTACTAAGAAAAGTAAGTTAAGACGCTTTCCTAAGGCACATTTGCACCTCAGTTCAAGTTATTATTACGTTATCCAAAGGATTTTTCTAAAATAAAACGTTTAGCCACCAAGAGTAATTTCGTATCTTTTCCTAAAAACTCAAAATAAATATACTACAATTCCTTTGTTAAACATAACAATAAGATAAAATAAATAACTATCTAGTGTGCCTCGGGGTAGCGTCTTAAAGTTAGTATGTGATCATCATCATCATTAGCCTATATCAGTCCACTGCTGGCCTCCCTCATGAGCGTTATAGTTACTATTTTATACTGAATTCTTAAACATATTTTAATACACATTTTTGTTATGCACGTAAGTATAGCGACTGCCTTAAAACAGATAAAAGTGTCTCCTGACACCTCCTTATGTACGTTCCGATTCATTACCTACAAACCGTCCAATGCGTACCGATGACGAATATTCAGAGCTGATCATAGACGTACTCGCTTCGAATTTCAATCGGACTCCGAATTGGAGATTCGAACCCCTAATTTTAAAGCTCGATTGCGAATGGCTATACAGCAATCCGATTGCACAGTGAATACACAACCTAAATCCGATCTATCATTCTATCTGACGATTACATAGCGCAGTGGATGAAGGCCTATGATGCTGAAGTTTGCGGGTTTGTTACATACTGATAATAAATGTTTATCTACTTGGCTCACGAATTAAAAAAATGGAGACTCTATTTCGTTTTTGAGAATTCATACATGATAGTATTTTCTAAAGCTGTCTCGCTCAGATTGTATTCGAACTGAAGCGAGATAGCATGAAAGATACCGTCACTTACGATATCATACTTAAAATTCGCAAGTTACGAGTATATGTAAGTGTTTGAAGTACTGTGGGAATCAGTTCCGGTATCTAAGTAAGAGTTGAAAATGCCGTGTGAAAATAGTCAGCATTACTAACGCCTTTTTATATTTTATAAATTTTATAATCATCACTACATAGGATAAAACAAAGTCGCTTTCTCTGTCCCTATGTCGCTATATCCCTATGTCCCTTTGAACGCTTAAATCTTTAAAATTACGCAACGAATTTAGATGCGTTTTTTTTAATAGATAAAGTGGTTCAAGAGGAAGGTTTATACGTATAATAAAACCGTGCGAAGCCGGCGGCGCGGGTCGCTAGTCATATATATAAGAAAGTCGTTATAACTCCTACAACTAGTCTTTATAACTCGAGAACGGCATCATTCTTCATTTCTGTTTAACATGATTGGAAACCCTATGTAGCTGAAGGAATACGTATGTTATAGTAATAATGATACCTAAATGACTAGGAAGGAAATACAAATTCTGATATTATGTTCTTTGTGTGGTACAACATGCCTTTAATTAAGAAGGCCTTTCTGTAATGAAGCGAGCAGAATACGCTGTGGTGAGAATACAGAAATAGTTTTCCTTAAGAAAAACTTGAAGCTTTCTGTGGACGTAATTAAGTATTATACATACTTGAAATCCAAACAAAGTTCCAAGATTAGAGTAAGAAGCACTTAGGTAAATAAATTGACGACCTTCAGGTGAAAGTTTTATCTCCAAGGTAAATAATAAATGATAGATAATGCTGGACAATCCACACAGCATCATCTAGCCCCAAGCTAAGCAGAGCGTGTGTTATAGGTACTAGATGAAACTGATATTTAACTACTAAAAACATTTTGTAAAAGGGTTCTAAGTATGTGTTTTCTATGGTGAGATTCTGGCGCAGCGCATCAGCATTGCCATACAGCGTGGTAATGCAGCCAGTGTCTTGGGGATGCGACGACTGGTATTGACATGGATCACTTGAGCTACCTCTGGACTTATTGCAACTGTCTGCTGTTAGTTCAATAGTTTTCATTTGTTTTTAATAAAATCAGTTTTATAATATAAATAATTACATATTTTGGTCAGTAGTGTTCAATCCTAAATGTGATAGAGAGATAAAATCTTCATTCAAAAACCCTAAATCTAAAATAGTTTGTGCATCACGTATTTATTTGTAAATAAAGTTTATCTAGACAGAATAGAGAGAATAGGGTTCTCTAAAAATAATCACTAAAGTGTTACGCGGTAGGCAGTTTCGAATACAAACACAGCGGTAGAGATTACCACCATCCTGTTTTCGTAGAGCTTGTGGCGTCATTGGTAGATACTACTGATAGAACTGTATATCTACCAATCACGCCTTATATCTCTACACAGGAGATCCACCAATCACGCGCTTTCAAAAGAATCTAAATACAACATCTACTCTGCATCTTGTGCCTTGCTAGACGATTAAATGTCCAACAGAATTTTCGGCGCGATTGTTCTTTTATTTACGTAGTAAAGGGCACTGACCCTACAGATTATGGCCCAACCACGCACGGTATACCTCAGTACTCCACACGCTCTCTGTGCATAATGTAAGCTTAGACGGTCACGTATTTTTCAAGTAGCTCCAGGCCGCTTTTGCCTTTGAATAATTGAAGAACAAACGTCTGTGCAAATTGTGTGACGATTTGTCTTGGAAAATTCAAAATTGAATTGCAGTTTTGTATATTTCTCTGACGCGAATCCGTGGAGGAAATTGACGCTGTTTTCTGAAAGAAGGTGAGAATAAAATGAAAGAAGCCTGCTCAATAATATAATATAACCTTGTAAATAACAAAAAAGTTATTCATTTTATTTTGAACTGAAAGAACTCTTGGACATATCAGATATCTAAAATTACGTTAGTAAAACTAAATCTATCTACTTATAAAGCAAAGAAAATATGAAAATACAATAAAAATACTTAGTTTTATTAATTTAAGTTATATTTAGACATGTGAAAGTTGATATCCGCATCTACTAATTTATGTTCGTTCTGGGTTGTGGCCATTTGAGGAAGAGGCTGTTCAGAGAACTGGCCGTTCATAAGAACTGGTCATACAAAGAACTGGCCTTTTATGGGATGTGAACATTTAAGACACATGACCGTAGCTGGCCGAATCCCTACAATCCTACGTTGTTTCGAAGAACATCTTCATCATCAACCTATATTAGTCCACGGCTGGAAATAGCCCTCCCCCAATGAACGCTCACTGACTGTATCGAAAGAACATACGATTTGAAAAATCAAATACCTAATAGGGTGGTACCTTTTCATAATATACTTTGTTTATATTTTGAATTTTGTTTGATTCTAAAAGCTAATTACTGTACGGTTTTGAGGCTTATTAACTAGAAAGAAAGAAAAAGAAAAAAAGAAAAATTTTTATTTACCTTACAAACTTAAACTAATCTATTTAATGCTAAGCTCTACCTGACTACGATTTGTGCGTAGCAGAGCGCAAGGCAAACGTGGCTCCGCTCAGCATTGTGCTGGGTACACACACACTGGTTTACGCACCCAGCGCTGGTTTTCAGCGGGAACCAACCAACCAACTACTAGATGGGCCCCGCGGCTTCGCCCGCGAACCAGAATTATTTTTGTAAAAATTCCAGAAATTTATTGCACACCCGCTAGGGGTTATTGTGTACAAATAAAAAATACGTGTTTAGTTATTCACTCATAGTTTATATATACCGAGTTTTGAGTGAATCGAACCAAGGAAACAATATTTTTCATACAAACTTTACCACCGTATTTAACCCACTCAAAGGCTAAAATTTTAATAGCCTATATCCTATTCTAGGTTCTATACTTACTATCTACATACTCAATTTCATTTAAATAACTAAAGCAGTTACAAAGATTGATTATAACAAACATTCACACAGACTTTCCCATTTATTATAATAGTAAGATCTAATTTATCTACACTCGAAAGTTAGAGAAACCATAAACAAAAGTTAAATAAAACTGTTCAACTTAGTTCATTTTCTTCAAAAGCTAAAATACCTACAGATTGATTTGATAAGAATAATATCATTTAATTCCGATCTCGTCTTAAACACTGAGGTCATTACAGAGGCTCACCTAAATGACTTCGTTAATGATGTCATGAAAGAAAATTGGATTTACTTAAAAGGGGAATGAAATTTGAATGAACTTTTAAAACTAATAAAGACCCGCGGTTAAAGATTTATTCCATTAACATAGCTTTTTAATAACTTTGAAGTTAATTAGAGAAAAAGGAATCATGATTTCATTATAAAATTTAAATGAAATGTGGTAGTGGGTACATGGAGTTACTTAGCGCTTTAAGATAATTTAAACAGTTTTAGCTTGTTAGGAGTAACAGGTGTATTTTTAGTGCAGTTAAATAGAAATGAATACTGTAAAATACTTGGCTGCAAAATAGCTTTAATGTAAAATATTTCATAGTTTTTCATTATGACTGTTATAGCGGGATTTCAATGAACTTAGCTTGTGTTAGAAGCATACCAATGTTTTATCCCTTAAGGACTTTATTTATTATCTTTATTTCTTCAAATTGAGATTTTTTTCAGGGTGAGTGCGGTTCTAGACACTAAGATATGTAGCTAACCCTTTGACAAAATTAATAATTTGAATTTTAGTTTAATATTAAAATATCCGCCGCTAAATATTTCAATACGAATTATTTTAAAATTAGAACATCATCAATGCATTCAAAGTCAATATTACACGCATTATGCAGTTTATCACATAATTTGATCTTGATCAAATGAATTTGGAACCATATGAGAAGAAACAACGTTGAAATAAAAAAAAAATCATCAAAATCACTTATATTTTTGGTTCTCCATTAAAAAAATAGATTAATGGACAATGATTAAATTTAATGGAGGTTCACAAATCGACTATTTTTTAGGTGTGCTAGATAAAAAATAGTACTAAAAATCTCCTTTTTTGAAGTTGATTAAAAGTTTGCTAAGCATGTAGGACTTTAAAATCATAAAAAACACCACCAAAAATGCAAAATGCATCTAGTCACACCTAAAATTAATCACACTTATATTATAAACTAGCGACCCGTCCCGACTTCACACGGTTTTATTATACGTATAAACCTTCCTCTTGAATCACTCTATCTATGTATTAAAGAACCGCATCAAAATCCGTTGCGTAGTTTAAAAGATTTAAGCATACGTACATAGGGACATAGGCGATTTTGTTTTGATACTATGTAGTGATAGTGATGCGAAAAGTTTGGATGGATGTTTATTAATATAAATGTATTTTACAAGTGCCAAGATTAACTAATATTTAATTAAATTTTGCCAATTTATGCATTTGTAAATATTACCATAAATTAGATTTTTATAAATATGTAGGTAGTGAAAATCTTCAAAAATTTCACACGAATTATAAAATTTATAAATAATATTAGAACTCTAATTATATTTTTTTGATTAATTCTATTTTAAAAGTATCAGTTAGGAGGCGATAAAAATAACGTTTGAACTTTTCCATGGAAAGAACACATGCAAAGCCAGGACCAGAAACATGTATCATATTATAGTTTGTGACAGCTGTGCTGAAACTAAATGGGCGAGCAGACGCCTCGGTGTAAACTAACAAAGGTAATGACTAAAAAGCTTTTATGTAGGTTATTACTTAAAAAGCATCTGTACGTGCTTCAGAGAATCATTTACGTGAGAACTAGACGGGGAAATTATTACCTACTGGATTTTAATAAACAAATAAAAAGTACAAGACAAAATATTTTATTATAATTTTAAATTTAGTTTTAAATAACCTGTAATAAAATCTTGGACCTACTATCCCGTTTCCAATTAGCATAGTTTGTACGATCTATACAAAACAATACAATTCTTTATTCATTACGCCAAGTTAAAATTCAAAGACCAAATTTTCTACAGGTATAACAGAGATAATAGCTGGTACGTTAGCGATGACGAAGGCGTGATGTTGATAGATGATGTCGTTAAGGCTGGCATGACGAGATATCCGACCAGCCAGCCCTAGTTACCGATAGTCCGTGATGACCAAGCTGTTCGACTGCAGTACCGCACTGGCATTGATGAGGCGCACAACACCTTGCACCCAACCGAATACCTACATGTTGCGATGCGGTATATCGCGGGATCCAATGAAGTTCAATGAAAAATATGAAGGAAGTGCTTGTAGCCAATGTCCTGACTCCCATTTAGAAACGGCTAGGAGACGGCCAAGATCTGCCGAGCTGGAGCACGTTTATAAAAATCAATTCCGTATTAACTCATACAAAGGCCCGTTTCATTACCGTTGCGATGAAAGAGATTTTGGTGGAGCAGCATCGGGGCAAGAACTATTAATTATTATTAAATTGATCTAAATTGAGTTATTTAAAGATCAGTTATTATAAGCCTCTTACACCACGTATAAAATGGAGTACCTCTGAGTGAGCGGTAAAGTAGGTAACTTAATTTTACTTTATCCTACCGGATGCAAAAAACAAACGCGAGCCAGGTATAAAATATGCAAGAAGGAATTTTAAATAGGCTGAAAAAATAACAACATCGTTGGAAGGAACACGTAAAAAGGCCTTATACTGTGTATATTTTAAAGAGCTTACCTAATTTTTAAACTTTCTTTCTAAATTCTAAAGAAGTGATAATAAGTTGGCTTAGCTTTACTTTAAATAGGTTTTAGGAAAATTTTGTTTCTTGTTATAGTGGACAGCGACAGTGGAAGTAAGTCAATTTTGATATTGTACTTGTTTAATGGAATCAGATATCTACCGTACGTAGCGATAATACGTTTACCAAAAAACTATCTGAAAATCTCGCTCCCTTTTTTTACCATAGTGTAGGGCCGTACACTATACATAAAACTAATTTCCAGAAATAAGAAATCTATAACTTTATTTCTTTAGGCTTACAAAATAAGCACTTAGACAAGTAAATTTAACAATAGAATAGAAATATTTATTTTTAACATCCAAGCAAACGTGACACTTTTCGAATAGACACAGTTAAAATACTTAAAAAAATAATCAAAAGAATATGAGAATTAAACTGTTTAATGATTTTCTCTTCTCATGAATTTAATTGAAACTAAATTCAATTCCTTAAGAAAATAGTAATTACAATTTCTGAAATGACACCCAAGACAGATTGTCAGTCAGTCAACAAGAAAACTCTCTGAATTCAGACAAGTTTAGAGTTGTTTCATTTCGAAGTAGCTGTCGTCTCTTTAATTAGAAATTAGGCAAGTCATAAACAAAGTCTTTACTTCGCCGAATCGTCCCATCAATCTGCGGCCAGGTTCTTCATTAATTTTAATAAATCTTTGCGTGAACATATTCTTTTTTATTCAGTAGAATCACACTGTATCATTTAAGACTCCGGGCCTTTTAAAACTCAGGTCTCCTTCTTCGTTCTCCTCTAACTTTGAAGCCATAATATTTTATTTCGGTATGTTGCAAGGGCCATAACAATTTTAATTTTTCTGCCCACCTCATTAAACATAGGCTTTTATTGCATTTAAATTACTATTGAAAGCGTATGTATAACACAACTGATATGTCAATGGGCAGGACACCTCATGCATTGTTCAGATTACAGATGGAGACATTCACAAAACACGATGGTCCGATGACATAAGAACTAAAGGGTTGTGTGTCTTTCGAGTGCCCAATAAACAGATTTCCTTTCTTTCTTTCTAAGTGTGCAGATGGAAATTCTTATTTCTGAAGAATAAGTGAGGGTAGTTCCAAATTCTGCTGACCCCGCTTCGCAGAGGCGGTAGCTCCATCCAGTACTCCAGTCATCCCGTGACCACGACCGAGTGTAAACCTGTTGAAACGACGGGGAAAATAAGTAAATAAATGCGATAAAAACCCGTGGATTTTAATAATAATGAACTGTAGCTGGCCTATCAGACACAGGTTAAAATGGAGAATACTAGGGGAAGTATAGTAAATCTGCTACTAGAGTAATAAATAAATAAATAAATAATGCTGGACGGACAATCCACACAGCACCATCTAGCCCCTTAAGCTTGTATTATGGGTACTAGATAACTGATATATTTAATAAATTATAGATTCTTTTTTATTAAAGGAACATGGAAAACACCCAGACCAACGGAAAAAGCTTGTGCACATTGTACTCAAATTTGTTCCAAGGCGGGAGTCGAACCCACAACCTCCTGCGTCGCAGGCGGATCTTCGACCGCCGCTGACCACATCGGTTGTCAACATGTCATCACAATGATGATGATGACGATAAAGATAGCTAGCACGGCAACTCGACTATGAAATATATATGTGACCAGTTGCACTACTGTGTTAAAATTTATTTGTGCCTTAGAAGAAGAAATCTCTAAATGAAACGATAATTTTGGTTTTAGCTGAATGGTTACACTCTTTAAGCAATGCAAAGAAATAATTATATTTCACGCGCTAATATTTTTAAGGGGAATAGACCAGTAAAAATAAATAAATAATATTAATAAATAAATAATGCTGGACACCACACACAGCATCATCTAACCCCACGCTAAACAAAGCTTGTGTTATGGGTACTAGATGACTGATTTACTTAATACAATACGCGTAGATACAGCCCGCATATTTTGACTATACACAGGAGGCACCCCGAATAATAATAGTCAAGAGGTATCTGATTAAAAATAATACTTTTAACTTTTAGTATTTCATCATCATCATCATTCTAGTTTGGCTAACGGCTGGGTTCTGGTGGTTTTTGACATAAACATTCATTTATTCGCTGCTAAACACACAAAACAGACTTAAAACACATTTTATTAATAAAAATACTCTTGCTCTCACAGTATCTTCTATACTATACTTTCCGCATCCTCAAACGCTGTGACCTTGATGATAATCGACAACCAATCTTGAGAGAGTTTGACAAGGATTCTAGAATTTAAATTTCATTACTTTGACTGAATACCTAGTGATACTCCTCATTATGCGTTCTCCATTGAGGTACTCGTCAAGGCTTATTTCTCAGAAACATCCTATTCTAGCAATTTGATCATAGGCAATTAATTGAATTTCGAATACTTAAGTCGGTCTGAGTAGTTTTAGGAACTTATACTCGAGTAGAAACTCGAAAAAAGGTCAATAAGACGCTCTAACTTTCACTTATACCATCTATTGGTTTATTAATAAAGGTACATCAACAGAACAGATATTACGCTTTTATAATAAATGTACCTAGATATAAGACAAGTTCTCTCTAATATGTAGTTAAAATGTAGAAACTTATAAAAGGATAGAACCATCCATCAACTGAAAACGGCTATCCTCAATCGAAAGATAGTTTTTGCATGTATAAAATGCATTTCTTATCTAGTTTTGTTTACTGCTAAATTTTAGTTTTGGCATATTTGACAATGTACCTATACATTTTATATTTTAGCAGCAATGGTTCAAACAGTCTGAAGATAGCAGCTCAATTAAATTGAAACAATCGAATGATATCTGTTTACAAAGCATGTTCATTATTGCTTCGGTTTCCCTAGATCACCGCTCGTTAGAATAGAGTTTATGAATAATGGATGTAGAAAATAGAGAAGTTACCTGTAGGTTTAATGGAAAGGAATGAATGTTCTTTGAGGTACTTTAATGCCTCAAAGAGAATTCTTTTTATTGCAACCAATTGCCGTTTTCCGCACTACGCTTTTGTTGAATCCATGCTTAGCCAATCCCCAATTAACCAAGAACTTTGCAGATTTGTTTTATACGAGTAAGAAGCAATTTGCTTTGAAATGTTTCTATTTATATTATTTCGTTAACTTTAGAAATAATAATAGATAAATTTAAAACAAAAGACAAAAAAGGCTCAATCCAAAATTATAGCCAAATAAAATGATAAACCAACCAATACTGAGATCATTTTTAATAATCTTGCGCCCTTCCACACAGAATCCACAAATAAAGGAATTTTTCTCTTGTCGTAAAATAAGCCCGAGAATAGAAAAGGGAACGTAAATGGTATAATCTTTAACTTTCTGACAGTTTAATAAGATAATAAAATAAAACCGCGGAATAAAATAAAGTTTTTACGATAAATTCGCTGGGATCAACGACGTCTTTATTTATCGAAATGAGGTGCGAAGTTGGTTGTTGTATGTATATGAAAAATCTGATTTGATTTCTTTTTTCTCTTCTTACATTTTTTTTTAAATTGGTTTGCATTCTCATTCTTTGCTAGCATAGACTATTCAATTTGTCTTGCTCTTCAATACATAGATAATAATAGAACTACCTACATATCTGTGTGTCTAGAAAATTGACCCACGGTTAAGGTTACTAAAAACCTCCTTATCATCGAAAATCATTTAAACTATTTGAAATTTCCAATAATTATTTTAATTTCTGATTAAGTTTATCGGTTTTTACCAAATGCTAATTTTATGTCATGCATCCTACATTAAAAATTTACAGACATTTTATTACAGAGCTAAACCATGAATCTCATACATTAATTGTTACCCCTTAGTGAGGAGTTTTTTGAAAAATCCTGAAACACGTGTTTAGTTATTTAAATTTTTAGTATTCTATGTAACTAAAAAACCAAGCGAACCACTGGTTAAAGTGTTAGAAAAACAACAAAAAAAAGTAAAACTCCATTTCACCCCCTCTGGTATGGAATGTCCAAAAATCCCATAACGAGTGTAATATGTGTGGTAAAAAATTCAGCTTTCTAGCTTCCTTATTTAGGCTGAGAGTTGTTTCCGGAAATTCGCTTCTTCTTTGATATATTAAGTTAAGATAAGATTATGTGCCAATCATAGTCATGTCGCATAACAAAGCCAAGCACTCGTTCGTATCTTTTGATAGATTCCTTCCTTTCTTTTTGTGACATTTCCACATGTGTTGGTATAAATATTTCTTCAATCGACTTTGGTTATATTTGTACCTTTTATTTAAAGTTAATAACAAAATAATAGAAATAAGTTTTTTAACCTTAAAAATAAATATGGTTTCAAAATTCACTCTTATCTATTCTATTCTCTATCAGGAAGGAATTATATTTTTGCCTTTGGGTTGTTTCATTGGAATCGCTATTCCTTATTTAAATCCCCTTTGTTTACCATCTTACCCGAGTGGAGATTATTTAAAATCAGCATGCTCTTTGCATGCAGCATAAGGCTTAACTCCTTTTGCCTTATTTTAAGAAATTTATTAATTGGTTTGATATTATTTTTTATTAATTTACAATGACTTTGCATTAAATAGAACGTTGCAGTTGGGTATTCCAAGCGTTTTTTGGTTTAATGTTTATAAATTCAATGACAATAAAATATTCATAAGCCGTTCGCCGTTTTAGGAGTAAAACATTCTTTGAAAACTGATAATATTCTCCAACTTTGACTTTACCTACCAAGAGATCTCCCCATGTACTCAAATGCAAGATTGATTTAATTTACGCCTCAAATTTAAGATTTCATAAAATCGCGAAAATTAAATTATTGTATTTGTATTTGGAACATGAATTGACTTGTCCAATCAGTGTTCACTTATTGAGAGAGGTCAAACAGCGAATACACTTATTTAAATGTTTTCGTATTTTTAAACTTCGAACATACACATAAAAAACAAACTTTACACGGAACTACAAAGAACTTTTTGAGTTTCATTGAGTCGTTTGTTTTTTAACAAACCTCCTTTTTATTGTTTAAATCCAAGTAGTTCGTACATAATATAATACAAAGAAGTAGAATTCTTTATATCGAGTGTCAGTTGTTTTATAGCTTGTTCTCAATTTAAAATCTTAGCAGTGTAAACCGAAGTATCCCAAAACAAATAAATCACAGTACCTAACCAACTACAGTAAAACAGGGCACTTTTTCTTGCTGAATATTAATGAGCATGGGTACACAATCTCAGGGTATATCTAAATAATTTATCGCCTGGCCAGGTGTCGCTGAAGACGAATTTACATGCCGAGTGGTGTTCAGAATAGGGGTAATTTATAACGACACGTAGGCTCTTTGTCGAAAGAGGAATAATGCCTATGAATGCGAACTGGGTTTCGCAGTCCATCTATCTCCATGTTGGCTGATAAACAGTGTCTGCACTCTTAATTCTTTTTGGTCTCATGAGTTAGGTGCTTGTTTATACTTTACAAATGTACATTCAAAGCAAAGGCAAACATGTATTAGACACATAAGTTATACACATGCTAGTGGTTTCTATTTCGCCTCTTCCACTAGTGGACAAAAAATTGAGGCGAATTAAATTAAATTTGACTTGTCTAAGTGCTTATTTTGTAAGCCTAAAGAAATAAAGATTTTGATTATTGATTATTCCTATTCCTTATTCATAACTGCAGAACTACGTTTACTTCCAGTAGGTGCAACTGCGCTCTTATTTAAACTAAACCCAACTTAAAGTAATCGTAAGGTGAATCATAAGGTCAAACGTAAGGTTAAAACACTGCCCATTAAGTATAGGTATAGAAATATACTTACGTATAGATAATATCTTTTATTGTAACTTTTAAGTACTCTTTTGGTGTAAGATGTGAAAATAAAATATGAATTATAATTATAATAAACTATACTCTAGCTAAACTGAATGTACAATGTTTGTAAACATTGTCACCATTCATATCTATCTAATGATTTGAGTCGGAATTAGCACTACAAGCCAATTGCTTTATTTCCTTTATTGCATAACGCTGACAATATGCTTTCTAAAGCCACACCGAAAAGACATTCTTTGAATTACATGTCCAGAGTTGTTTACAAACATTGTACTTTGAGACTGGCTGGAGTATAGTTGGTGACCGCGGTTTTACACGCTTTATTTCTATGGAAATTATTAAAAGAATGTTATGATGTTTATATTATATCCCATTTTAACAGATTTGTTAGATAAGAAATTTATTAGAAGTTTATTGTTATACCTGCAAAATTTTAGCCCGATGCTTTCAGTAGTTTTGACTTGAAGAATCTCACATCAGTTCATTTAAACTTTCGCGTTTATAAATAAGTGTGATTTATTTATTAATTAAAAGGACATCCAACATGAAATCACAAGGCGTGGTAATAAACAAGTTATATAAGATGTTTCTTATGTCTATATGTCTCTATAATATAGGACGTCTCAGCGTGCACTATACCAAGATTATTGGCAAATAAGTGATATATTAATCTATCGACACGGTTCTTAATCAATATGAAAGCCGAAGACCAAATCCTACAGCTTAAAGCCAAGATCAGTTTAAATATAAAACCGAAGTTCACCGAAGCAAAGATTAGCCAAGGCTTTGTCTTTTAGAAAGTTAATGCAGAAGTTTCGAAGTGAATTCGGTTGAACAAAGATATAATTTTGACTAACTCTATAATAGTATATATAATACTACGCTATGATACATATTTTAGTAAATAACATAGCATAATATGGTAAAATATAAAGATTATCTCGTGACTCTTAGAAATTGTTATTATTGTACAATAAGAGTGTAATTGCTTTCAAACATTTATCTTTTTTAATTATTTGTATTCCTTGGTCTCCCTCACGCTTGGTCTAGCTGTAAGTTTTCCAAAGATTGTAAAAATAAAATAAACCTATCCATTTATTTAAAGTGGAAATGAAAAAAATGAACGATTATTGCTCCATGTAAGCCATTAAATATTTTTAGAATCGGACAATACAACTCAACCTTGCAAAAATCTAATAGATCAAATCGAACTTAACCCTCAACTTAGCTTATAAAAGCTTAATTTTTCGTACTAAAAACGTTTGAAGTACAACCTACAGTCGATGATATCACACAATCGCGAATATTTACATAGAACAGGAAAATCATAAAGGAAAACCAACACGGAATTCATCCTCGAAACCACTGCCACGTCCCTGTACATAGTAACCTTACCATACGTGATGTTAATGTAAACGTTTCTTTGGGACATGTTTCGTCACTTTGCCTGAAAAAGCTTAGCGAGCGAGCGAGTGCAGCATTTTGTGTCGAAAATCACATCTCTCGCCTTCATATAGAGGGTTAGGTATTCTATAGTAAGTTATATAACTACTTAATTCTCGTACGACACACACGAACTTATTAATAAATGGTGAAACGCCACAAATCATTTTGGCTTATCTAAACCTTAGACTACCACCCTGATTTCTACTCGTAATCAGTGGTCAAATTTCTTGTCAAATAGTTCTTTCTCTTAACAAATTGACGTTTAAAATAGATTTGTCAATTATTAAGTTATGGGATCATTGATTTATTATAAAGATAATTAGCGTAAAACGAACCACCTTAATGGGCTGTTAAAAAGTCAATAATTTTATTTATTTATTTTATTTTGGTTTATTTGGAGAACAAACAGTTGTACAAACAGTAATAATTAAACTTAAAAATAACTCTTAACCATTAAAATGTCCTCGCATATAAAAACTAAACAACTTGCTTGCAGATGCATTACCAGAAAAGAAAAAAACAGAAAAAAAAACATAATGGAGACAAAAAAATAATAATAACAATAAGTAATCTAATCTACTCTACAATCTAATCTACAATTTATCTATAAAAAAATTATACAACACCTAAAAATAAATTTAATTTGTTACGATGCTGACGCATCAAACCAGCGCTATGTCAGGAGTCTGCTTGCTCTTTGTGCTTTCAAATCAAATAAGTCGAGGTCGGGGATATCGACCAACCCGTTAAAGGTATATACTGCTCTACTGAAAAAGGAGTTTTGACGATAGTTCGTGAAACTGAAAGGAATGTTTAGATTAATAGGATGCCTAATTGATCTAGAGGGGACTTTAATTTTAATGTTTTCTAAAAGATTTGGGGCGTCTATTTGACCCTGCGCAATTTTACAAAGGAGCACAACGTCTCCAATTTGTCGTCTCTCTTGTAAGGGGAGTAAATGATGTCTTTTACATTTAGCCGAATAGTCATTATCAAAACAATTGGTTTTAAATTGCAGGTACCGCAGGAACCTACGCTGAATTGATTCAATTCGATCTATATAAATTGCATAACGAGGATTCCAAACCTGTGAACAATACTCGAGAATGCTACGCACATAGGCACAATACAGAATTTTAATAACCTTAACACTAGTAAACTGAGAGCAGGTTCTTATAACAAAACCTAAAGCTTTGTTGGCTTTTTTAATAATGCTATCAATATGCTTGTCATAAGCAAGCTTACTGTCCTGAAAAACTCCCAGGTCTTTAACCTCATCTACTACTTTTAACGGTGTTCCTTTCAATGTGTAAGAATACTGAGTAGGCATAGGGCTGCGAGTGAAATGAATAGCCATACATTTTGAAACATTCAAGTCGAGCTTATTTCGCTGACAGTAAAGTTCAAATCTAAATAAGTCATCTTGCAAGAGGATGCAGTCAGTAACGTCATTAATACGCATAAAAACTTTCATGTCGTCTGCATATAACAAAAATTGTGCAGACTTAAAGCAATAAAAAATATCATTAATAAAAATGGAAAAAAGGAGTGGTCCTAGCAAGGATCCTTGGGGCACGCCTGACGGTATATTCACCCAAGTAGAGGCGGAAGAGAATCCGTTAAGAACAACAGCCTGGGATCTATTTTCTATGTAGGAAATAAACCATCTATAAAGATTACCATGGATTCCTGCCTTTAAAAGCTTCTGCAAAAGCAGCTGGTGGTCGATTCTATCAAAAGCTTTACTATAATCGGTGAAAATAGCATCAACTTGACCGCCAGCATCCATGTTTGAGGTGGTATAATCATTAAAGGATAGCAAATTAGAGACAGTTGAACGTTTCCGCATAAACCCATGCTGCTGCGGAATAAATGATGATGAGAGAGTTGAATATACCGCAGTATAAACAAGCCTCTCAAACACCTTCGCAAAGATGCAAAGTTTAGAGATGGGCCTATAATTTTTAACATCGTTCTTGCTACCACTTTTATGTATCGGAGAAATGAATGCCTTCTTCCAGACCCTAGGTACATAGCCTTGTTCAATGGAGCGCTTGAAAAGTACAGTCAGCGGGTAAGTCAAGCCCTCCGCACATCTCAATATGAAAATAGAGGAAATGTTATCAGGGCCAGCTCCCTTTGACACATCAAGTGACCTGAGTAATTTAAATACAATAGCTGCATCAATATCAACATCGCTAATAGAACATGGATAATCAATTCCATCTGAGTCGTTACTCACGCCAGTATCGTAAGATGGAGAACTTTGAGACTGGGAATGAAAATTAGAGTAGAAATAATTAGAAAATAGATTACAAATTCCCTCTCCAGAATCAGCCGAATTTCCTTCATAAAATAAGGTGGATGGTACAGAATTAGTGCTTCTCCTTTGTGATTTGACAAAAGACCAAAAATATTTGGGATTGTCAATTATAGATTCTTCTACATTTGAGATATAAGTTTGGTGGCATTCTTTCTCAATGTTTTTAGCTTTAGTTCTAAGAAAGGCAAAAGATTCATAATCAGATTGGTTACCATATTTATGAAATTTCTTAAAGTATTTATACTTTTCTTTTAGAACCTTCTTAAGAGGCGAGCTGTACCACGGAGGAAAATAAGATGTGTTTATATATTTGTGTGGTACAAATTTATCGCGAAGTTCGTAAAGATAAGTATAAAATTGCTCTAAGGAGTCATCAATAGGTCTACCATTTAAAATAGAGTCCCAATCATAATCATGCAATAGACACGAGTTAATACTGTCGTAGTCACCAGAACCATAAAAATATTTTATACGAGAGTTCATTTGAAGCGACTCGCATTCGATACTGTTTAAATTAATAACTAGTGATTTGTGATGCTCGTCTTCAGGGACTAATGGACTATTACAGGCAAGAACTGAGATATCTACATTGCTTATTACGTAGTCTAGGATTCTGTTGTTTATATTAGCATTAAAATTAAATTATCAAAGTATCAAAAAAATAAATCTGACTATTGCCTGTTATGCGCGAAGGCTGCAAAGTTCCCTGTCTGCATGACCACTCGATATTAGGTAGGTTAAAATCACCTAATATTATAAACGTATCGTTGGGACATGACTCAACAATAAAAGTAAGTTTCTCAGTAAAATTAGTTAGCTGTGTGTTAAATGAATTTCCTGAGTTTTCACTACATAGATAGACAGTACAAAAATGAATCTTATTTATAGTGTGGTCCCTATTTTTAGTGGTTACCGTAACCCAAATATCCTCGGCAGAGGAATGCCACTCCGGTCGTGCCACTGTGCGTAGATCGCGGCGCACTGCAATAAAAACTCCACCGCCGTACATTTGTTGTGTTTTAGCATAGTCTCTATCCCGTCTCCATATTAAATATCTATCATCAACGAGTTCGCTATCATAAATGCCATCTAAAAGCCAGCTCTCAGTTACCGATATTACATCGTAGGAATTTAAACAAATATTCCGTTTTAAAGTATGAGTCTTGGTACGTAGTCCTCTAGTATTTTGATAAAAAACATTCAATTTAGGAGCCATTATTAAGAACTAAACAATAGCGGAGGTGAACCTCTATAAGAAATATAATAAGGCTGATCATAGAATCACTTAAAAAATTGCAGAATAGCATATAAGCTCTAATAGCACATATTGTAAGCGATAGCTGCAAAAATAAAATTGTTTTAAGCGTAATATTAAAATTAATTTGTAAAATAATAAACCTAATTGCATAAAAAATACTCCCAATACATTGATAAAATAAAATATGGTTAAGCCCCTCAGTTAACTTTAACTCATTCAAGTAGCGACTGCGCGAACGCTCTAACTCGTTCACGCAGGAACCCCGTGAACCGAATACAGCGCAAGCGAAAATGAAACATATTTTGACTATGAGAGCGGGTGCAAGTAGCTGAGCACATAGAGCAGTACTTACGACGAATCGGTCGGTATTCCCGCCGCGCGCGCGCAGCACAGCACTGGACTCTAGAACAATAGATCCGCGAACAATAGCCGACCCGAGCAGACAATAGACAGTGGTTTTGCATGCGGTTCTCAAACTTTTACTACATCGTAGTGACAATAAAAATACAATTATCATTAGGACCGAAGTTAAATTAAAATTAAAACTAAAACTAAGCTGCACAATTAGGAGATCTTCAAGAGGTCGTTTTCGTTTTTTATAAAAATTATAGGAGAGGTGTCCGACATTCTCGCCATAATTTTGCAGTGTTTCACCCATACATGCTTGAAGTTCTTTTCTTTAGCTAAGGCCCGCGCTTTGCTTAACAGGTTCTTGTTGTATTGCGTCAGATGATCGTTGACGAAAAACACTCCGCCAGTTGTGTAACCAAGAGCCTCGAGCTTCAGCTGTTTGGTCTTGCGGCACGAAGCAACAAAGTCCTCCTTCGTGTACCGATTATTGAAGGAAATAACTATAGATTTTTCGACATTCGGGACTCTAGTAGGTATTCGTGCAATATAATTAATCTCTTCCTTCCTAACCGTACGATTACCGATTTTACCAATCTTGTCAGCAATTTCGTAGAGGTTTTCGTTCTTCTTTAGTGGGATTCCACGTATCTCGACGTTGTTGGCACGAGCCCACTGATCCTTAGCCTGAAGTTCCACCTTCAACGCAGCGACTTCGGCTTGTAGAGTGGGTACATCACTAACTACTTTCTCCACATGAGACACCCGGTTTTCAAGTGCCTTAACGGATCCAGAGAATTTCTCAATGAGGTCATGCGCCATCTCCAAAGATCCTCGAAGATTACCCAGCTCCAACTTAATAGACTTCACGTCCTCAGATAGTGGACCTAACTGAAAAACGATGTTATTCAGTTGATCCTGAATTTTATCCAGTTGAGTAGGAGAGGGTGATGTATCGAGCCTCGAAGGCGATTTGGAGGATTTACACTGCAGACAACGCCAGGTCTTCTGTCTATCAGCTAGTTTGCGATAGCCACCTTCCGTGATCCCAGAGCACTGGAAATCAAGGTGTCTTTTGCAGACACTGCACATCACACCATCCGTGAACTGAGAATCACAACTCGCGCACGTGTACATTTTTAAAGAATGAGAGAAGTTTGAGAAACGCTGGTCCAGCAAGCAAGCGTGCACTCAGTATGAGCAATAGCGACTGACTCGAATCAACGTGTGATATTTATGACTAAGAAGGTAGTAAAATATAGTTTGTAAAGCCTACTTTACATCAACGTCGTCGTCGTGAACATTATAACTTGTGGTATGTACAACTCCTTTTAGATGACCTTTGATGATTTTTAATAAAATAATATGTTTGAACTGGATCTAGAATTTTCTATAAAGAAGCTGTCAAAGGAACTAGGAAGAATAATCCGGATTGAAGCAGACTAATCCAGAGCGTGACGTCTTGTAGGAAGGTATAGAGTGTACTACTAGGAACTCTGTTATTCTGTGATAGAGATTGGATAGCAAGTAGAAAATTAAAATGCAGGGGACAGCTACTGTTTTTTCGCCAGGAATAATAAATTCAGGAAGAACGATCGTGATTTTATAAAGCTGATATAAAAGCTATAAAGGCAGGCTGTAAAAGTGCTTAGGCAAGCGAGTAGATATTTTTTGTGATTTTCGGAACTGCTTTTCAATTTGGGAGCATTAAAAAACATCCACACTAAATCGTAATACCATTTTCTTTAAAAATTACACGGCCTTGGTTACCACTGCAAAATCTGATTACCTGGGTAATAAAACTCAACTGGAATCTTATAACTTCGACAATTTTATTTTGTATGAAAGGATGGCTTGGAACTTTCTGACCTATTTTTTACGCCCCGGGAATTGTATGCGAAACTTTACGTTTGCCTTTTATATTTTACAGCGTTGTGTTATTTCGAATTTATGAGAGTAGAGTAGCTTAAGCTGCATAGTGCAGAATAGATAATATAAGGGTACTCTTAATAAACAGTTTTGTAATTTCTAGAGTAATTATTCAATACTAGTATTAGCCCGCCGCTTCGCACGCGTTGTTTCTACGGAATTGTATCAAGGCCGTTTTTATCTACTTCTGTTCATTTAAGCCCGATCCGTTCAGTATTTTTTGCGTAAAAGTACAAAAAAATACATCCATGCATTCTTAAACAAGTTTTAGCGTAATAATTAATAAGAACTTTTTCGATGGACAAGATTTTTGGTATTTTCGGAAAAGGTTCATAAGGTTATAATTATAAACATGATTAAATTTTCCCATTTTGAGTTTGAAAGTGTCACCGAGAAAATAATAACTGTGCCATCTATCAGCTTATTGCGATTATAAAGAAATAATTGTTGTAACTTTTATTGACTTGTATTGTCTGTTAATAAATTATTTTGCATTGAATTTTGAATTGAATTAAAACTTTCATGGTTTCCAGCACTAAAGTCATTGAAAGCGGATTTTTACCATGATTTGATTTCTTTTTTGAGTTTTTCGATATTTCGGCACAGTTTCAAGCGCCATGACCACGAAAGATTCTTTCGTGAAACCTCAAAAGAAATCAAATAATGGTAAATATCCCGTGTTCAATGATTTTAGTGAAATAATTGATGGCCTGTTTCTGACAATGTTTGACCAGTATTGGTATTCAGCTGTCGAGACAACCGGCCAGATTTCGGAGTGACTGGTGTTACTAATTTGCATTCACGACCAAAATGGATTGTGAAGCTATTTTGTTTGCTCCAATATCATTTCCTGGCTGTGCTATTGCAAGCGAACTTTATTCGTTGGAAGGTTTAAACTTTGGAAGATAGAAGTTTATAATTGTGGTCAGAGATGGAATAAATTAAATTGTTTTGTAGTTTTCTGACCTGTTCGTAGATAAATGACCAGAAATAAGAAACACGAGTGTATGGGAAGCGATTGATAACCTTCTTTAAATGGTTTCATTATATTATAATAATACTTCAATGTAAAACAACCAAATGTATGTAATGTTACATACTTATCCAAACCATTCATCATCATCATCATCAACCTAAATCAGTCCACTGCTGGACAAAGGCCTCCCCTAATGAACGCCATAGCGGCGTTTCAGCCTGCCGCATCCAGCATCTACCTGCAGTCTTTCGCAGAACCCACCAAGCCGGAGGGCGTCCTACACTACTTTTGCCGAGTGCAGTCTTCACTCTGGAATACCAACCCAACAATGGTTGTCGGTTCTTCCAAACTAGTAACTGGTTTTATTTAAGAAGAATATTCACCGAGCGGCGTATGCCTCAACTTTCAATAACCCATTTTTTTTTTCTCTTACGTTCCGTTTTTGCCGCACGTTCCGTTCCACGCGGTGCAAATTGGAAACAAATCAAATATGCATCGTTCGTCCAACCGTGAGATGGAATACTCGCATTAGCGATATATTCGAATATCAGATCTGTTCGGGATCCGCTGGTGCACTGAATCATAGCGAAATAGAATTTTGCTTTGACTCACAAACTTGGTGGGTACAAATTGTTTTACACCTAATGGATGGTCTAGGATGAATAAACCGTCATTTTGTATAGAATTCAAATAGCAATTGTTACTTTGCTCTAGATTTGATTCTCTTGTTATGTCTAGGTAGTGATTTCATCATCATCATCCGCTGGACATAGACCTCACATAATGAGCTCCATGGCGCCCTGTATTCACCTTGCAGCATCTAGCATCCCTCTTGCTTGCATTTCTTTTATTTTAATTTAATTTATTATCTTTGCTTTTCAGCTTACAATAATTTAATATGACATGTACCTACTATACCTTTAAGTCAATTTATATAATGTTACTGGATCTATCCATGTTATTTAAGATATTTTTTTAACAATAAATCTATTATAAATATCTAGTTGTTTGTTACAGGGAAGTAAATATAGTTATTTATAATAGAACAAAACCGCAGGCAGGAACTAGTCCTAACACAAATCACTTATTGGATTCCTGCACCACCAATAAATAAGTAGGATTATCGTTTTGAATGGAAGGCATATTTCAAACGATTTACAATGGTTAAGCTCGCTTTTATTAGTGTTCTGTTGATAAATGAGCTAGCATTAGTTTTGTGTGTGAGCCGTCGCCGGTAAATGCTATGGTCACGGAGTGGACAGGCGTTTTGACACAGATGATTGAAAAACCGCTGGTGAGTTTAAAATGCTGTCAGTTTCAAACTAGCTTCTACGAAAAAGCTGAGTATCTTGCTATACGCGCTACTGTAAGCCTTTGCCGGTTAATGCTATGGTCACGGAGTGGACAGGCGTTTTGACACAGATGATTAAAAAACCGCTGGTTAGTTATAAAATGCTGCTTGTTTCAAACTAGCTTTTACGAAAAAGCTGAGTATCTTGCTACACGAGCTACTTACTGTGAGTCTTTTCCGGTAAATGCTATGGTCACGGAGTGGACAGGCGTTTTGACACAGATGATTGAAAAACCGCTGGTGAGTTCAAAAATGCTGTAGTTTTAAACTAGTTTCTACGAAAAAGCTGAGTATCTTGCTACGCGCCGCTACGGCGTAGCAACGTAGCATATAGCTACAGCTTTGTGTGAAAAACAAGTTGTACTGGATTTTATTTTTATACTAGCGACCCGCCCCGGCTTCGCACGGTTTTATTTTACGTACAAATCTTCCTCTTGAATCACTTTCTATCTATTAAAAAAACCGCATCAAAATCCGTTGCGTAGTTTTAATGATTTAAGCATACAAAGTGGATTATGATTATTGATTATTATTATTGATCATTATGTGGGGATTATGGGCAATAACCCCCACATAATGATGCCATATATGGCGCTCATTAGGAGAGGCCTATGTCCAGCAGTGGACTATTATAGGCTGGTGATGAAGCATACAAAGGGACATAGGAACAGAGAAAGCGACTTTGTTTTATAATATGTAGTGATTGCGGTATCGATGGCGTTGTTGCAGTTAAAGTATTGTCTCTTATGTGTAGTAGGTATAAATATGCATGAATGTGGATTCTCCATGGACTCTATACCTTTAGACTATTTACAACCGTCTGCAGTTAGCTCAATTGTTTCAAATCAAGTCTGTACTTGTTTTAATTTAGTCCTTTTCTTTCATTGTATATTTCTTTGTTGCTAAAGATTTTTTATAAATAAATAAATACCAAAGGCTTGTCCGAAAGCATCACTATTATGCCAGTGATTTGGTTTTACCTGTGGTATAGTATTATATTATCTGTGCCTGTATTTTCGGCCCGAATGGTCGAACGCGCTAATTTGCAATGCGAGTGCGGCACTTTTCACAAACCTTTGTGCAGTGGGAACTGCTTTCGACAGGTAGCGGTAAATGTGTGGTTCTTTGTTTATTTTGAAAGCACTTTTTAATGTTTATGTGACTTTTAAATGCAGTTTTGGGGATAACGTACCACTTTTTTGTGTGGGTTAGTCCGTTTGTTGAAATTTTTAGTTTTATGTTCGTATAAACTTTTTTGCAGTGTTTAAATTCTGTTGGTGATTTTTTTGGGCTTTTATAGACAGTTTTCAGTCGGCAAGTTGTTAGTACGCAGTAACTTTTTTTTGTCTATCTCCATGTAAGCTGTAAATAAATGCAATGAGATGTTTAATCATATTCGTTTTCTTCTTGTCTATTAATATCTCAAAATCAAAAAAATCTACTAGTTTTGTTTGGTTGTAGTCTTCGTTTGGTTCACTTCTTTATTGTACTTATCTTTTGAGATTGTAGTCATGCGTATTTTCATGCTTATTAATCAATTTAGAATTTTCAATATCAAGTAAATTTAATTTTGCAAAAATAATTTAGTTGGATGATGATTTATGAAGTTAATGTGATATAAATAATTGAAATTTGTTTTTACGGTTACTTACTTATGAAGTTTATAGGTAGGTAGGTGTAATATGATGAACAACCGTTATTTAGAATCAGCATTGCCGAACAGCATCCCAATGCAGCCAGCGTCTTGAGGCGTTTCCTCTAGACTGTTTGCAATAGTCTGAATTTAGCTTGTTATTATTGTAAATAGGTACTTCTATTTTTTTACGATTATCCGATTATATTTGACTATCCTATTCTTACATAAATGGATGAAGGTCGCAGAATTAAAAATAAATCTTGAGATAATATCAGTTTATTTTCTTTTTAATTTCCATTCGTACATAACATACAATAAAATAATATGCATCAGACTTTAAAGCGTCTTATGACAGGTACTTATTTAATATACTAATTTTGAACGTTATTCACTGCATTATAAAGAGTTAATTCATTACAATATTGACTCCCCCCTCAAAGCTGTGCTCAAAGTTCGTTTAACGTACACTGTGATTCATCATTAAATTAATCATTACGTTAATTGGAGTGGTGGTTAGGTCACGCGAGGCCTTTTTACCGCAACACAGTATTTCGCAGCTACTCATTAAACTATAAAGTTTCTAATACTCTCTTCACTATATAGTACAAAACAAAGTCGCTTTTTCTGTCCCTATTTCCTTAAATCCCTTTGACTGCTTAAATCGTTAAAACTACGCAACGGATTTTGATGCAGTTTTTTTAATAGATAGAGTGATTCAAGAGGAAGGTTTATACGTATAATAAAACCGTGCGAAGCCGGGGTGGGTGCTAGTATATTACAAATGCGAAAGTGTGTTTGTTTGTTAATGCCCTAACTAAGCATCCAATTGACTTGTTTTTGAATTCAATTTTATTTTATTAAGGAACTTACAGTAGGTAATGTATGTAGGTATTGAGACACACATACAATAAATCTATCACACTGTCTATTATTAACCTGCATAAATAATATCAGACCATTCAATTCAATTTTAAAAGTTCTTTATTAATAAAAAGTGCTTACACTATATTTCTAGTGTGAATAAAATCCTAGAGATTATACAATCTTATTATCTGCAACGTTTTTTAAGCCATAAATTCTTAAAAACCTTTAAATAATACTAGGTAATTTATTCATTCATTTCATATTATTATGTAGTAGGCCAATTATTATGTAGTTTATGTAATCTTTGGAACTAAATTACGTTTAATAATTATCAGACCATTGAACACAAGCCTCCCCGAATGATCGCGAAGACTTGAAGGGATTTAGAGTAACATAAGCTACTTTTCATTCCATAAATCAGTTCCAATGGAATAAAAATTGCCTTGAAACACCATAGATATAGCGCGTGCAAAACCGCGTGCAGTTACTGGTACGTATAATTTATCCGACTCTTTAATCCCACACTATTTAATTCCACACTTTTTATCCCACAAAAATGTGGAACGCTTCACGTATAATTATAACGTAGGTACCTAAAACTAAAGCGATTTGCTTCTTTTATTTGTCATTGTCCGTTTGACAAATAATTTCTAGAACTACGTAAATTTTAGACCGATCCGTCCAGTAGTATTTGCGTAAAAGAGGAACAATTATCCACAACTACCTATTTCCATACAAACTTTCGCGTTTATAATATTAAGCATGCGTGTTTGTGTGTGTTGTTTTCTAGGTGTATATGTCTATTGCTGAATATACTCCAAAGAAGAATGATTTCGCCATACACTACGTTTGACAGGAGTGGACTGGTGATCGAAATGAAGGTGTTAAACGTAAGCAAAGCAGTCTTGCTTCTGGCTAGTCGTTTTTAAATTAACCCTAACCGTGAATCGAAAAACAAATCAAGAATTCTCGAGGTATTCTATTCATGAACAGCTTTGAGTCAACCTTAAATTTAATATTATAACTGAGAATATTATCAAAGTCAATCTCTTTAGTAGAGATTAATGAGATTTTAGCTTTTGAATCGATTTCAAGTTAGTAAATCTTATAGTTAGTACATATATAGTGTAATATTTGCTTTGATTGATGAAAAGCTAGGTGAATCATTCATGCCATGGGACAGAAATAACCTTAAAATGTTTCCATAGAAACAATGTGTTAAACCGCGGGCAGATACTAGCATTATAAATACGAAAGTACGGATGGATTCATAGATGTCTGTTACCTCATCACGCTAAAAACCACTGAAGGAATCGGACTGAAATTTTGAAGAGACCTAGTTCTAGAATGGGATAAAATATAGGCTACTTTTCATCAATTGCCACCGAGGTAAAGGCTCGGGGGCAGCTAGTATTGTTTATCATTATAAGGCTGTGTCCCCAGTAGGCAAACTGTGAGCGGCCGACTGAGTGAGCCGCGCATTTAATTTTGTGGCGAACAGCTACAAACTCACATCGGATTGCGTGCGTATCGCAAGCATTGGAACCTGCGAGTCGGCCGCTAACTGAAACAGTCGGCGCACGTATCGCTGCAAACTGCGTGCAAACTGCGTACAGTTAGCGCAAACTAGCAAACTGTGAACACTCAATTTAAAATATATGGAAGGGCGTACTGAACTGATACGCCGCAAACTCAGTCGCTCACCGTTTGCCTACTGGGGACACAGCCTAATTCATAAATAATAATAATGCCCAAAACACTAGAGTGTCGAGGATGGAGCGACAGGTTCATTCATCATATTCACATTGGTAGCCGCGACTGTCATTTATCAAGCTGATAGTAATGAGGGGTCGTAGTGACAAGTGTCTAGGGTATTACTTTAATACTGGATGGCTAGGTTTAATGAAGATTGTGAATTTGTTATATTAATAACTAGCGACCCGCACCGGCTTTGCACGGTTTTTTTACTTTATATATTAAAAAAACGGCGTCAAAATCCGTTGCGTAGTTTTAAAGATTTAAGCATACGTAAGGACAGAGAAAGTGACTTTATTTTAATATTGAAGTGATAGTGACGCTCAAATCCACATAGATTCATCTAGCACTAAAACAAAAAAAAGCTTGTGTTGAATAGATAGGTAGATTTTATTTACTGACTGAAAAAGTTACACATTACTGGTTATATACATTGTATCTTTTATATATATTTTTATACATATATAATTATATCTATAGTATATCTAGATTTCAAAATTAGATTTGATATATATATTTTTTGGAGATAAATAATTCTGGACAATCCACATAGCATCATCTAAGTCTAAATTCTAATCATCTAAGCAAAGCTTATGTTATTGGAATAGGAAGGCGGGAATCGAACCCGCAACCTCCCGCGTCGCAGGCGGACTTTCTCGCCACGCCATATAATAACTCTAGCAATGTCCAATGTCCATGACGCACATCCCCTTCTACGGCATGTAGCTGCGATGGCCTGTTCTGAAAAAAAAAGAAATCAAGTCAAAATTCCGACTTTCGACCCCATGTCCACTTTTTTTCAATTTCGAATCACTGTGCGGTGTTACCCTCTGGGTCGTACCGCGTTGACTGGACAGTGAAAGTGTTACATAGGACAGGCCGCTAATAGGTTTGTTGCGTGCTCCACTTCATAGCGGCCATTCGTGTGCTAACAGTAATTAATAATCCGTTTGCAAAACGAGTTCTATAATTTTATTATCAGTGAGCTGTTAAATAATGCACGCAAATTGAATGTTTTGATTTAATTTGCTTGCTTTTCATACTTTGTTACGATAGCTTCAAAGCAAGCCTTGTTATTATTTGCTTGTAATTCTTAGTAAATCACAGCTATTGGTACACTTCGGAGAAGCTCGCAGAAGTTTGTAGCAATTCGTAGAATTTCTCAGCTATGAGAAAAGCGCACTTGTATTTTTTATAAAATTAACTATCTTTATTAACAACGAAAATTACAAGCAAAGGAATAGAAAAATTACAACTAGTATTTACAATTGAAACCATTGAGCTAACTGCAGACGTTGTTTTTTTATAAAAAGTATTGTTCATAGACGATAATGTTCAACAAGATTTTCCCAAAGGCTTCACAGGTATTTATTATCCTAGAATAAAATAAATACTAATAGTCTATATTTAATTTAGAAGAAATTTTTGTGTATATATATATATATAAATAATCATCATCATCGCTGTTAAATAGTTGAAGATATCTTTCCGCAGACCTAGTTAATCAGCATTCACTATTTCTACATCTTCACTCAAACGATAGCTAATTTCAGATGGTTGAAAACAGTCTAAAGGTAGCTCAACTGATTTTTTAATACAAGTCGGAAGGATCCCCAAGTCGCTGGCTACATTGCCATTGTACTTTACTGATTATATAATAATAAAATGATAAACTTAATACAATTCATTACTATACGAGCCCCTCACAGAAGTAATTATTTATTTTTCCCGTTGAAAGCCGCGGACATACGTCATGTATAGATCGAATATGTCGATGTAAAAATTTTTGGGTAATCAGTTTATATTCAGACCAATTAATAAAGACAAACAAGAAAAATAAATAAAAGTAAAATTACAAGAATTCTAAGGCCGGCACTCACTGACGTCGTGGCACGGTACGGCGTTTTGCTGCAGCATCTCGAAGGATGCAACGGCATTACATACACGGCATTCTGCGGAATGCCACCGTGTCATCCTGCTAAAAATCCTACCATTCAATCATCTACTAGTTGTGCTCTAACTGGACTGCGCCCTATTCGCCGAAATCACCTGTGTATAGGTTTTAACCTTATTTCAATTAAAATAAATATCATGATTCCTCAACACAAAGAGAGCCATACGTCGCCGGGATGCAGAGGCACGCTGCGGCAACCCGTGAAGCGAAACGGCATGACATTTCATGCCGCGGCATCCCGCGGCATCGTTGCATCGAAATAAGTATCATGAATTTTACTCTCATTTAAATAAGATTTAAAATCACTTGATGTTTGTTAAACATCAGTAATAAAATCCTTTGCCATAAAACGCCGTGCTGTGACGGCAGTCAGTGCTAGCCTTTATGGTTCTAAGTAACTCGGGTCCTGACTTAATTAGCGAACCATTTATGAAATTGAAGACGCCTGTTTTCTTAGGTCTTCTGCTGATTGTTTTCCTGCCTCTGTTCGGATTCTCCGCTCGTATTACTTAATTGATTTTGTTTTGTTTTACTTTTATTTGCTTCTTTTATTAGCGTATTATTTTACTGTGTTATCGGTTTTTCGCGAAATATTGTCGGCCCATTGCCAATTCAGCTTGCTAATTCTTTGAGCTATGTCGATAACTTTTGGTTCTCAGTTGGACGTATTCGTTACGAATCTTATCCTTCAGAAACTCCGAGCCTATGCTCGGAGTTTCTCTTTCCTTAGCTCCCTGAGCGACTTTGTGAAGATTTAGAAGTCATCTTTTGACTGTGAGCCTTTTAAAGGGGAAGTGTTTTTTTTGGTCTCCGAGTATATCGAATGAGAACGTATTATGAATGAATAAATATGGTGAATAAGGAAATAAATTTAAATTTTGATACCTCTACCTCTACAGTTTAAAAGGGGTGTAAGTGACGACCAAAGTGAATTCTATAGCAAATTATAATTATCAGATAGTGATAAAAAACGCTCATGTGCTCATTAGGGGAGACCTATACCTAGCAGTGGACTAGTATAAGATAATGATGATGAAAAATTATTCACATAATTAAAATGAAAATTTGACACTGTATGTGGGAATCGAACCCCCTGCCTTCTGTGTCTCAGGTAGACACCCACTGCACCTCCAAAGCCGTCAATTCGCTAAGCAAACATCTAAAACACAACTCTTTTGTGCTCTAATGAAGACTGTCAGAGGAACAACGTTCAAAGACTAATGTGGCCTCACCCGGCCTTACCCCTGTTATCTTTATAGCCCATTGTCTGCATTCGGCATTGTCATGGAAGATTTAACTTCATTGAAAGCTAGACTAAGTACCTTGAGATTTGTTGAGCAGTGTTGGAATTAATTGAAATAATCAAGGTGATATTTTGTCTTTCTTTTTAGTTTTTTGATGCTGAATAGGATTTCTGATATAATTTTGATGTTTCATTTATGGCACTGTAAAATTCCGATATAGGTAGGTACATCAAGTCACAACTAAAATGATTCTAAAAACTTCCATATACATACCAAGCTCAATAAGTTCTTACTTACAGTCCTATTTATACAAATCCATTGTAAGAAGAAAATACTGCTCAGTGACTATGTACGTCTAAAAATAAAATATTTCATACAAATAATCTTTAACATGTCAAAAACACGTATTCCTACAAAGTGCTCCATTTAAACTATCTAAGATCCGATAAGAGTCCAAAGCCCAGAGGACGCTTGAAATAAAAGCTTCATTTGTAAACTTGAGATCTCGAAAGCCATTTACCGTTCGGTTACATTCCAAGTTCCATTTTAATCTACAGGTCATCAAGACGTTTTGTTCGGGCACTGCTTAGGGCATAGGTTGAGTGCCTAACCACAGTACCTATTCAAAAGGTATTTCAATAAGGTTTAAGGTAGGTAGCGATCTAATTCACTCAATGGGTGTTTTGTATATAGAATACTAGCGACCCGCCCCGGCTTCGCTTGGTTTTAATATACGTATAAACCTTTCTCATGAATCACTCTATCTATTAAAAACCGCATCAAAATCCGTTGCGTAGTTTTAAAGATTTAAGCATACATAGGGACATAGGGACATAGGGACAGAGAGAGCGATTTTGATTTATATTATGTAGTGATATCTATCTCCCTCTTGTCTATGGAGGTTATATGGCTTCGCACTTCTGTAGAAGCTTTTAAGCGCGTGTGATTGAAATGACGATATCTCTATAGTTTTAAAAGGGACATAATTATATATATCACGTAAAATAAACTGAATGTATTAGTCCTCTACCTTGTAATAATAAAAATAAAAATCATCTTTATTGGAACAAAGTACAATAGAATATGATATTGTGAGAAAACGATAATACGCGCAATAGTTATAAAAACTGTGTCGCGAGCATTAACGCCCTCCTCCGAAATGTGAGATAACAGAGTTCCTTATTAATTAACATGCAAAACTTATGACAGGTAAAAACTATTGATTATTTAACATATAAATGAATGAGCAATGTACTAATAGTTCTAACTTGAAATCTGAGTAGTTTTGCCGTTTATTGTACAACTGTTGTAATAATTAATTTAAAACCAATGAATCATACAAAAAGTTTTTAATCTACGTACGATAGACAGGTTTGCTGTTGGATAAACTCCTTGATAAAACTCGACTCGTTTGAGAGACGCACTGGTGGACTTAATGGTGACGACTCGAAAGGTTACGTGAAATTGAAAAACTCTCCGTCTTTTTTGAAGTCGGTTAAGGCGTAAGCAGGAGGTACACCAGCACCTCCACTTTTTTATCATATAATAACGTTAAACAAAGGATTTTCCAAAATGTACACGATCAGTTTGTTATACCTATCATAAGCTTTTTGAATGCATCTGTTTTGTTTTTATTTTATCTATTTTAGGAAGATACGAAAACAGATTTTAGTGGCCACCAAGAGCAACTTCGTATTTCTTCCTAAACTAGAATGCGTCTTACTGGTGACGACTCGAAAGGTTACGTCAAATTGAGAAACTCTCCTTCTTTTTTGAAGTCGGTTAAAAGAAAATGCATTGGATTCATTTGGAAAGTCAGTAATCCCCACACTGGATAAAGGGGAGCTCTTCCGCTCTTCTCAAAAATTCATACTGTTCCTACAGACCACATATCGAGATTATCAACTCAACAACACAATACATTCTTTTTTAATTCTGTAAAAGCAGTTCCTGCAACGTGTTTAAAAAACAATTCCACTCGTTTTTTAATGTCCAACGGAACGAAGTAAATGAAGTTAGCGTACCGCCAAGCTCTTTGTTAGAAATAAAATGTTCCTCTATTTCCGAATCCACAGGAAATGCACTACTAACACTTGTCCAAGCCGTTTTAATTAGAGAGAGTAAGAATTATTCTTACATACTGCGTGGAAGAGAAATATTATCACTGCATTGAAATAAACGTTAGTTACATAAAAACGCTTAGATAAACCTTACATAGGCTTAAAGGCATTTGTTGCGATTTTTTATTAAATAAATAATCCATCTATCTAAGAAAGAAGACAATTACAAAATATTACATCAATTGCATGTTACAAAATTACTGTAATTTATTGTCACGTCGGTTTGCAGACCTAATGTATGCAGACTTTACTGGTCTATGAATATTCTTATTGGATAACTTTATATTTATATGTACTGTCTGTCTTCCAAATAAATAAAAATAAAAATACGTGGGCGGGAAGAAAAGACATAAAATTAACTGACAAACATTCAAGTATAGCTAATAACCTAGATTTTGTTAATTGCAATACAGTAACATTTAATTTTAATTCCGATAGCTTCTTTGGTTTTTTTATCTGTTTCCTTCTCAACAAAATTTTACAGTTAATTTTTTTGATCGTATCGATTGTTCTGGATTGTTCGCAGTTTTTTACAGATTCTCATCCCGATAGCTAGCCTATTGAACCAAGTTCATTGAACGTCGACAGAATAGTGACGGCTTCAGTTATTAATCTAGGATCAGGGGTCGACGCGATCACTCTGCGTCCTCGACCACTGGCACTAGGGTAAACGATAAATCGCGAGGCTCTGCAGTGCAGCCTTCACGATGTATGGCTTTATAATGGAACAGTAAATTGTTTTTGTGTGAAGTTTAAAAAAAGTGTTTATCCATAAAAACCCTTTTTAAAAAAATAGTAGTACTTTCAGTCTACTCATGTGTGTTGTACCAATTCTATTAGATAAATCATAAATCTTTGTTTTTTTGTGTAGCCGTCTTAATTTCTACACAGATTTGGATCGATAAATAGTGAGGTTCGGTAGTCAGCCATCTCGATGTATGGTTTTATAATGAATTGGTATGACGACCGTTGTGGCGCGGTGGGCGAAGGTCCGCCTGCGACGCAGGAGGTTGCGCCGCGGAAGAAATTTGTGCATGATCGGCAGAAATTTGTTTCGTTGGTCTGGGTGTTTAATATGTATAGTAAAAAATATCTATCTATGTAATATATTGTATTAAGTATATCAGTCATCTAGTACCCATAACACTAGCTCTGCTTAGCTTGGGGGTAGATGATGCTGTGCGGACTGTCCGGAATTATTTATTATATTATAAAGGAACAGTAAATTATTTTTGTATGAAGTTTTTCATAAACGTGTTTTTATGACCCTAGTAGCTTCAGTCTACTAACTTACGTGTGTTGTACTTATTTTATTAGATAAATCTTAAATCCGTGCTTTTTGTGTGACCGTCTTGATTTCTATACAGAATTGGTTCATAATAGTGAGTTTACTACCTTTTACTCAATTTATAGCTCTATAATGGAACAGTAAATTGTTTAAATATGTGGTATTTTTATAAACGGGTGTTTATGATATTTTAAGTAGCTTCTCGAAGATTTTGCTCACGTTTTGTGGTCTTTATTTTTACGGGTATTTTCTTTGTGGTAAAAAATACCAATCTAGGTACCTAGTGTATTTTTTTAGTATTTATTTAACTACAGTTGCGCTATCTTGTATCTTGACGGCAACATAAGAGGGATCTGGTCTTTAATTTTTTTTCGTACAGACGATGACCATCCACAGCCTTTTACTCAAATTAAATAAGAAAATGTAATATTATGAAAATTTGTCTGGTATGACCACGACCAAGAAAAAACTTAAATGTACCATCGCAAAAGCAAGGGCAAGCTTTTAACTCAACTAAGATAGTTGTTTATGTCCTTTTCATTAGTTCATTAGCGAAACAGGGATGTCCCTCCAGTTCGTTTGAACGGTAATGTCTCAGAGAGGGTATACTCTTTTAAGTACTTAGGGCACATAGTCACTACCGACCTCAAGGACAATGATGACATAGAGCGGGAGCGGAGGGCGCTGTCGGTGCGGGCGAATATGATAGCTAGAAGGTTTGCACGAGGCTCGGTGGGGGTAAAACTCACGTTATTTCGAGCCTACTGTACATCCCTGTACACGTGCAGCCTGTGGGCGAAATATTCACTTGCAACCTACAGCGCAATCCGCGTTCAGTATAATAATGCGCTTAGGGGGGTGTTGGGGCTCCCCCGTTACTGCAGCGCCTCGGGGATGTTCGCGGCGGCGCGCATAGATTGTTTCCACACTACTATGCGCAAGCGCGCCACATCCCTGGTGCGCAGGGTGCGGGGGAGCACTAACATCGTCCTAGCCATGATAGCGTCCAGAGTGGACTGTGCCTACACGAGGCACTGTTGTGAACGCCATCTGTCCACATACACTGTTAGTTTGTAAGTTTCATTTGTACCTTTTTCCCTATATGAGTCGTGTGAAATGTTTTTTTTTTTTTTTAATTTTTTAATTAGATTTGGGGCTGTATATAAGCTCTATGGGGTTTTATTAATATCTAAGATCTAAGAGAACTGGTAAGTATCTGGTGCAGCGCATCAGCATTGCCATAGTGGGGCAAAAAGATAGAAGCAAACAAAAACCAAATGAGCACTCTATTTCCTAGTTTAAAATAGGTATCTATAATATGAATTGTGCACCGTTAAAGGAAACAAAGACTTTTAGTTTGAGTTTTATTTTGAATGGTCTTGAGGACGCTTCCGCCTCATATTGATTTTGGTATGCAGTAAGCTCAGTTGTTTCAATTGTATCATCATCATCTTGGAGATTTTCATTGCATACTAGTTCTAATTTCTTTCTAATTTTAATCGATTTTTTTAAAGATAAAACGGTACTTCGACAAGTAAGTAGGATCCTACAAAAGTAAGCTTGTATCATAGTCCCTATAAAACTAAACGTTATCCCCATGACAATAATCATAACCCACGCAAGTAAGTTGATACTTCGATAAGTAAGTAGGATCCTACAAAAGTAAGCTCGCATCATAGTCCCTATAAAACTAAACGTCATCCCCATGACAACAATCATAACCTACCGAGGTAAGTTGGTACTTCGATAAGTAAGTAGGATCCTACAAAAGTAAGCTCGCATCATAGTACCTACTTACCCATAAATCTAAAACGTCATCCTTAAGACAACACTCATAACAGTCATAACCTACCGAAGTAAGTTGGTACTTCGATAAGTAAGTAGGACCCTACAAAAGTAAGCTCGCATCATAGTACCTACTTACCCATAAATCTAAAACGTCATCCCTAAGACAACACTCAGAACCTACCGAAGTAAGTTGGTACTTCGATAAGTAAGTAGGACCCTACAAAAGTAAGCTCGCATCATAGTACCTACTTACCCATAAATCTAAAACGTCATCCATAAGACAACACTCATAACCTACCGAAGTAAGTTGGTACTTCGATAAGTAAGTAGGATCCTACAAAAGTAAGCTCGCATCATAGTCCCTATAAAACTAAAACGTCATCTCTAAGACAACAATCCCGCAAGTATCACAGCACTTTGTACGGTCTCCCGAGACTTACTCCTTTGTTTTCTAAAACCCGAGCTCTTTAATACCTTGTAATGGCGGCCAGGCAAATTCTATGCGTCTGGTTTTTGATGTGAATTAGGAATATTATGTGTTATGAATACATTTATGTTTCTGTGGTTGCGTAATGCACGTAATAAAAAAGATTAGGTGTTTATATTTTCTTAGAAAGACCAGCCAAAGATTTACATTAGTACAAGAATATAAACATGTCTGAGATCTCATAATGAGCTTACATGTCTGAACTAAATCTTCTCAGATTTTTCTGTGTGTAATTTTTCTTGAATGTTCTTAAAAATTTAGATCACGAAGATTGTACCATCTACCAGGATCTAGCGCTAGTGACCAGCATATAACTTTAAATTTTTAATTAAAACATGTTAAGTGTAATAAAAAAATTCTATCTATGTAATGTATTGTTAATACATCCAAATGTACCCATAGCACGAGCTCTGCTTAGCTTCGGGCTAGATGCTGCTATGTGAATGGTCCATTATTATTTATTTCATTAAAAATATAATAATTTATACATAACTTCAACCACCACATTGCTTCCCGCAAATTAAATTTCGGTCGCGTCGCTAATTGAATTCTATCTTCGCCATAACGAGCAGACTGAAGTTAACGAGATGTTAAAAACTAGTCAAAGGCAAAAAGCAGAGTTCTCAGTTCCGCCGATATTGAACGAGTTTTCCCGACCACGGATTGCAACAGTAATTGGTTTGAGCTATCATATTTTGTAGATAATGATGTAAAGAGAGTTCAATGAACAAAGAGACGAGAAAATAAGAATCTTGGTGAATTACGTCAAGTCTCTATTGTCGCTTCACAAAGGTTGAAAACGACAGATTTCCATTTTCGCTTGCTATAGCAGATCTATTACCCTCCAGCCAGGTGGGATGACAGTCTGCGAAAGACTGCTGGCAGATGCTGGATGCGTGAAGCTGAAGACAGGGCGCTATGGCGCTCATTAGGGGGGGCCTATGTCCAGCAGTGGACTAATATGGGCTGATGACGATGATGATATGAATTATGATTATTTATAAGGAAAAAAATAAAGCCTAACTACTAAGGTTCATGAGATACAGCATGGTAAGGGTGACAAATCTAAATCGAGCTGTGCTGTGCTGTACTGCGCTGTGCTATGTTTGGTCAACTCGCTCGTCTAATATTTTAATGAAAATACCAACCATGCTGTGCTGCGCTGTGTGATGCTACGCTGTTTCTATTGACCAAACATAGCACAGCGCAGTACAGCGCAGCACCGCTCGATTTAGTTTTGTCACCCTAACAGACGGACAGACAGATGGATGGACGCACAGCGGAGTCTTAGTAATAGGTCCCGTTACCCTAAGGGTACGGATTCCTAAAAATCAACATAGCTTACAGAATAATCATAGGAAGTCTTAGTAATAGGTCTTGTTTACCCTTTGAGTATAGAATCCTAAAAATCAACATAGCTTACAGGATAATCATTGGAAGTCTTAGTAATAGGTCTCGGTTAACCTTTGGGTACGGATTCCTAAAAATCAATATAGCTTCCAGCATAATAATTGAAAGTCTTAGTAATAGGTCTCGTTTACCCTTTGAGTACGGAATCCTAAATATCAACATAGCTTCCAGGATAATCATTGGAAGTCTTAGTAATAGGTCCTGTTTACCCTTTGAGTATAGAATCCTAAAAATCAACATAGCTTACGGGATAATCATTGGAAGTCTTAGTAATAGGTCTCGTTTACCCTTTGAGTACGGAATCCTAAAAATCAACATAGCTTCCAGGATAATCATTGGAAGTCTTAGTAATACTTAGGCCTCTTTTACCCTTTGAGTACGGATTCCTAATAATCAACATAGCTTCCAGGATAATCATTGGAAGTCTTAGTAATATATCCCGTTTACGCTTTGGGTACGGATTCCTAAAAAACAACATAGCTTCCAGGATAATCAGTCTAACGAATAGAATTAAGTGTGCTCGAAATGGCAAAGGTGGTATCAGGTTTGTTACTGCCCAAAATCAGGGTCAAATGGTATTTCTGCCTGACTGACCTTCATCTACGTTGACATGACAACCACCAAGACAAAGGCCAGAGGTAAATTAAATGTACGGAGTCCTTAGTATGAATGTACATAGTTTACGAAAACTATTAAAGAGTAATTTTTATTCATATGGCAGAGGTGTAATAATTTCATACGAACTCTATACTTCTTTGTTCCATGGTCTTTTTATATCTTAATCCTTACTAATATTATGAACACTAAGGTTTGTATGTATGTCTTTTTCTCTTTCACGCAAAAACTACTGAAATAGATCGGGCTTAAAAAAATAAAAGACGTAGTCTTGGCATAACACATAGGCTACATTTTACTATATTTCATACATCAGTTCCCATGGGAGAAAAATAGCCTTGAGACGTTTCCATAAACAAAGCTTGCGAAGCCGCAGTAATATACTTCTTTTCCTTTATTAAAACTCGTGATTGATCCATTACATTTTCGCATAATTTTCAAAGGTCAGCGATGGTATACGATAGTAGTTTACTATCGTTTTGATATTGTGATATCCCATGCTAGCTGCTCTGGCCTTTAGTATAACAAGCAAAGGTAATAACAGTCCAATCCACACTAATGAGTACAGGGTTACTACACGTACCGCCGCAACAAGATCGCCCTGAGTCTATCGAGCCTGTCGGATCAAATTCATGTATTTTATTTAGTCCTCTCTCGATGTATTGCGGTCTTATAGTAGAAGGTACAATAAAGCAATAGAATGGAATAGAAAAGACTTTATTATACTTATAGTAATGTATTGTAAGTGTATCAGTCGTCTAGTACCTATAACACAAGCTCTGCTATGCTTGGGGCTAGATGATGCTGCGTGGGTAGTCCAGAATTACTAATACATACAATAATAATGAAAACAATAATGCAAATAATACAATAATCAAAATAATACATACAATACTGCTTACTAAGATGAAGTAAAAGTGGCCTTATCACTAATGATCTTCCAGGCAACCTTGGAATGGACATTTATTTCTTTATTTATTAAAAATATTGTACAGCTACTGTTAAAAGCACACCTAATGCGATAGTTTATTTGTCTATAAAATATATTCACCATTATTAATAAAACAATATAAACGATAGTAGTAACAACAGATCTACTTAAATATTAAAAAAGAAAACAAATACACTAACTTTTAAGCCAACTCTGAACTCAAAAGCCACAACCGGAAAAATCTTTTCCCTGAAAATTCATACCGTCTTCCGCGGTAAACTATAACGTAGCCATTAGCACAGGTGGGAAATAATATAATGGGATCCATTAAACCGGGTGGCCACCGGCGCCGCAAATGCATTAGGTTTTTGTAGGAAAAGTTGAGGTCAGGGGATATTAAAACGTGGCTTGTGTCGCATGTGTAGGTATTTTCTATTGATTGGGTTAATATTTCACACTGTTTTCTAGTTCATATAAATTCTTATCTCAACTTTAGTTTAGTTCCAACTTTATTAACAAAGAAAATTACAATCATAGAATTCAAACGTATTAGAACTAGTATTTACGATTGAAACAGTTTAGCTAACTGTAGACTGGAGGAAACAATCTACAGGTAGCTGAACTGATATAGCTACAAATCTGAAGTGTTCCCGAAACACTGGCTGCATTAGCCCCTCTGTATGAATAAATGCTGATGCGCTGCGCCAGATACTTGATTTTATTTTCAAGTAGAAAGGTCCCTTTTTAATAGGTCTAAGAGCTATATTTCGTCTTAGGATGAGATTTCACTAAACTTTATTTCTAGATATCTTACGACCAAACTTTTTAACTTTAAACGTAGTCTTTTGTTATAAGTAGATACCTATCTAGATAAAAAAATAAAGCCTCAGGCTTTTTGAAATTCGAAGAGCGGAATTATCGTCACAACCTTCGTGGAATTCGGCGGATAACTAGAATTTAAGATGGATTAAGTTTTCGTAGAAAAACTTCTAAAAATGAAATCTGACCCCATCACTATACAGGGTGCCACGTAACATAGTGCCGAAAAGGAGTGATTCTGAACTCCGAGGGGACTCATTCAGATATAAGTGATTTTGGATTTAAAAATATTTGAATTGTACCTATTATATTTGTGTTCCTTTAAACTGTATTTTTACATTATTATTAGTGTTATAAAATTTCAAAGGACGGACACCATTTTTTTTTTGTAATAATTTAAACTAAAAAAACTAGTACTGTTAAGAATACCAGCAAAATAAGTAAATAAATATTCAACAATGTGCCTATACAAGAGTGTTAAAGAACATAGGATATAAAGGATTATAATTATATGAATAGGATGAAAAACATATTTAATTTTATGCGAGAAAAAAGTTTAAATTCTTAAATAAGTTTAAGAAGTTTATCCTGAATACCCATTCGGTTTAGTACACGTGTAACGTGGAACCCTGTACAGTTGGATTATATTTTTATTGAAAATAAATATTTTGAATAAAGAAATAATTCAGATAAACCGTAGGGATTATCGCATACTTTTTGTAAATGCTCTATAATTTTTCGCTATATTTAACGACTCTGGTATAAAGTTTTGAGATGCTATAATAAGCTGCGTATGATTTTTAAGCTTTCAAATTACTCGTTTTTACAAACAGCTTTCTGCGAAAACAAAACAAATATGTAGTTAGAGGGGAAAATACATATGTGACATACTTTTTTACGATATTAAAAATATTGATGAGTGAAGATGATGTGACTTATGATTGTAATTTTCTTTGTTGTTAGAGATGTTGTATTGTTAGGTAATTTAACAAAATAAGGATGCAACGATACTTGAACGAAACCGTACCTTCGTGAGTCTTATAATTTTAATTCGACTTAAATTTAATTTATCTATTTTCAAACCTTGAAATTAAAATTTGATCCAGGCCAACGTTCTGAAATCTGCTAATGTATTTGCCAGCAGGCATATTCTCGTCATTGATACCAATCTAGGGCTGACACGAGCGTGGGCTGTGTAATCTCGACGAGTTGGGAGGGTTCCAACACGTGGATTACTTTCACTGCGCTGATCTGACGAGAGTATTTTATTGCCATTGCCATTAAAATTTTGATAACCTACGTGGCGCTCGATTCCCGCCTTGTAAAAAATGTTTGTATATCAGCAAATATGTATTTGATAAGTACGGGATTCTAGGTGTTTTCTAAAGTAGTTTTTAAAGTAAAAGTAATTTTTCTTTGTATTGTAGGTAAGTAAGTATTGCATTAAGTGCATTATATCAGTCATCTGGTACCTATAACACAACTTCTGGTTAGCTTGGAGCTACATGATGTTGGATTGTCCAACATTACTTACTTCATAAACCTCTGGGTGGTGACTTTTAACATATTTTATTAAATAAAGTTTATTGACTTATTACTACTTATTATTAGCTAAACTGTATTTATTTCCTCTGGTTCAAATTTTAGATTTTACGGTTTGAGAAAAGAGAAACAAAATTTTATAACTTCATTTTTAAAATGAGGTTTTTATAGTAGACAGTAACACAAGTACAGGTATAGACGGAATAAGCACTAAAGCAATAAAATGCGTCAAAGACTTACTTGCTAATTATTTAACTAACATAATTAACAACTGCTTACGTAAAGGTGAATTCCCAGACAATTTAAAACTAGCTAAAGTCAGTCCTATTTTCAAATCAGGCAACAAAATAGATCCTGGGAATTATCGACCAATATCAGTCCTACCCGTCCTATCAAAGGTCTTCGAGAAAGTACTACATAGCCGTCTTAGTGAGTTTCTCGATGATACAAATTTTCTTTTCAAAAAACAGTATGGATTTCGTCCCAAATCAAACACACTTGGTGCAACTATAGACTTAATTACAATGATCAAAGTCAACATAGATCAAAAGAAAATAGTATTAGGTGTTTTCATAGATTTAAAAAAGGCCTTTGACACAGTGAGCCATCCTAAACTCTTAACTAAATTAAAAAATGTAGGCATTAATGGACCCGCACTTGAAATTTTTCGATCTTACTTAAATCACAGACGTCAAATTGTAAAAATCGGTGATCACCAGAGTGATTCTCAGGAAGTCACTTATGGAGTACCACAGGGATCGATTCTTGGCCCGCTTCTCTTCTTAATCTACATAAATAATATCTGCGAAATAGGTCTTCATGGAGACATTACTTTATACGCTGACGATACTAGTTTGTTTTATTCCGGTCATTCAGTAGACTCACTAATAGAACAGGCACAGCATGATTTAGACTTGTTACACATTTGGCTGCAATCTAATTTATTGACTATAAATGCATCTAAATCAAGCTACATCATATTTGCGGCAAAGAACAAGAAAATTGGAAACCATAATCAATTAACAATAAATAATGAAACATTACAGAAGGTCAATACAGAAAAGTACTTAGGTATTACCATCGATAGTCAACTCACGTGGAAACCGCACATCGGAACCATAAGAAACAAATTGACAGCAACCTTAGGTGCTATACGTGGTATTGTTGGATGCCTCCCAATGCAAACCCGATACACAATTTATAACTCAATGGTAAAACCACATATAGATTACTTGATTGAAGTCTGGGGCGCCGCTGCAAAAACAAACCTTAACATCTTACAAATAACACAAAATAAAATAATTAAATCCTTATTTAAATATGACTACCTAGAACCTACTGTTAATATATATAAACAAACAAAATTAATGAATTTAAAACAAATTTATAAATACAACACTTGACACACTTGACACACATGCTTATTAATAAGAAAAATATTGACAAAAGATATAAACATACAAATGGTATTCACAATGAAAAAAACAATACACAACCGATTAACAAGACAAGCTAATAATATTAATCTTCGAGCACCTAGAACAAATTACGGGAAAAAAAGTATTCTGTACGAGGGCGGACAGATGTATAATAAGCTACCCAAAGACATCAAAGAAGTAAATTCATTTAACTCATTTAAAAGACTACTAAAAACACATATTTTAAACGACTTTTCACTGATTGAAAACACCTAAACTTCTAAAATGACGGCTCTTCTTCTCACTATGGCGTAGGCCTTAGACAACAACTCAACACCAACAACACTATGCAAGCGTTTGACCGCTAAAACTACCCTCACCTAGATATTGGTTTGCTTTCTGTGTTTAAGATAATTACCACTTCAAATGTATATTGTAACACTAAACTTGTGTAACTTGTAAAACTCTATTTTAATATGTAACTACTGTCATAAATGTGATAATTATAAGGCACACTAATTTAACCTTAATTTTAAGTATTTCTCTGTAAGTGAATTGTAATTCTTTTGAGAAATAAATATCTTCAACCACATATTACTATTATTTTATAGTAACTGTGAAGCTATATAATTTATTTAACGAGTCCTTTTTAGGAAGTGTCTAGGTGATTGTCAAAATCCATTTAAACGACACCCTATGGGACTTCAAACCTTTTGACCCATTTTGCTCACCATTTTCTCAAGAATTGCTTCACTTGTCTTCCGCGATTATTAAATTTAATTATGTTGAGTCAAAACAAGTACCTAATTTAAAAATCTGAATAATATAATCCATTTGAAACTTTCTGTAGACATCTTGTTTGCATGAAGAAGACAGATGTTATATAATGTTTTTTTCACGTCAAAAATGTTACAAAACGGTGATAGCCGCCATTTTCGATTTGATGATACTGCCTAGGCTTACAGTTTCATGCTATCATAGAAATTAGATTAGCCTATCGTAATTGGATGATAGGAGGTACAATTTTCCGTGTCCACGCTAGTTTTTTCGTTTTGCCAGTATTTTAGTGGCTGCAAACAGAAATTACTAAAAATAAATACATAAATCTCATTAAATAACAGGAGTACCTAAACTCTAGGAATGGAACTGGATACCAACAAAATTCTATGTTAGAAATTGCTCACTGTGCCACAGACGCCGAACGAGATACCTTACCATGACTTTTGTGTTTTGGAGTTTCCGAAAATTTCGGTAAAATTTCGGTACAAAAAATGCGATATGAGCACGAATATCTGGTTTACAAAATAAATACTCAATAGACATCAAAATACTACATATTTATTTACAAATACTATTGACTCTATCTACGTTGTATTGTAGTAGGAATTGTACGTAAGTAAAAAGTAAAGTAAATTTATGTTTTTTACTGACATTATTATAGTTTTACAGAAAGAAATGAGTCGATAAGCTCCTGAACTAGTTCAAAACTGTGTTTCGGGGCCAAACATGCACCAAGGAAGAAAATTGCGTTTTTATTTTCACGATTTATAACAATTACACATTTTATTTATAAAACCATTTTAAAACTACTTTTGATATGAAATGTAATTGTAAACTATCAACAAGATGTTAAAAGCTTTACGATGTAGAGAATAAGCGCTAATTTCAGCGGAACTTTCGCGTAGTCGTTACTTTTTCCTTCTCGCTGCACAAATTTTCAGGTCGAAAATGGTGAATTTCGCGATATTCTGCGGAGATGAACCTACGTGGAATATTTGCCACGTTTGCTGCACCGATTGAAAGCAAATTATTTACGGTGAGCTGTTTTGTCTGCCTGTGTATATTTTGTGAAGGTATTGTGAGCTTTGTTTGTTTTGCGATTTTCTGGCCTTTGCTGTCTCTCAAAAGATGTTTGTACATGGCAAACTTTAAGAATCCAACTTTTAAAGTTACTATTGGGTAGAAGTCCTTTAAGGAAGTAGTCCTTTAAATACAAAAATAAAAATAAATTAAGGACAATCGGCGCCGGGGCAGATACGAAAACTATTTCCTGTCTTCCCTGGAATTTTAGAATTTTCTTCCTGGGAGTGTTTGAATATTCTAGTAGGTATGTATTTCTAGCTCATCCGTCATAATATGTGAAATGACCCCGTGGTTCAATCGGTTATGTTTAACCCAAATACTTGTAGTATAAAAAAGATCCGTTAGAAATTAGTTTTGAGTAATTTTATTCTTATGAATATTGATCCTTTTAAAACCAGCATTCACAGGGCAGGGCGATGAAACACATAATTTTTAGTTTTTTTTATTTTATTTCATGTATTATTTTACTGACTTAAGTACGTAAATAGGGACGAATAAACATTTTCGCGTTCACACTTAGGTAGTATGATAATATGATAAAATTAAAATCGCTTTTATCTCGAGGTCACCTTGATCCAGAAACACCTGACTTCTTTATTAGTCACTTACGTGCTTCCTAATTTATCGTCTTATTTCATTCCATTTAAGTCTACCTCGGAGCTAGCGTCCCACGACTGGAAATAAATGTTTAATGTAAGAAACGCGACTCCAGTCTTCGTAATGGGAGAGTAAATATCGCAGTGCCTTCCATGAATGAATAAAATATCGGCTTCTGTGCCACGATAATCCAACCGCAGGGAATATTGCTTACTCTCGTTGCCATTGGATTTGGTTTGAAATTATTGCTCTGACCGCGGTGCAGCTGGTCGGTCAAATTAGAACAATAACTTTTGGTGCAGAAATAAATAACCTCATTTTCTGGGATCCACGTAGATACGTTATCTAGATAGACTTTATCCATCACACTAAAGTCGACAAACACGGGATATTTACCATGATTTGATTTCTTTTGAGTTTTTTGATATTTCAGTTATTTCGTGGTCATGGCGCTTGAAACCTTGCCGAAATATCAAAAAACTCAAGAGAAATCAAATCATGGTAAATATCCCGTGTTCAATGACTTTAGTGTTGGAAACCGTGATAGTTTTATGCATCACAATTTCCAATGTTGTTTTGAGAGAGAGAGAGAGAAAAATCGCTTTGTTGTTTAATTTTTAATTATATAAAAGATGAAGTTGCAGAGCATTGTGATGTTAATTAAATTATTTTAGATAAATACAGGACAGATAATAATATAGTCATTTAATGATTGATGACAAAGTTTGTTTAATATAAATGATACTATATTAGGTGTTAGTTTAATATATTTTTATATAGTTCAAGTATAATACTTTTCAATTTAATATAGAGGTATACAAAAAGTCCCGCAGTAAGCAATTTTATGAGAATTTTCATCCTTACAGTCATAGTTCTTTTTTCAGCAAGCTCTACGTACGAATACTGAAATCAGAAAACCTTATTCCTTACTACTAAATAAGTAATTAGACCAGTCAATTTTTATACTCACCTACTCAGTAATCAGCTGTAACCTGAACACAGTAATTCAAGGCTTTAAATGCAAGAGCAGCACCACAAATCCTTTTAACTCATTCATATTTGCACAGCTGAGGTCCAATGTTTGTCGGCGGGTTAAACAAAACGTTGTTTTCGACGCTGCACCGCTTTGTATAATTGCTCATGTGCTCAAAAGCGACCAAAGACTGCTCATTTTTAGCCGATTTCAAATAAAGGAGGTAAGTACTTGTGTCGATTGTAGGTTATATTTTTAATTTAATGTCTTGGAAAGTTATATAAAATAGTGTGTAAGCTAGAAATTATACAAGGCTATATTATTTATTAAGAAGTTAAATAATATCGCAAAAAATTTCGACATCGGCGGTAATTGAACCCGTGAGTCTCCCTCAATACGGAATTCACTGCATTTGCAATTGCGCCATGAAGCATAGTGCCCTCCTTGTCCCGCCAAAGTCATAGTCCCGCCGAAGTACAAATTGTATGCTATACTATTTAATTTCTCTGAAAGTTGTTATTTACGAACCGATACTAATAAATATACCGAATTACATACTAACTAGTTTTTTTAAAGGAATTAATGTCAAGTTGTATGATTATCGTATAATCGGCGTATCTTTTGAATGCATTGACGTAATAATTTTATTGTTGTATAGTTGCTAAGCATTGCATTGTTGTTATTTTTAACGCCATACCTTCACGCGTTCCTGATAAAAAGAATGACCAGTGACAAAAGTCACCGGTCACCCTTTTTTTAAGGTCTGGCAACGAAGTACGGAACTTTTAAAAAATAACTATTAACTCACAGAGTCGTTCTTCTGGTGTTGGCTTTAAGCTAAACGAAGTGAATTATTAACTCCGTGAATATACTGACTGTAGGTAGTAAACGTATTTCATTGTCTAAATTAATTGAATTTGTTAACGAAACAGCAATACTGAGACGCTTTGTTTTCCGACCACATTCTCTGATTAGTGGAGAATCAATTTACATTCGTTTTAATGCTAACTAGTTTTCATTCGGAATGAATAGATTTATAGTGAAGAAATAAGAAAGAAAAGTTTATGAAATTTCGAGTCATTAATGTAAAAACATCGAGAAGAAACGAAAGCAATAGAATCACTGTGAATAATCTAATTATTTCTCAACGATTAGAGATTTGATAATAACTCAAAATATTGTGTTAGGAATATCAGCACTAAAGTTTCTTATACAATTCATCGTAATATTTTTCAATTATGAGATATATTTTAGAACATAAAATATAATATTTGATTTACAAATGCCATGAAGGAAAATCAGTTAAGTAAATGCCATTTTTTAAAGCTAGGGATGCTTTTGAATCAAATCATTAAAAGAGAGCAGTAAATTGGGTGAATTTTTCGGCTTTGGGGAATCTCGTAGTGGCACTAACGGGAAAAGTAGAGAAAATGTTGGAGGAGAATTGTAGATTCGGGTATTTAATTTGAAAAAAAAAATGGGATCTATCGAAACCTATTTAACAAGTGTAGACGATGATGACTTTATTATGATAAATTTATTAATATGATAAACTAAAAGAACAGCAAAAAGTTGATATGAAATATAATTAAATAATTATGGATTTATTACATATTTAACGATAGATAAAATCAGAACATACAATCATTCTGAGATACCTATAATCTTCTCTTTACGATCGTTCGTAGAATGAGTTCGCAACACTAGTAACTTTACTCTCCTACCGTTTTTGAGATACACACACATATTGTTATCTTACATAATCCTACTGATATTATAATCGCGAAGGTTTTATAAGTATGGATGGATGAATGTTTGTTACTCTTTCACGCAAAAACTACTGAACGGATGTGTATGAAATTTGGCAAGGATAGATTATAGTCTGGAATAACACATAGGCTATATTTTATACCGGAATTCCCACGGGAACGTGAATTACGCGGGTGAAACCGCGAGGTGCTGCTAGTATTTTAATAAACAATTGTCTTCCTAATAGCTTTGGTTGTTGATAGAAGTATGCTTACCAAACTTGTAATGGTTAAAGCCCTCCAGTCAAATAATAATCTACCATTTACTATGAGGTATACGTACGCGGTTGTTTGAATTTCATCTGTAAACAACACACGAACTGCGTTGGTACGTGATAGAAGATTATAGTATGTATGTTCATACCTACAATCTTCCATTTCGTATCGGAATTATATCTATTGCGTACAAATCGGTTAATCACAATTCACAACGTACAAACTAGAATACGTGTTGACAAATATAATGGCTACAGTAGTTTTGCCGTGAAAAGGTTAAAAACATCTTTCTAACCACGTATCCATCCATTCAAACTTTCGCAGTGATATTATTTGATTTATGAAATTTATCATTATATAATAATTTATTCAAAAAAGTATCTCAGGAGAAAATGTTAACAAAATATTATCTAATATTAACTTATATTCTATAGGGTTTACTTGTGCCTGAACTAGGTCTATAGGACATTATGTAATGTGTAACCATGGAATCACCAAAGTATATTTTTTGTACCTTTGCTGTAATAATTCAACCCAAACCGAATTATGCCATTTCTCCTTCAGCGTTTAGAATTTAGTAGCACAACGTTGTTTTAGTGACCTATTAAGTCATAGTGTATCGATACAACGGATGCATGGGGCGGAAGCGGCCTGCAGTGCAGAGCCTCTACAATTTATGGGCTGCCCTAGTGGCCGGCTGCGGACACAGAGTGATCGTGTCAGCCTCGATCCCATCTCTATCAGTTTTTCAACGGAACGCGTGGACACTAAGCTTTTCTAAGCTTATTTTCATAGAATTTACCTCGCAAAATTCTGAACTTTATACCTCTAACAATAAAGGCGTCTAAAAGCTGCGGTGCTTTTATTTTAGCAGGTCGTTAGCTTATTTTGTTAAATAGAAACATTCAGAGGTCAGCCACCTCTGAGTTTAATGGAATTTTTACACGGGAAAATATTTCAGAGAGATGCTCACTCTGTTTTTTGTGACTGGGTGTAGATGGATACAGTAAAGTGAATGTATATTTTTATATTCAAAATAAGGGTATAGTGTGAATACAGCCTTCTCGATGCGAAGTAGTAGAACAAAGTGACGTAAATAACGGCTCAGTTTCAGTGTATGTGACACATGCCTAGTTTTTAGTCGACAACGGCAACGTCCAATACAAATGGCGTATTTGGTTCACATTTTCAAACGTGGAACGTAGTAAGAAGTTTAATGATGTTCAATTTATGAAATCAAAATAAAAAAAAAGACTAACGGAATAAAGGTATTAAAACCTTTTTGGTGAACGGGGTTCCTCAGTAACTTTTTTAATCAGGATTTATAGATTTTTTTGTTCCAAATAAAAAATAAAAATTTCGATTTCAAATTTAGAAGCGCGGAATAAATTAGCGATAGAGTTTTGTTATCTTGTTTTTTGATAGGATTGTCTTTCAAAAGCTGTAAGATCAAGTATAATCACAAAATCAACGACTTCAAAACAAAGATCTCGTCGGACGTGCCCTTTAATAAATTGGAATATTTCCATCAAAGGAAGGCTGATAGGCCGACATAAACATCTAAATCATAATCAGAGTTGTCTCGTAATCTCTCTTTACTTTGGATGGCGCGTTTTGTTTTGTGAAGGTTCAGTTTAGAAACTAGTTACTACGTGTGACTTTGCATTTTCATAGGATAAAATAAATTAAAATAAATGAAAAGCCTTAGTTATTCGAAAACAATAATTATACATTTTATAAAAAAAAAATTACAGTTTAATTGCTAAGCACCCCTATGCAGGTATAGGCCTCCTCAATTTTACAATTTTTTTTGTTATCTTAGTTCATATGGAAAACATGAACTAAAACAACAAAAAAAATAGGTTTTTCCCTATTTCTTCTATCTCGTCTTGCTATTTCTCTTATGGCCTTCCATGTCTTCTTTTTCCTTTAGGTCCTCTCTAGATAGTGGTCCTGTGTGTCCAGTTTTCTTATTTAGACCGGTTAAAATAATATTCAAAATATTTACTTAAACTGTAAAATATCATCAAATCCATTTATTTTTAACCAGTTTTAGGCTTGACTTCGTCATAACATCTTAAAACTTCACGAATTTTCGCGTTTATAATTTCAGTAAGTACCTACTTTGGATTAATATGAAAATACCTTCTTCCTCTTGTAAATTAATTAATATGTCGGCAGCATGCATTTATTGCAAGTGATTGTAAAGCGACCACATACTCTTTGAAGCCTTGTGAGGAGGTTAAAGTAAATTACCTAACAACGTAGACTCTGGGAGTGTGGGCTTTTACTGTTTCATTAAGTAATACGCGAAACAAAATTAGTTTAAGTTTTCTTACATACACTTTGACTGTCATACATATTAAACGTTTTGTAATCGCATTACTATACTAGTTTACCATGAGCCTACTACGAGTAGTTTATCTTATCCGGTAAAAAACATGAAGTAAATTAATTAAGAAATAATGCTATACAATTCACACAGCTTCATATAGCTCCAAGCTAAGCAGAGCTTGTGTTATGGGTACTAGATAACTCATATATTTAATACAATATATGAGGTACTGAGAGTGATATTTCTGTTCCCTTTTTGTCTAACACGAAAAGATGTACAAAGACAGATATTTCTGTTCCCTTTTTGTCTAATACGAAAAGATCTGGAAGCTTAGTAGTTAAATCTAATAATCTTAATCTTATTTAAACCTTTTAAACGGCAGCGCATTGACCCCAAAGTTTTGATAATCTGATTGAACAGGCGCTTATCCCTAAAATAAAATTGCCAAAGACAAATTCAATGAGCCATGGAATAATTGGAAACTCCTAAAGGTAGGGGTAAAGGTACTCGGGAACGAAACTTTCAATAAAGGTTTGTTGGCCCATTAAAACGGCCAACTGTTGTTTTTAAGGCATTTTACCATCCGACCCCTCCCCCCTCTACGGAGTGTAAACAGTTTTAATGGAGGGAATCAAGGGTCCCGTTTGCATTTGTAAATTAGGGGTCAAACGATTACATTTAATTAGAAGATGTTTTGTGAGCAGTGACCGCGAAACAGATATTGATTGCTGGGCGTGAATTGAATTAGTTGACGACTGATTTTCATTGATGGGTGATAAAAAATAACGTAGGTGTAAAGAGAATTTGGATCAATAATGATTTATTGCACACATACAATAGATGAGAATCAAAGACTTCAGTGGTGCAGCGGGCGAAGGGGCACCTGCGACGCAGGAGGTTGCGGGTTCGATTCTTGCTGTAGAGCAATCAATGGTTTCTACGCTGATCATCATTTCAAGATATGATTTTCAATGTATAAAAGAAAATTTTGATCTAATACCAATGCATAGTGCCCATAAACACAAGCTCTGCTTAGATTGGGTCTAGATGATGATGTGTGAATGCAAGGAGAATTAATAATTTCAAGAAATTGAAAATATATGCCTCGGAAAAAAACTTATTTCTTTTAGTCGTTTCATTTCAATAATAATAGCATCTGTGTGAACTGAGTGATAGTGCTATTTCTTTTACGCTATTTTATTTTAGTGTTATGAGTGTATAAACAGGCTACTTTATTAACAACGAAAATTACAATCATGGATGGAAAATTACATCAAGGAATAGAAAAAAATTACAACTAGTATATACAATTGAAATCATTGAGCTAACTGCAGACAGTTGCAAACGGTAAATATTATTATTTATAGTAATGAAGTAACGTAAAGAATATTTTTGTAATAAATATATTACTAAATAAAATGCACTTGTGTCGACAAAATAATATCATCATAAATTTAATTATGTTTTAGATCTTTTTCCTTAAATAGAATAAGACGAATAATCATGTTTTTAAGTTTCCTCTTCTGATTTAAATGAAAGCCATCCAATAGATTTTCCACCTACGCAGGAAAAAATGAACCATTTAAATCGGAATGAAAGTAATTTGGTCTTTTATTGCTTCTCAAATTATATTATTTTCTTCGCCAATACATTTAAAGTACGATCTCAGAAACCCCACTTTGCAATTTCGTGATGGTATCTTTACCAATTATGGTCCATAAAACGAATGCCCATATTATCGTAAATCTCAACTTACACGACACAATTTCACTCGGTGAATGAATTAGTTCAAATTGGTTTGGGCATGACTTTATTTTTATTTAACTCCAGTGCTTAACTCAAATTAAGTTTTGATTTCTTAAAACTCGTAAAACTATCAGGTTTATCACGTTTATTAACATTACAAACATTTACAATTGGATATTTATCATGATTTGAGAATTATCCGATATTTCGGCACAGTAGGCATGCGCCTTGATAACCGAAGAACTGACTACGCCACTACTATGTGACTACTCACTTTTACATAAAGAGTTTGTTTTTATTGGCAGATATATCGATTTACCCTCATTTTTCATTTTTAGAAATCGCTGTCACCGATATCGGTCTCAAAATCAAATCATGGTGAAAATCCCGTTGTACAAAAAGCTGATAATATATAAAATAATAGGAATGTATAATTCTTATCAGATTTCTTTCACTGTTTAACTAAGGCCTTTAAGAAGAAAGTATTATCTACACTTATAGAAAAACTAATCAAAATGTTATACGGGTCAGGATTCAGTATTTAGTGCATACAGATGGAATGCATAAGGTTGTCTTTCCTGTATATCTCAGCCAGTTTGGTAAGCACTTAAAATGTCACCGAGATGAATGGCTTACCTAACTTTAAGGTTTACCTTTTTGCTGGAAACTTTAGAATTTGTATTTAAGGCTAATGGACGTGTCTGACGACGAATTTTTTATAAAAGCTGTATTTTTATATTTGTCATTTTCCTTATCTCAAAATATAGAAGTTTTATAAAGGAACCTTTTATGTGAATTTGGTGCCCATGGTTAAAATAAAATAGCCTTCTCAGAAGTCGTCCGTTGATTGTGAATTGCAATTTTTACACAGGCCTACACACAAGCCTAATCTAAGGGAGTCTTTTTATAATTTATAAAAAGACTCCCTTAGATTAGGCTTAAAAAGAAATATTTTACTTGTGCAATTGGCAATACGCAGGCTGGTGTTCACCAAAAGATAATCGGACAAATAGTCGATTTCGTCGGCTTACTATGACGTTTAATGAATGAAAGGTGTGATAAAAAGTACAAACAAATGTTTAAAATTTTACCATCAGTTGGTGATCTCAGGTTATAATCATCACAAATTCAAACTTTATAAAAAACTTGATTTCGGTGTCGATATCATAGATTATTTCAAATGAATTTGTATATTTTTTTCCAAAATGTGAACAAGTTAGCTTAAGAACTTATTTGCCTGTATCACGTATTCGATTACAATCACGGTAGGGCTGGTCCATCAGTTCAAAGTCGCTCAGCGAGCTATGGAAAGAGCTATGCTCGGAGTTTTGTCTGAAGGATAGGATTAGTAATGAATACATCCGACAGAGAACCAAAGTTATCGACATAGCTCAAAGAATTAGCAAGCTGAAGTGGCAGTGGGCCGACCATATCTCGCCAAGAACCGACAACCGTTGGGGTAAACGTGTTCTTGAGTGGAGACCGCGACTTGGCAAACGTAGTGTTGGACGCCCTCCGGCCAGGTGGGATGACGATCTGCGAAAGACTGCTGGCAGATGCTGGATGCGTCAAGCTGAAGACAGGGCGCTATGGCGCTCATTAGGAGAGGCCTATGTCCAGCAGTGGACTAATATGGGCTGATGCTGATGACGTTTTCGAGTGAAATCCAATCCATAGAGAAAAAAAATCTGGTTTGTTGTATGGACAGTTTGCATAAAAACTTCAGACACTGCTACAAAGCAGCAAAACAGCTTGAAATTGAATCTCTTCATGAGTCTACTCATCGTTTTTCAGTGTATTTGTGCGTCAAATGAACCGTATCATTGCGAATGCTTGTGGAATTTCCCTAATTGCGCGTGAAATGTGCCGATTTACGTAGCCGCATGTGTATCAACATTTTTTTTATTGTGTTGGGTTATTTTTGAATTTTGGAAAGATCTTGCATGCTATTTATAAACATTATAATTATAAATAAAGCGTGTTTTGAATAACTTAAAATTGATTTCAAATTTTTTAAAGCAAAAATGGAAATATCGTCTACATGTCGAAATCAATGAAATAAATGTATTCAACTAAGAATAACTCAAAAATTACTAGTCTCTGGTATTGACATGGATCAATTATTATTGACCTACCTTTTGACTGTTTGCAACTGCCTGCGGTTAGCTCAATGATTTCAATTGTTTATATTATTTGTAATTTTTGCAATCCCTGATTATAATTTTCATTGTTAAAAAAGATTTCTAGTCACTTGATTTGATCTTTCACTTAGAATTTTTTAAAATAATTTATAAATACGTGATTTATTTCAAAAATAAAAACATAATAAGTAAAGATTTGCTTTGTTTTTGACAGAAAAATCGTAAAAATTGGTTCAAAAAGAACTGACATAGAACACTTTCGAATTGACAACCTGATTTTGAAGTTTAATAAAAATATTTGAAAAAATATTCCAGTAGCTAGGTTTGACGTATACACACCACATGATCAGAGCAATGACCAAAAGCTAGTTAGAAGTAATTTCATTATATTATCAAAAGGAGATAGGTAGAAGTGCAGAACCGAAAGCCTTAGGGGACTGCTTTGACTTTGTCATGTAAATCAAGCACTTTGCCCAGGGGAGGTTCCTCAGCTGATATTGTGAATATTTAAGCCATGTCTACTTGTCTTTTGAAGATTTATTTCTACGATTTATATTTACATTTGGACATTTATGAGAATCTTACATGGCTTTATGAGTGACTTTTGCTTTCTGCTTTTTGTTATATTATGTTCTAAGTCAGTTATGTATTTATAGTTATGAATTTATAAGATGGTAACCTAACTATTACGTGTAAGCTATCAAGCTTCTGCCAGCAGTGACTTTAAGCAAAAAAGACATTAATGTAAATTCAGGTCAAAAAATACATGTATGCAAAACTTCAGATCGATCCAATTCAGTAGTATAGCATGAAGAAATTGACCGAGTGATGAGATCCTATAAGACTCTTTTATGATGTCTTTCAACTTTATGTGAAATACTGGCAATAGAAAACGCCTCATGTCAGACGTTGAGAAAAGCGATGCGTGATACGATGGGAACAACTCTCCCAAATAAGTGCGAGAATGAGTGTGACTTACCTGTCTATATCAATTATTGGTTTCAATACAATGTTAAGGGTGGTATATGTTTGGGTTTTAAGGGATTTGGATGAATTCCATTCGCTTTGCCGCTTTTCCTGTTCAAACTCAGCGAAGTGTGAAAACATCGTTACAAATAAAACGAAGGAAGGAAAACAAATATGTCAGAAATCCTAGAAAGTACAGTCAAGGACAAAAGATCGACAAACTGTGGCAACCTTACAAAAAAAGTAATTTGTTGAAATTAGTATGCAAAGTGATTAGTGTTTCTCTTGGTTACGCCATAGCTTGTTTTTAAGAATAATTTTCTCACGAAAAGAAAAGTAAAATTCAGAAACATTCTAAAAACTTAGCTACTATAGTATAATAACTACGCGAGTTTGAAAGTTTGCTCATTTAATGAAAGTGAATTTAGCAGACTTCTTTTTATTATTTTTTTGTAACAAAGGAATATCTATGACTATTATATCAAAAACAGGACATCTATCTGGTCAGCTAGTTAAAAACAATAAAACTTTTTGAACTCTGGTTGACTGTACATAAACATCTGTTCCAAACTTCCCTCTCGCTACAGAAACTCTGAAACGCTGACATCCGAAACAACAGCTTTTCCTTTCAATTGTATTTTAGAAAGAAAGTAACATGATCTGAATTGCTGAAACTACTCTGTTAACGATATCGTACACAGAAATGGAACAATCCAAACACATTCGTATGCAAAGCCATCGGCATAAAGGAGTATTATCGTTGCTTCCATCGAGACAACGCTCGCTTCACCGGTATAATATCGGCGATACTGTGTCAATGTGAAAACGACTTCATTCTGGATCAAATGTTCTATCACATTTTAAATAACGTGAGTAAAAGAGTTAAATCGATTAGAATGGTTCATAGAAGATCTAATTTAATTTGAAAATTTTTCTTTCTTTCAGACAAAGATGTCTGATTTTGTGAAAATAATTTAAGAGGCTAGCGACTTCTTGTGCTAGTTCTTACGATAGAAAGTTGGAGAATCAGCATAGGGTAATGACGGGTTACGGATGATGACGATGAAAACAATTACCTTCTGCTTTATCAAGTAGTCGTAAATGTATTCCAATTATTCAAAATTGATTGAAATAATTTGAGCTTCTTATAAAATATGTTAAAAACCGGCCAAGTGCATGTCCGTACCGTTATTTATTATCTGTGAAAATTTCAACTATGGACATGCCTGTTGACAGAGAGACGGGTGGTCAGCGGAGTCTTAATAATAGGGTCCCATTTTTTCCTTTTGATACGGAACTCTAAAAAAAGAGACCAACATAAATCAGAATATCAATAACTTTATTTGTTTAGTCTTATAAAATAAGCACTTAGACAAGTCAAATTAAAACTATACATAATTATCAAGTCTATACAATGGACAATTTGTATAACAAATTGTCCATTGTCAAAGTGTTCATTGACTTCCTCTTTGCTTCAATCTTTTGTCATAAAATATATATCCTGAACAGGAAAAGCAAATCGGCGATCAATTTTATTAGTTGTGTCTTCTAAACTCCAAATCGATGTACTCTCGATTATTTTAGATATATACATAGCGATTGAATATTTCCTTTAAAAATAAAATAAATGTATCTCACGAGCCTCTATCATTTCGGACTAATGGCAGGTTAGTCGCGGTCTCCGTCATTAATCATAAGTTAAGAAACTTGCATCATATAAACTTGGTCGCTCTTGGGGCGAAGACGGTATTAATGCTGTAGTGCTCTTAAGCTAACAAGTTACCTTACTATAAATACATAAGCGTGTCCCAAGTTTGATGGAAATGCTTGATGTGTTTTCATTTTTGGACACATGTGAGTCTGTAAACTTTATGAATTAGTTAATTTGGAACTAGTTTGGATGATGCTGTTACGTATATAAATTTAACTAGTTGGTTCAAACTTCTAACTTCAAATCTACATTCATATAGAATAATATAATAATAAATAGTAACAGTTAGAAGGTAAAGCACATTGTGTCAACTTACTCTGTTTTCAAAGCATATGAACTTAAAGAAATAACAAACGGAATAATTTCGTATTTCAAACATAATACTTAGAAAAATTAACTACTTTGTTAAAATATGTAAATAGTGTCAATTGATTTTAATGTTTTAGTAATTTATCAATATCAGATTTGTACAAAAACTAAGGTTAAAAATCTAATTCTACACAGAAAACCTCGCGTGGCACGGTTAGTAATAATAACATAGAAAGGCGTAAGGGCGTTTTAGGGTTCCATACCCAAAAGATAAAACGGGACCTATTACCTATTATTGATAACCTATTACTAAGACTCCGCTGTCCATTACTCTGTCATCAGGCTGTATCTCAAGAACCATGATAGTAAAATAGTTGAATTTTTCACAAATGATGTACTAAGCTACAAAAACAATTACTAAAAAGAAGAATAGATCACATGTTAAGGGGGCTCCCATACAACAGACATTGTTTTTTGCCGTTTTAGATAATGGAAAGGAACCCTTCGTGCACGAGTTCGCACCTGGCCAATTTTTTTAATTAGACTTCACGACAACGCTATGACACTGATTTTATCGTCGATAACACAACACTTTTAAACTTAGTATTGTTCTATACATTTTAGCCATCAGTGAGGCGGTTTTTGAAATAAAATAGTTCATAAAATCAAAACGAAAATTAAAGTTCATTCATGATATAAATTAAAATAGTTCAACCAGATTGAAAACAGCTTGCTAGTATTTTAGTTTGTCGTGACTCTTCGAGCCTTAGAGCCTTCCCTGTGCATCTTGTATCATTGTTCCGAGAGAGCAGTCGTGGCATTTATTTGTCCTAATTCCGTAAGTAGTTACCTAACTATTTCATCCAACAAAATACAGCTCCGAGACATAGTCTCTGGGTGTTAGTAATATATTACAGTGGTGTCAACGACGCGTCACCGACCGTTGTCAACGCTCAGCGCAGCGGCTGGCACAGAAGCAATTTGATGTGGTCCCACTGTGACAGACTTGCCACTACCCAAAGGAAATGGAGTTTCGAATGTTTTGTTGGTTAGCCAATTGCAGTCATTTGTTTTTTGGTGGAAGCACCTGTGGTTGGTATGGTGTAGCAGTCTTTTTTTATTCTATTGATAGACCTTCGTAGCGTATCCGTGGCATATAGGTACGTTTCTGATAGCTGGTGCGACCGTCTTTTCTTTTTTGTATACTGAACACACTGTATACTGATTTGTATAATGATGATAGACTTTAACATATTATAAGGTTTTTTTTACTTTTATTAAACAAAAGACGTTCGCCCCAGTTTTTTGTGACTGAGCTTATTAGTTGTTATAAAAGGTAAGTGATTAGAAGTTTTGTTTTCCAGTAGGAATATTTAAGGTGATTTTAATTGGTGGCGTAGGAGGAATAGAAAAAATATACGTATATTACTTTCATGAACACACCTAACGAGTATAGGGTGATACAGAAAATTTTTTGCATCATTTTACCTGGAAGAGATCGCTTTTAGCGATAAGGCCGCCGATTGTGCCACTTTAGATGTAGTTATTAGTGTTTAAGCTTATGTTACTACAAATTTTGATGGTGCAATAAAGAAGTTATCTATCTATCTATCTATCTACAGTGTCATCCTGTGTGGTTGAAATTTTGAATGCTTTTTTAAAATGAATGTCTTTAACGAACGAGCGAACAACTTGTTTTGTTTTCTCGTACTAACCAATAACTAACCTAATAGATATTAGAAGAAGGAACTTCACATGTAGTTTTTAAATCTATTCGCTTTAAAAAAGGTTAGTTCTTGTTTAGCCCACTATTTTCCCGTCCAACGATCTCTATCAGGCAGATAACTCTGAAATGTATTAGACCATTTCCTGGAGAAGCCATGTTATCGCTGCCTATTTCTCAAGGAATAAGTCGGGCTGAAAAATTGACTGGAGTGTGTAAGTTTTGTAGACTTTTTGGGCTTTTTAAACCTATTTTGGAAGTATCTTTACTTCTTTATTATTTCATTTCAATTTATTTATCCATATTCATTGCACTACCTATCTCCATCACCAAAGGTTTTCTGTGAGTTGTGAAAAAGATCTCTATGCTCGCCTTTTTACATACGTTCATGTTATAGGCTTTTGTTAAATTGATTTGTACACAGTAAAATAATAAATTATCTGCACAGGACTGAATTTCCATCCAAGCAAAGCAAGAGCATTACAACAAAACAAGTATAAAATGTTGTTCCTGATTTTATATGTATCATCATCATCATCAGCCTTTATCTGTCCACGGCTGGACATAGGCTTCCACTACGAGCGTAAAAGAATTAATATGTATATGCCGACAATATAATGCAAATAAATATGGGGTAAACCTGAAAGTAAAGTTCAAGTTCAATTAAATGTCGAAACTTTCTAATCGCAAACAATAAATTTATAAGACATTGAACATTTCATAAAATACCTATCTTATTATTTGGATCTCATAAATCAAGTTCTTCTCCAAACTTTTGAGAGCTACGTGTGAATTAAGAATCATTAATGTGCGTGATAGGTAAACGAGTTACTCGACTTTCAGACGTCTTTGATATAACTTTCACTAGATTAATTACTGAAAAATGCTGAAATACAAATATCTCCGATTTTTATTTCAGTCATAAACTTAAAAAAGATTATTGAAATCGCACATTTTTTACTTAACAAAAATCAACGCGTATAATCGATAACAGTGACTGTTACGTTTAATAAATACTACTTATATAAAAAAATTCACGTGCTACGGTCTACCCAATAATTTGAAGTTATTTCAAAAACTTAACAAACTAATTAAAATTTCAAAATAAATTTTTCTTTAGTTGCAAGTGAGATATAAAGTAAAAAATGCAAATTCTTTGGGATCATGCCCCGTATTTTGGCGTGTTTTAAAATCTATAAACCGATTTCAAATTCTTCAGAGAAATTATCAAAACATCATCAATGTACTTGAAATCAATAAAATAAACATTAAAGATAACTTCAAAATTACTCGTAAATTGAAATCACATAGAAAATAACATATCTACTGCACATTTTAATACAAAAAATTGTTTCTAAAAGAATTGGTTCTATTTTATCACTTCGATGTTGGTTTTGAGTGTACCTTCAATAAAATCCATACACACAGCTTTTCCAATGCTGCAGCGTGATTTAGTTCGATACATGATAAAGTTATCATATATGCCGTACGTAAAATGAATAGTAGGATAGTACGCCTTAGGGCACGTCGACACACAAATATGGATTTAGGGAGCAGTACAGTGCTATTCCCCTGAAGCATCCGAGACTCCCAAGTTCGCTCATAAATCCACGCCTTACATGATGCTTGTTTGCATAATACAAGACTTAGTCGGCTTTGTTTCATCAGTTTGAAATGTACTATGAATTCGTAAGAGTTGATGGATAGTATAATCGTATACGTGCATGCATTTTTTGTTGAAAAGCTTCAAGTGTTTTGTTATTTTGTTCAAAACAGGAAGTTTCCATTCGTTCCTTGTGTCGCGTTTTATTTATTCGTATGTTTTGTTTCTTTCAACATTTTCCATTGTTGCCTGATAAGCGTATTCGCCAGATTTTAAAATAGCCAAGGAATTTCAACTTAATTGAAATTCATTTATATAAAATTTATAAAATAACAATGCAATAATGTGCCTCGTCCATTATGTGTTTATTTAAATACAGTTACAATATAAGTTACAATGACTTTTTCACTGTGTTCAATGACAATCTACACTTATAGATCAAAAATTTTGGCAAGAACGGAACACGTTTTTTTGTTTCAGATTTGGCAGCGATTTTCACTCATCATGCCGAGACTTTCCATAACTCGGCCTACCTTGGAAAAATAAATGCATATCACATCAATCACAGTAATATGACAAATGCGAAAGTTTGGATGGATGGAATGTTTGTTACCTCTTCACGCCACAACTACTGAATGGATTGGGCTGAATTTTTGAATAAACGTAATTCTAGGCTTGTGTAAAACATAGGATTCTTTCATAAACTTCACAAGGCTCCCCACGCTGCACTTCACACGCTGCTAGTGAACACTAAAGAAAGACCTGATTTGCAGAACCCAGCTTAACAGGAAACCATGTGTCTTCATCCAATTGCTTCTAAATTATCTCATTCCTCGTTTAATGGTTACTCTGCATTGCAAACACGTTCGAATGTCTTCTGTAACGAATAAATAAGCTAAAGAGACCGATATTTCACTCGTAAGCAATAGGTTTTAAAAGCTTGTATTTTCAATACAGAAATTCGAGGAAACTAGATACACAACCTAAAATTTCCTTCCTTTTTGCTCATACAATACAATAACTTGAAACGAACACAACTCAGTTTAACACAACTCACAGAAAACGAATCTCATCAAATTATATTCAGTTTTAAGATTGTTATTGTAGGTAAAATCAATCTCAAAAGTGACTGTATATAAGGTTAACCCACCATAAACAGTCGGAGAAAAGAGTTTTAAAATAGACATAGGTACATGTTTATTTTAGAATCTACCTAACTGATTAGATCAATCTCACTATCAATAGAAAAACTGAATTAACTCTGAGGTTACCACTCTATTTTATGCTTCACAAATTAAAATGCAGCGGAATGTATTTCTTTAGAAACGGTCTTGGATGTCAGGCTTTAAGTGTCACTTAGGACCTAGTTCGTGCTCTATCTTGTACCTGCTTGCAAACCTAGCTCTGAATAACTGGAACCCTAGGAGGGTTCCAGGTAGAGTATATTATTCATGATGAATATTACACGGCTTATAGGTTAGTACGTGACCCTGTTGAGATGTAAAAAAATACATGCGAACTAACCGAGAAGATAAATAAATAATAAACAATAAAGTTGACGACTTTGGTAAGATTTTTCTTCAAGAGGTTACAGTTGAATGTGCTTGAATACAAAAATACAATTCAAAAACCTTTATTGGGAACAACAACAAATTTATTGAGGGCTGACTACCGCAAAAGTTTAAAAAACTGTGTAGCGGAGTCAGCGCCCCCCTTCGTTAGTAAAATATTTGTTTGTGTTCCAGCTTAAGGGTAATAAGCCTAAATAAAATTAAGATAAGTTACATTTTATAGTACATAGTTAATAACAGTTATTTCCTTTGTGTATAGGGTTTGTGAATTTGTGCGTGTGTGTGTGTGGTGAGTGATAGTATATGGGAGAGTGGGGTGCTCCTGAGGACACCGGGCTCATAAGAGTCCGGGCAACAGGAATTACCCATGTATGCATGTGTAATGTGTGTGTGCGTGAGAGTGTGTGTGTGTGGTGAGTAGAGGATTCGATTCCGGGATCCCGGGATTCGGGATCCCGGGATCCCGGCCCATTTTTGATCCCGAAAATTTCGGGATTATTTTTTCCAAATCCCGGGATTTTCGGGATTGAGAAAAATACAATAATAATCGTTAAAAATAATAAAAAATGAAGCGCGTTAATTTAAGAAACACAACACAATATTATAAACTTAAAACTACCAATTGCTTATCGGCACCATTAAAAATAACAAAAATCGGATCATGTCGGTTGACATCGGTTTAGTTTTATTTTTAAATTATGATTAATAAAAACAGGAATAAATATTCCTGCATTTTGTTATCAGAATACGCACTTTTTATTTACAAATAATACCATTTAAAATACCATGTAACTGTCTGTTCACAAAAAAGCATCCCTTAAACAAGTAATCAATCGCACCCTCGGTCGCATCGTGGTCAAAATTCAAACAAAATATTTTTTGTCGATAATCACGATTTGCTTTTTAGTTAAAACAATACGTTTAATGATCATTAAACTTTGTTTTTACTGACTGATAACTAGGGATTAGATATTCGGTTGCTTATTTACCTAAAGGTGGGGCAAAGACACAAAAAGGAGCTTTTAAAACCAACTTTTTCAGGAATTCTGATGAATTACCACTAATTCTAAACTTCCAGAAATTTCTAAAATAATGATTTTTTTTCGCCGGAATCTTTCTTATAAACAAAATAAAAGACACTTTTATTCTATTGCGTATTTCACTAAAGACATAATATACGAATTTTTTTGAAATTTCGTAAATAAAAATCATTACTGCTCCGGAAATATCCATTTAAGTGAAAAACGCGTCCTAAAAGTGTGTTTTATATTTGATTGACCTATAAATAAAATGCCAGCGAAAATAAATAACACTCGATATTTTGGGATTCTTCGGAATTTATATGAATTCCCTAAAATTATTTAAAATTGTTTGGTTTTAATAGCTCACGTTGTGTCGTCGCTCAAAGTTAAGGTAAATAAGCGCCCGAATATCCGATCACTGCCGGTTACCATTATGTGGTTAATTAAATTAGTATTTTGTACGTATCTACCGAGGAAAAGTAAACATAAAAAAATATTTTTTTAAATTTTTGTATAAGGTGCAGAGTATCGATGTATTCTCCGTGATTGAGTTTCGTGAATTCTGGCAAATCCGACTTCTTCTTAATAGTGTTCATATATAAGAAAATGCTGAAATTAATGGTTAACTATATAAATAATTGGACAAAAAACTGGAAACTGCCCGAATTGCCCCTCAGCGGGGCTTTTCTGGCAGGTGGTAATATTATTTGATCCTATGATGCTATAATAGTAAAACTAGAAGCTTTACAAACTGGACAAGTCAGTACATCCAAATTTGAGTCTTCTAAACTCCTGAGAGGGTTCAGTTTCTAGAAAAAAGATTTAAAAGATTTTTTATTTATTCACGCGGGGTAATTCGGGCACCACTTTTTAGTCCATTAATTTACTTATTTAGGTAGGTAGTAAAAGCATACTTCATTATATTAACTGAATATAAGTATTCAGATAGAGGACACTCAGACAAATTGAACATTTTCAATCACATAATGTCCTAAAGTGTCAGTATTTCACTCAGTTGCCACGAGCTTGAATTTTTTTATCGACATTTACTTTAATGCTGTGGACATCACTGGTTTTTTACAACTTCATATAAAAACAGTCGGGCAATTTGGGCAGCCAACTGTAGCCAATGTAGCAATCCCCCTGCCATAATTGCCCCTATGCACCTTAATTAACTGAATAAATAAATTTTTGGGATTTTAATTGATTATTACTTTGTTTTTGAAAGTAAATGGAAGCTGATTTTCATATATTACATTGATATTCTTACTTCGTCTACGATCCCGGGATTATCCCGGGATCCCGGGATCGCGTTTCACCAATCCCGAAATCCCGGGATTGAAAATAAAGACCGGGATCGAATCCTCTAGTGGTGAGTGATAGTGTATGTGAGAGTGGGGTGTTCCTGAGGACACCGGGCTCATAAGAGTTCGGGCAACAGGAGTTACCCATGTGTGCATGTGTGATGTGTGTAAGTGTTTGAGAAAGTAATTTTGTAGGATCGAAATTTTGCTTGAAGAAAGTGACTAGGTTTTTTTAGCTAGTAAGTTTGTTGTTTATCTTCTGTGATTGCATTGCACGTCAATTTGTGGGAGGGCGGGCAGTGCATGTGAATTGAATTTGTTGAATCTTATCAGAGAAGATTTAGCGTGGAATCGTTACAAAGCTATTTTATTCCTGGAAGCGTTTAATAGTATTTTCTGGTCGCGTAAGTTTGCTAGAAATTTTCAAAAGACTTGGTTACGGTAACCAATTATTCTGTTCCTAAACAGTAGGTTCAAAATAATTGGTTACTTATGGTAACCAACTGTTTCGAAAATGTTTACTTTGGAACTAGCGCTACCTAATCCTATCAGTACCGATATTTCCACCGCAGATGATGACTTAAATGAGGCAGTTTGGCATGATCACCACGCCTGGGAGGCAAATTTGTCATCGCAGTGTAGTGCTTAAAAAATACAAGGGAACTACAGTGCCCTTTTTCTGAAAGGCTGCTATAATTACGGTGCATGTCCAGCACTGATTATTTATTTAATAGTGTACGGTGTATGGATTTGGGTAATTTCTTTTGAGTGTATTATGTTTCCCAATTTGAAAAAAACGCTTTGCGTTCTTCTGGGAAAAAGTCTTTCCACTATCCATTTTATTGAGCTACTTTAGTTAGGTTTTTCAATACGCTTTTAACTCGCATGGCCTTAGACGCGAGATCGTTTTCTATGTCCCATTATCAAAATTAAATACTCTAATTAGTCTGAAACTTATGTAATTTCACCAGCCTATTTCCCGGGATATAAATCAAGTCAGGTAACAATACGGTTCAAAACTCACAATAAAACATCCCGTTACACTTTATGAAGTAATAAAACAGTAAGGGCGCGGTTTGGGGCGGGTCGTAATGAATGAAATTAAAATACTCCAGCCACGGTCGTTAGACTTTACAAATGCATGCCCAACAAGAATGGGGCTATCAATTTAATGATGAGCATAATACGTTGGATAAACTGACATAGGTCAGAGTCTTACTTTGGAGAATCCTACTAATATTATAAACTTGAAAGTTTGTAAGTATGGATGGATGGATAGATGGATGGATGCTTGTTACTCTTTCACGCAAAAACTACTGAACGGATCTAGCTGATCTTGGCACAGAGATAGATTGTAGTCTGGAATAGCTCATAGGCTATATTTTATCCCGGTATTCTTGCGGGAATTACGCGGGTGAAGCTCGAAATACTAATCCTGCGCAAACGAGGTCGCGGGCTCCAGCTAGTTTATGCATAAGTTCCTTATCATAGTATCTAAAGAGCGCCCTTTAGCACTATCTGAACGATGTCGTTAAGTTAGTTAGTTTTGTGGCGAACAAGTACTTATGACATGTGTCAATTGTAATTTGTCATGTAATTGTTTCATATGGTTTTGTTATAAAGGATTCTCCATCCATATATCTATCTACGTATGTAGTGTACCGACTGGTAGATACTCATTGGCATCGTTCATTATCGGTCACAAAATAACTTTATAATTGATAAATTAATTTAAAGAATCAAACCAATAACAACATAACCAAAATAAGATACCAAATAGGGTGAGTTTTTAATGATTATTCTTGGAAAATATAACAAAGAAACCAAGTTTCAAAAAAGTATCAAAAAGAAAGATCATGTTTTCCAAGATTTTTGTCCCATACCGATCTTCAATGGCAGTGATACAACAGGTCCAAATTAAAGGTATTCTCAACGCTAAAGATGTTTTTCAAATAAACGATATCTTAAAGAAACAGATTTCTAAGAAGGAAAAACATTTTTACCCTTTCCCATGTTTCGATTGTACATTTTCCTAACAGTTAGAGATGAAAAGCGAAATCACATGAGCAAACATTTACTGAATCGGACAAGTAATCTTACTGGGAGATCTTTCCTAAACACATAATGCTCAGTTTGGAGAAGATGCTAGATCCCTTTTACAGCTGAGCGAATGGACAATCTTTCAATGATTTCTGCTGAGAAGTTTCGGTAACTTTCGCGAACCAGTGGCTTAGAAATCTGTTTTCGGTTGCTTAAGCTTCTTGTTTTGTATTCGTGGTTATTATTATAGCTTTGTACGAGTAATTTGGTTATGATAATGTTTGTTTCTTTGTTCAAAGTTTATGTTGGAATAACTTTGTTGTTAGTATTTGTGAAAATCATTTGAAATTATTATATTGCGAGTCCGAGTTACAATAGTTAGTTCCGACTTTCAATCTGACGACCGATATGGTGCGGCGGACGAAAGTCTGCCTGCGACCCAGGAGGTTGTTGGTTCGATTCCCGCCTTTACAGGCGTTTTCTGTGTATAATAAAGAATATATTCCGATGTAATGTATATCTATGATGTATGTACATCAGTCAAAACACAAGCTCTGCTTTGCTTGGGGCTAGACGATGCTGTGTGGGTTGTCCAACATTGAAAAAAATATTACTCTATTCTCAAAAAAATTAAATGAAAAAAGTTTTACATCATTTAGCGTTATTTAGCCCCAAAGTAAGCAGAGTTTCAAAACGAAATGTTAAATTTTCTTATGTGTATTTTTAGTGACATTACGAATTTTTAAAATATTCACATCTTATGCTTTTCATTATCGGATCTGTTCTTTAAAAAATATGTTAAGAGGGAAAATGAGCTTGAAGCAAAAAGAGTATGAAAGGGTTTTTAAAAACTAATATTTTTCATACTACCTTTTATAACAGCAAAAATATTCTGTGAATATGTATGTTTGTTACCTATTCACTCCTGGATTAATAACAGCTCTATTTCATTAAGTTAAGGATGGTATTTTTGGGAAGGGCATTGGCTACTTTTTACCCGAGGAAATAGCTTGCAAATCCGCGGGAAGAATATAGTAACTAGTATTTTGTGAGTTTGGTCGTAATAATTCAAATTCAAATCATTTATTTCAGAAAGTAGGTTACAATTTAGATCCATAGTCCATATAACGACGTTTTTCTATACAATATAATATTACGTAAGATTATTTCTATTCTTTCATCAATCCAGAAGGTAATTGTTGAAATGAAAAATTTAAACAAACTTTGAATTAAAAACTGGTTTGATGCTGAATCCGTTAACAAAGCTGCGAGTTTTAAAATATTAAATTCCATTCTCTCCGATAATCGTTCATCATATAATCTCGATATAAAGTCTTTCAACTCCCAAAGTTGAGAGGTTCAACATAATTGGGCAACAATTTATATCCATCTGAATTGTTATTCTCATAAATCGATCTAGCACTCCCGCGAGACGTATCGGTGTCGTGCCCAACGAAGCGGATCAAATCCGATTATTAGTAACCACTTTCCTACAAAAGAATCGAAAGAAAATTCGTTTGATTTTCGTCTTTAGCTGAACAAAAGGGCTCAGGTACTTTTATTTCTCCAGCTTATTTGTTAATATAGAGACATTTCTTTGCGTTTAAGGTTATTAATTTTGATTTGTACTTTACATACATTATTGTAAATTATATTGTTTAGATACATAATGTGGTTTTACTGTAGGCAAATTTCAGGTCCGGTTTAAATGTTTGAGTTTTTGTAACAATCGAAACAACATAAGTTCGGTATTTTTTTTGTCTAGTTTACTAAATACTCATAAGTGGAACCCATTCCCAACCATTAAGTATGTTCAACAAGCTTGTTAATAATAAACTATGTGTCAAGCCACAAATAGAAATTCCGTTAATTTTTAACACAGTTTAAAACTTTATTGCTAACTTTGTTCCGTGCAGAACATCCGATAAAGGCCATATGCAGTTAGAATTGCCTGGCAGACACTAAACGGCAAACAACATCGTAATATCATTAGGCGTGCTACACACTAATTGTAATTACCCAGTGTGAAAGGGTAATAGCGTACGCTCGTTCCCTTAAAAGCACTTTAAAGCGTTAGTGAGAGTAAACTTTGTATACTTAGCTTAGTTGCTACTAGTTTATGAATAAAACTCGTTGTCTAGATGCTTTATTTCTTGCTTTTAGTTTTTATTAATGAACTTACACTACCCTAGACAGTATTTTCAATTGGAGCTCACGATTTCGTAGGATATGTCACGTTTGACGTGTGAGGTGGGATGACGATCTTCGAAAGACTGCTGGCAGATGCTGGATGCATCAAACTGGACGGGGAGGCCTATGTCCAGAAGTGGAATAATATAGGTTGATGATGATGATGATGATGGTGTAATTAAAGTGAGAAAATGTAATATTAGTAGTATATATTTGATTTAATAATCCAAAAATAATAAGCTTTATTTTAAAATTAGGTAAAAGTGACAAGCAGGCCTTACTCGATAAATCGATGACCGACATAGCGTAGCGGGCGAAGCTAGAGACACGAGGTTGCGGGTTCTATTCCCGCCTTGGAAAAATGTTTATACGATCTGGAAAAGTAGTGGCGGCTTAAGTCATGAATCGTATTAAGTATATCAGTCATCTAGTACTTAAAACACAATCTAGCTTGAGGCTGGATAATGCTGTGTGAATTGTCTAGCCTTATTTATTTACTTAAATCACATGTAAACGCATTTAAACTCCAGATTTTCCACCCACGAGCTTTCGTAACTGTGTGCAAAAAGAGGCAAAATTGAGTCTATCCATCAATTTAATAATTTAAAAACATAGTGATTGCTTTGCAAACTTTTAAAACTGCTATACTATGCTATGAAATAATAAACAATCAATTCAACAGCAAAAAAATATGAATTGATCAAATCCAATATTGCTGGTAGGGATTGAATTACGTTATTGTTTGAATGGTCCAGAATAAACAAGTCTATTTTCCAATTGGAATAGGTACAATAATACGTTTCAATCTAATTTCTTTGAGTGCTGAGGAACGTTGTTAGACAAGAAAGTACCTAATTTAATTGAGAATAGATCTGCTAATGGGTTGCAGGCTTGCAGGTCGGGGTTCTTACCACTGAATGGTTTGTTTGTGCTGTAGGCACGCTTTTGATGATTGCGTGATTGCTTTTGGTTCACAAAGTACTCCTTTAGGCATTGGCCACAATTCTGCGATAGCGGTTAAATCCCACATGATTAAAACCACCGCACCACACATCTTTTTTTTAACAATTTTAGGATCCATGACCTACCTCCTAGTTCAACAAGTTTCAACTGCGTCTGGGTAGTAAATGGCTTAAGAAACAGCTTATTTTGTTTGTTTACACTGCAAGTAGTGATATTACATGAAAATCTGTGAATAGTGACCTAACGAGGTAGTTGGAGCCTTCGACGATTTTATCAAGGTATTTATTGATTTTATTGTGTCTAATGTTATTTAAAATAAACAAGTATAGTATTTTCTACCTTTCTTATAAATTTTAGCTAAAACAAATGTGTAGTTTAAACGCTACATATTTTTATGTTTACGTTGGGCGCTGCAATTTTCAGTTGAAAATCGAAATTTGATTGTCTAGGATCATGAATTTTTTTCTTTTTTTTTTTACTGAACAGATCATTTATTTTTAAATTGTTTAATAAAGTTGATTATTTACGGTCCAAATTAACACAAAATCCACTTATTTCATTTTTTTGTATTCGGTAATATAAATCATTTACTGCAACTACACGAAAAATTTACAAAACATTTTTCTTTACGTGATTTACTTAAATTTAATAAATGATACTCATCAAACAATACATGTCATTATAACGCCCAACTATTCTTTTTTATGAAACTGTTTTTAGAATTGATATTAATTGCGTAAATCTTTTGTAATAACTGATTATATAAAAAAAACATACCGCGCTATTTGCGGTTGATAATAATAATTGCTACCGTTCAGCATCGCTTTAGAGGACAGTCGTTGCGCGGGCCCATCGCCCGAGTGGTTATACAAAGCTTATTTTATCATTTAATTTTTATCATTAACATCATATTTACATATAAAATATTTCAACTAAAAGGCATATCCAATAAAAATATTTCAGAAGGAGAAAAATCTTTGCTTACCCATTGCTATATGTGGTTTTTATAAGTAGAGTAGGGCTGGTCCACCATTTCAAAGTTCCATAGCTCAAAGAGCTATGAAACTTTGAAATGGATAACTATGCTTGGAGTTTCTCTGAAGTATACGATTCGTAACTAATTCATCCGATAGAGAAGTAAAGATATCGACATAGCTTAGCAAAGCAGTGACAATGGGCCGGCCATATCCCGCGAAGAACCGACACCTGCTGGGGTCAACCTTTTCTTGGGTGGAGACTGCGACTGAGCAAACGAAGTGTAGGATGCCCTCCGGAAATGTAGGACGACGATCTGCTAAAGCCACGCAGATGCTGCATGCGGCAAGCTTAAAGCTACGGCGCGGCGCTCCAAAGGAACGCCTTGTCCAGCTGTGGACTAATATAGGTTGACGATGATGTTGATAAGTGAAATGAAATCGTAATTTTAAGCTATGCAGACATTTTTGCAATATTTGTGATGTAAACTACCCTAACACTTAAAGCATCTATTTCTCGCTTCATTTGACGTTCCTCCTTAATAACATATAGGGGGATGCGATTTAAGGGTGGGTGTCTGGTGAAAGATGTCTATCAACATATCCAAAAGCTTCGGAATCGCTCATTTCGCGTGTGATTTTTGCGTTATTTGTTTCGATGTAGGTAATATTATATTAGATAATAAGTACACAAAAGAACGTAAGTAAGTACTCCTTTTAATTTATGATTTTATAAAATTAGATCAATAATATGTTAGCGTCAGGACCCCTGGACCAAGTGCGATATTTTATATTTGGAAACTATCCAATTTCAATACCTTTTCAATACTATTTGATACCTCAGTTAAATTATTTAGTACCTCGATGAGCAGTGAAATAATTTGAAAAGAAAGTGGTCAGACATTCTGACGTCAGGTTGTCTGGACCACATCTTTTTCACATAGTTAGAGACAGTAAAACTTAAAAAATCCTTTGTAAATATTTAATACCTTTTTAATACCTTCCAATACCTCTTTATTTCAAACATTTAAGCGTCGCAGAAAAAAGTTACGGATGAATCAAATTTTGTAGGAAGCAAAGGTTGTTCGATACATATCTAATTTGCCGCAGACAAAACACTAATCTTATGAATGCGTAAGTTTTAATGTTGAGTTGTCAGTAAGTATGTGTGGATGGATGTATGGATGTTTGTCAACTCTCCACGACAATGGATAGGACTGGATGAAGGAAAAAGTTACTGATGAATGAAATTTCGTCGTAGGTATCCTACGAATAAGGTTACAGTTGTAAAACAACAACTTTCAAGCAGACGGTTTTTCCATACCTAGGTATATGTTTTGAAAAAGTTTATAATTATTTTGCTCAACGTTTGAGCATATTTTAGCTTAAGTATCATGTAGGTCTCCTAACGCAACAGATAACTACCAAAATATTTAATACCTACCTAAACTTTGAAAGCAGAAAGCAATAACTCGGAAGCGATTTTTTATAAAACCGCATCAAAATACGTGCCAAAAATGAGTTGCAATATTTTTATTTTATATTTTTACCGTCCTTTGCAACAAGATGCAACTTTTGTGAGGTAGGTATTCAGAAGTGCAAATGTAAAAACAAGATTCTCTCTTCAATCTAGACCCTTTAGTAAGTTACCTGTATGTAGGTAGTTGAAAAAAGACAAAGACGCTTAGAACTAAGTTTTGTTAGTTACTTAACGTTACGACCCGCCCCGGTTTCACACGGATTTATTATACATATAAACCTTCCTCTTGAATCGCTCTATCTATTAAAAAAACTGCATCAAAATCCGTTACGTAGTTTTAAAGATTTAAGTATTCAAAGGGACAAAGGGACAGAAAAAACGACTTTGTATTTACTATGTAGTGACAAGTGATATCACTAAAATCTTAAGAACGGTTTAACGGATCAGGCTGAAATTTGAATAGATGTAGGTACCGACCTAGGTATAGGCCTACCAAGCTTAGTAATTATGATATAGTCCTCCTCGTTTGAGGGAGGCATGTGCAGCAGTGAACAAAATGAGTGATGAATAGGAAAGGTGTATAAAACCCATCCCACTGTATTTGTCTATTCTTATGCCCATTCCTACCTAATATTCATTCGATGCAAACACCTACACTGTCACAAACTTACTTCAACTTAAAATTAAGATAAAGCAGCTATACGCTAGGGTGAATGCAAATTTGTTGCGGATGCTGCGGCCTCTTTTCCCAGTATCCATGGAAATAAAAATAAATCAATATTAAATGGCGTTTATTGTCAAAATTGTTTCGAACTTCTGTGATTTACTACAATTTTTCTTCGATGATACCAGGTGTCGTGAAATATTCTCTGTTATTAGTTTAATTCTTATTTTTTTTTTAATTTGTTATATCTACTTGGAAATTATAAAATAAAATTAATAGCGCAAAACCATTGCCTTTTTCCATTCTTCGGATTTTGATTAGAAAACAAGTTTTATTAAGTAGATACCTATATTAGGGTTGCCAGATTGAAACTTACCATGTCCCGGACAATTTATAGCTTCAGCCAGCCCGTGACCATAATTAAGTATTGAAAATGAATAGGGGGGTATTATTACCTACCTTTTCTAATTAAATATCTTATTTGATGAATATCTATGTTTGACTTCACAAAAAGGCACTAAGTATAGTAAAAAATATATCAAAACGGTTGATCACCGACCGTGAAGCTAGGCTCAAGCAGCCGGTGACTAGGTTGCAGAGAGAGGAACTTCCTGACGATACGCGCAGAGTCCAGGAGAACCGCTTTTTGGGAGGCCCTTGATCCAACTTACTCTCTATTTAGCTAGTCTCTTGAGATGTGCCGAAGCATTTGGACATGGGTAGAGCGCCAGCTTTATCAATGAGGATTAGGTGCACGTTCAAGTGCACTTGAATTTACCTACTACATACCTACTTATAGAATAATGTCGTAGAATTCATATATTTATGTTTTTTGCAAATATAGTATTACCTAGTCCTTAGGATATAAACATTATCGTATTATAGAAACTTTTCCAAATAATAAGAAAAAACCGTCTCCTTGAAAGTTGTTGTTTTGCAACTGTAACCTTATTCGTAGGATACAACGAAATTTCATTCATAAATTTCATTTAGTAACTTTTTACTTCATCCAATCCTATCCATTGTCGTGGAGAGTTAACAAACATCCATCCATCCATCCACACATATTTACAGCTCGACATTCAAACTTACGCATTCACAAGATTAGTTTGATGTCTGCGGCAAATTAGAAATGTATCGAACAACCTTCCTACAAAATTTAATTCATCCGACAACTTTTTTCTGCGACGCTTAAATGTTTGATATAAAGAGGTATTGGAAGGTATTAAAAAGGTATTAAATATTTACAAAGGATTTTTTAAGTTTTACTGTCTCTAACTATGTGAAAAAGATGTGGTCCAGACAACCTGACGTCAGAATGTCTGACCACTTTCTTTTCAAATTATTTCACTGCTCATTGAGGTACTAAATAATTTAACTGAGGTATCAAATAGTATTGAAAAGGTATTGTAATTTGATAGTTTCCAAATATAAAATATCGCACTTGGTCCAGGGGTCCTGACGCTAACAATAATATTATTGTCATTGACTACGCATAGGTAATTAAATTAAATTTAAGATAATTTAATTTTTATCATGTTGTTGAATTAATTTATCGGAACGAATTTATTATCGCCGTTTTTAAAGTATGCAAAATATTACACATACGTTTGTTCACTGTTGGTTTAAACTTTAGGTTTAAGCATTTTCTGATAAGACATTCAGGAAAATGAGAAATTAAAATAGAAATTCAATACTGGAGGTAAAAAGAACCATGATATTGCCCTTACTTAAATTTCATTTCAGTTTTATTGGCTTCATGATTGCGGAGAAAAAATAAATGTTTGGCGAAATTTATTTTATATCGCCTACTTACTACGGTGAAAAGGTAGAAACTAATTTTATCTTTAAAAAAATATAATCCATTTTATAAATGAGACTTAAATCTTAAAAGTGTTTGGACGACTACTAAGGATCAATAAATCTTATCTTATTATATTATATTATTATAAATGGGAAAGTCTGTGTGAATGTTTGTTACAAGTAATCTTTGTAACAACTTCAGTTATTTAAATGAAATTTGGTATGTAGATAGTTTAGAACCTACAATAGAACATAGGCTAGGCATTCAAAATTTGAAATTTTAGCCTCTGAGGGGTTAAATATAGAGTGGTAAAGTTTATATGGAAAATAATTTTCCCTTGGTTCGATTCGCTCAAAACTCGGTATAAATAAACTATGAAGATTTATTATTTTAACACAATAACCCGAGGGGGAGTGCAATAAACTTCTGAAATTTGTACGAAAGAAACTCTGGTTCGCGGGCGAAGCCGCGGGGCGCATCTAGTATTACATAAAGCACCTTTTTTAGACAAATAAATAATCTACCCAGACATAATAATAGGAAAATAGACTGAAACTCAATTAAATACGAAGCTCATATAAAAATATGATAATATAACTCAACATACTCGATTTAAATATTTTCTTACTCAAGATTTTATCAAGACAACTTAGTCCCTTGTAAAATATTGTTAGCCGAGGTACAAAATAATAACTTATTCAAAAGGTTACTTTCGTTCATCTGTGATAACTGTGATAAGAAGTTATCAGCTTAAGCTAAATGATTCTTTTGAATGAGTGGTTTTAGATTTTACAAATTAGAAGTTCTTAACTCTAACTAAACCAACCACAAATAGGCGCTTGCTAATTTTTTAAATAATAACCTTCAAACTTACCTATTACTCTAAAAATACAACAAAACTACAGATTATTATTGTTTAAGAAGACCTCTGCGGCACAGCACACGAAGATTCACCTGAAATGAAATAGTTTGCGGTGTTATTGGTTTTTTCTATGCTAGCTAGGGGCTATATACTCATGTATGAATTGTCCAGCATTATTTGTTTTAGTTGTATTATTGAGATCATTTGAGACTTTAAATGTATTCATGTAGTCAGACTTGTATGATAGACGATAGCTAGATATAAAATTATTGCACACTTAGAAACTATTTACAAAACTGATGACAAATTTCAGAGCATGTGATAATTGTCGCTCTTGCACGCTCATGACCATTTCTACCAGACATTAGTGCAACTAGATTAGGAATTTAACCTAATTTTATTCGATTTTAAAAAACATACTAGGTGAAAACGCTTTTTAGAAAAATAACAATGTTTAGCAGCTTATGTTATTCGCCGTTCCACGACTACAGATTCATAGAAGGTGCAGCTCACGTTCCTATATTTCGGGATTTCAAAATCGGAACGAGCAGACAAAGCAGATTAACAATCTTAGGATTCTAAGGGCAGTTCTGCTTGGGATTCCGAACACGATTCAAATTAAGTGATAAAGCGATCGGTATGCCTTGCCAGTGCAAGCCTGTCACCCGGTAATAGTCAAAGAAGCGACGTGCCTGTTCCTTACAGTACGACATAGTTATGGGTAACGGAAACAACCAAAATGAAAAAAAAAACAACAAGAAAACGATCAACACACAAATCACTTGAAGTATACCAGCACAAAACTAGACAAAGGTCTGGCTTGCCAATAGTTTTAAGGGTTCCGTACCCATAGGGTAAAATGGGACCCTATTACGGAAACTCCACTGTACGCGGTACGGAACCCATCGTGCACGAGTCCGACTCGCACTTGCCCGGTTTGTTACGTTACATACGTTTACTGTTTGGTATAGTTGCGGTCTGTTAAATATCTTAATAATGCGAAGTTGAAATGAATTTATTTATTTTTTTCATATATCGAAATAATGAAAATTAAAAAACCGGCTTATTACCATTGGTATAAAATATTTGCATCACGTATCCTGTAAAAAACAGGTTTTTATATGTAAACAAATCGTGAAAGTCTTAAAATGCTGTCGGTATGTACTATAAGTAAATTTTTCATTGGCGTAGTTTTACGATAACTTGTGTTGCACACATGGTTGAGTATTTGTATCTCATTGTGTCGTACTGCATTATATCTGTATATCTGTATCTACTGCAAATATAAGCCAAAGAATATTCGACTTTATAATACCTACAGCAATTAACTAAAACTGAATCCTAAACAAGCAGACGGAAGGTTTAATTGCTTCGTTAGAGTTTAATTAGAGAGGGAATTCGAGCAACCGTATCGATGTGGCTTCAATGATACTTGGCGGTCCGTACTTGCCTATACTTACCTACGTGGCTTTTAGTTCTTGGGAACTAAGAAAATTACAATTGAAGAGTAGAAATAAATAAGAGTACCTATTCAAAATTAAAACAGTTGAACTAACTGAAGACAATATAGAAGTAACTCAACAGATCCATGAATACCAATCAGGAGCGTCCCCAAGACGCTGACTGCATAACCCCGATGTAGGACAATGTTCATGCTCTGTACCAGATATTTATCTACTTTCCAGCTCTTGGATCACGCTTAGCTTTGAATCTTGATATTCTCTATGAAGTTATTGGGTTATAAAGAGCACCCCGACGATTTTTAGAACGCTTCATAGAACGAATCATTCAGCGAAGGGTCAGTTCAGTTTCTTTCACTTCGATTTTTTCAGTGTGCATTTTACGCCCTCACAGGTCACCTTATGAGCGCTGAAAGAGTTACATTAAGTTGTTATTTCAGAGGATAGTATCATAATATCATATCATATCATATAGTATTTGGTTTTGATAGTTTTTAGCGGTGAAAACTATTATCCCACAATCGATATTTAAGGTGTTAAAACTAGCCTACTGATACCCTCCGATATGTTGGGATGTTTGTTTCTGTTATTTTAAAATCTAATTCGCAAATTTTTCGGTACTACTATGGATTTGCTCAGAAAAAAAAACAACGAGGAAAAACATTTAAAACTAAACAAATAAATGTCAGTTATGAAAGAGAAAAAACAACGAGAAAATATCCCGGAGGCGGGACGGGACTTCTTGGAATTTCTGACCTTAAGTGGAAGAAAGGCATTAAGGAAAAGATATTTGTAAAGGAATGGTAGATCGCCTCTCATACAAACAGTTATATGATATTCACTTTAATGCGAGCGATTTCTGGCAAGTGTCTGTCTTGTTTTTACGATTGTTAAATCAACAAAATTATAAAGTTTACGAAGTTTCCCCTAAAATGTAATTGTTATTACAATGTTAATAGTGATTCAAATGAAAAGCATTATTTTTTTATTATTTTACGTTGACTTTGCTGCGGTATATTTAAAATTAAGAAATTAAATTGGTTCATGATCAAGTATCAGGTAACTGTTTGTGTAAGAGTGGAGCCACCTTTGAGGACAATTATTTCGTAATAGACACGTGGAAGGGATTTTCTATTTCTGTTTTCTATCGCAATGGAGAGCTAATATTTTTAGAAGAATTTATTCAAAAGACGATTACGATTAACAGGACTTATTAAAAATAAATACACTTTAAATTATTTTACTCTTGATCAATCCATGCAAACGTTATGCAATCGGGGACATAGGTTGCGGGTTTGTAACGCGAAAGTTTGTAAGTATGGATGGATGGATAGATGTTCAACGGATCTAGATGAAATTCGGCACAGAGATAGTTTATAGTCTAAAATAACACAAAGCCTATATTTTATCCCGAAATTCCTACGAGAACGGGAATTACACGGGTGAAAACGCGAGGCACTGCTAGTGTATAATAAGCCCGTGCGAAGCCGGGTCGGGTCGCTAGTATAGCATGAATTTTGTTTATGTTGACAGCCAATGGTGTTTTGATAACTATAGTAGTAGCCGCCGGCCCGACGACTTACAGCCTTACCATAAAAAAAGTTACGACTTAGACACGTGTTTAACAGTTGTTTAACATGGATTTGTAGGATGACTTTTGCTAAACAACTGTTAAACATGTGTCTAAGTCGTGATTTTGTTTTTTGTGGTAAGGCTGTTAGCGTTTAGACTCCATTAAAAAAGTCAGAAAGTATGGTTATTATTCGTATCACACCAGTGTTGAAACTTTAAGGTGTGTGCCATTATTAGATGGAGCGTGAATATAAACGCTATAATAACTAGTCTGGTATTTAGCTTTCTAATCAAGTCAGACCTATAAAACTGAATTAAGGTTGGCATTTAGCTATTTCGTGATAAAAATGTCCTTCGTGTCGTGTTTCTTAAAGCGTGATCAACGGTCAGTTGACACGCGGGACGATCACGCAACTTTCTGAATAAATTAGGCTCGATTTCTACCGAAATTGCGATTGTGAAGTTCCTAATGCTAATTTAATACCAAAAAAAGTCCACATTTTATCGGAAAAAGCTAATGGTGGGTAGCTAAAATCACAATACTTCGTTTACGTCGCTGGTTCATATCCGGCTCGAAAGATCATATACACTGCACAAATGAGGAAGCTTGCTAGTTTAAATCCGACTCAAAGGACCATATAGACTGCAGGGATGTTGGAGGTTGCTGGTTCATATCTAACTCGAAGAACCATGTCCGTCCACTGCGCAGGGATCAGGACAAGGATAATACAGTATGATTGAAATGTTAGTTTTGATACACTTTTAATCATTTATTTCAATAAAGCGTGAATCTATACATAAACTTGTACTTATAGCTTTTTATTTTTAAACCTAGTGTAGTAGTTCCGTAGTTTTGGCGCAAAGAGGTCGACGAACATCCATCTAAACTTTCGCTTATTGTTAGTGTAAAATGTGGTATGTCATAAAAATAGTAATTACTCCAAAATAACGAGTCAGTTCAAGATCAAATCTTTATTTCTTTCTTTCTTTCATCAAATTTATCTTGGACCACCAATGAGAAGCACCGACTTTCAAACAAATAAAAAACATTTTCACCATGAAAAATAGTTTTAACGTAGCAAACATAAAAGTACTTACGGTCAAAATGAGAACCTCCTTAGTTTTTTAAAGCTGGTTGAAAATAACAGAGAGCCATGCGTTCGCAGCTTTGCTTCCCCAATCTGCTTGCTATTATACACGAGACTGGCAAAGAGCATTCTGTTCCGTGTTCTCATTAAGGTGATTTCTGGTCCAGGACTAAGCATAGCTCCGCTATTAGATGGCGCTGATTTTCTATGTTGAAGTTTTTCACTATTTTCTTATTAAATTGTGCATAATTGTTTAATTGTAATATATTTGCCGCAAATGGGATGTTGTTTTTTATGTACCAAGCAATTTTTCAAGTGTTGAAAGCATCTATGGAGCTTGTATTTGGGAAGAGCAAAAAAGATTTTGCCTGTGTGAGTGATCGGCCGATACGAGTCACTCACACAAAAAAGATCTTGCCCGTGTGAGTGATCGGCCGCTACGAGTCACTCACACAGGCAAACCCTATAAATTCAGTGGAACTAAAATAACTACTGTTCGAAAAATAACAGAGATAATTGGAGACGCCTTAGGACTAAATATTTTTCGGACCAATATTTCCGTTTTCGGGACATTACTAAATTACATCTAAAATTAATTCAATAAAACCACTAGTTAACGAACTAATTTTCGACTCTTGTTTTTTTTAAGAATAAAAACAGGCTCTATTTACATTTTAAAAAAATTGGAGGTAATTTTCTTTTATCGTTTTGAACAATTTAAGTAAAAAGGCGCAGAGGGTAATGTTATTTACAAACTAGCTTATTAGCTAAAGAATATCTTACAAATCATAGGTAAAAAAAAAATACTTTTCATGCTATTTATTAATTTCGTTAAATCATTGGAATTGACAAATAAATTGAATAAGTTCACAATAACAATCATTAATTTTAAATGTACTCACTGTGAAAGTTGTTCCAATTTTATAATAAAATTACATTAAAATTATTAGCGTAAGGAAGTCTCCACTTTTTTTTACTCTGTTCTTTGTGTACTTAGGTATTTTAGCTCCGATTTTACGACCACTTATAAAAGATTAAAAGTAATACAAATTTTCACAGTATTTCAATAACTCACTTTGGACTAGCGGTTTGAACAGTCGGGTGGGTGCGACGATGTATAGTCGTACCTGGGTTCGAAATCACCGAAAATTTAATTTACTTTTTGCTTTTTGAAAATAAAATATCCACAAAGTTTTGATACATCCCGTTAGTACGGGCTCGAATCCCTTCAACACTACCAAAATTTTTGATTTTTATCATTTTTATTCTTTATATTTTGAACAATGTCATAGACCTAGTACAAACAAATTCATATTTGTCTATTACTTATTGTAAGCCTTCCTAAGTCTATTTGATTGTTATATAAAACTTTGGTAGACTGTGTGTGTAGGTACATCCCACAAAGGGTCCTGACCTCGTTTCTAACGGTATGACAAAAATAAAAAGAAACAATTATGTACTATCAACACCAACTGATTTTTATTTTATTTTAGCTCTTACGCCAGGTAAGTTCAGGCATTTTTACAAATCACTCATTGAATTCAAAACGGCCACATTTCAAAAATTTAGAAAATGGTTTTATTTCTGATAAAGTATATTTTCTTTTGAGAACATTTCATAAAGCTAGTTTAATTTAAATATTTATTTCTTTTTATTGGGATAATTATCTTAACTTTGCTTCAAAATTTTAATGCAAAATGGGCTTTTGTAGTTTTTATCAAGTTGGGTGATAGCTATAACAGCGACCATTATTTTAAAAAATAGAGCAAAAAATTACGAAAACAATGATGTTTTAATATTAAAAAAGAAAAACTTTAACTTTTCAAAAAAATCATGTTCAAAATTTTGTTTTGGCTCTTTTCTTCTTTTCTTTAAAAAGTTACGATTAGTCCAATAAAAAAAATATATAATAATTCCGGACAGTCCACACAGCATCATCTAGCCCCAAGGTGAGCAAAGCTCGTATTATGGGTACTAGTTGACTGATAAACTTAATACAATACATTACATAGATAGATTTTTTTTTATAAATACATAGAAAACACCCAGACCAACGGAACAATTTCATGTTCAATTTCTGTAGATCGTACACAATTTTTTCCGACACGGGAATCGAACCCACAACCGGTCGCAGGCGGACCTTCGCCCACTGCGCCACATCGGTTGTCGCTGATGAATGATCGAAATGCTTTGCATACAATCTGACACGTCTGATGCTGGGGCCACACTACCGTGATATGCCGATAATTATTTTAATTATAACTTATACAACACCTAGGTGTAACCACGATTTATGGCCATAATTTTACAATGCCAATCAATATGGCAAATGGCGGTAGACAATAGCTCCGGCGGCGGTCTTTTTTCGGACATCAAAGAAGATTACCGCAGTAATTAATGCGTTTGTGGCCACCGTTTGTCCAGTGTGCAATATGAGCTCACCGGCGACGCACGTGATATTTTTACCGCCTTATTTATTGACATATCTAGGTAAACTCTAGTGTAACCACACCAGGTCATGCAGTAATTTAAACGGGTAATTTAATGTCATAATTATTGCGGTAACAGCCCGGTAGACGGTAAGGTAGTGTGGCCCCAGCGTAAAACTCTCTAAACTGGTATCTATAAGCAAACATTTTATCTGTTTACATAGTGTCATTTATTGTTGTCATGGAAACGGAACGTAGGCTTCCTAGATATTATTTGACATGCAGCAAAAATAGATAGGAATAAATACTTGGACGATGGAAAAACCCTTTGAGAACGGTAGACTATGGTATTATTAGATGATTCTTTAGATAGCACACAGATGGCGATTCCGTCGCCGCCATCACACTCACATGTTCAAGTAAGGGGGCGTACGATACTATCCGTGTTCACTCACGCATTGATAGAAATGGCCTAAAATTTTCACGTTATTTCTAATTATACCGAGTGTTTTCATGAATCAAACACAATTTGCCGCAAATAATGACGAATAACAAAGCCAAAAACAGTTATTTATTTGTTAAATTATGTCCACATCGCTCATATTTGGGAAAATACAAACGTATGAACGATCGAACGAATCGAACAACCTTAAAAGCGTCAACAGCGCGAGCGGTGTCACGTGACGTCATGTGACGTCATTAGCCAGTAATCACGCCAAGGGATATCGTTCTTTGTTCTCTTGTTCTGTTCCATTCTGATGGAACCTCGCACATGTGCTACTGTTTTTATACAATGAGCTTGCATTGTGACTATTTTGAACAATGGTTTATTTAACAAGGTATTGAAGATTTTATGAGGTTTTGTATTGGGGTTGTGCACTTTAATTAAAATATGCAGTCTTACGATAAAAAAATACAGAACTATGAATTATGAAGACAAATTAAGGTCATCAATTCAACGCTTCTTAGTAGGTACTATAATAAGTACATCTTTACTTTACCTACGTATATTTCAGCAACTGCTTATCCCTAGAATACTTGAGTGAGGATTACATAATCATTAAGACATTTAAGCCGCGGTCTGAGGAGGCTTAACACTCAGGCCTTTTGTAATATCTTTTACTTAATAGGCTTAATGTTTCATACACTTTTAGGGACTTTCCCTAATTCTCTACAAAATTACTCTGCGAATGACGGAGATTAGCAACGTGGGTGTCATACTTACATAAAGTTATGATAAGTTAAATTAATAAAATGTCTGTCACTGGCTCCTTTATGCTCTTGTGATCTATTTTCAGTAATGATAGAGTTGTAATTTGTGTGGAAGAGGTTTTTCTTACAAGACAAAAACAATTTTCGTAGACCTTCTACAAGATTTTTGTAGACCCACTACGAGAATTTCGTAGACCCTCTACAAGATTTTCGTAGACCTTCTACGAGGCGTAGATGATCATCTCGTAGACCTAAAAATCGTAGATATAATAAGATAAACTTAGTATTCCACATAAAGAGTATTTGATTTACAACTGCACAAAAATTGGTTACAACTGTCGGGCGCCACAAAATTTACGATGCGGTTTTGCTAGATTTCCCTCAACTAGGTATTATGAGCGTATTATCACCACATAAAAATGTTATCCACGCCCCGTACGACTCACAACAGAACGGTTTTGTAGGCGCTGCGTTTTGGACCCTTAATAAATAGTACGTGGTCACGTGATCCAATAATAATGGAAGAAGGAAATGGTAGAAATTCCTGGTTATTTTCCGTACTATTAGGAAGTTTACCTAACATTATAACGCGGAAAGATTGCGAACGCGTATTATTCGAGTTTTGTTGTAGAAAAAACTCACTTGAGAAATTGGGTCATTTTAGGGCTTCTAATAATGGTATAGGTAATGTTTTAGAAAATTCCAGATTTCAAAAGACCTTTAATACAACAATGTAATTAGGGCCAAGTCAGAGAAAAAAATATGTCCCATATATTCAAATTTAATATAATAAGTTTTAAGTTTGTAGAATATCACAAATACTAATTTGAAATAGCGCGCATCCTTCAGAAGTAGCTAACGACAAGGCTAAGTTCGCACCGAGTCTCGAAAATTTCAAAATTATACTAAAATCTGGTTTGTAGAGAAGACGTTCTATCAAAAGAGTTTTTGAATGAAAACTAAATGAAAATATTAATAATATTTTTATATTATCAATGAATATTTATTTAAATTTGTTGTCTAATTGACAAATTATAAATATAATGTTTATCTGATAACGATATTTCGTTTCTATCAAAAAAACGAAAAATTCGTCTCAGAGTCAGGGCCGCCAGGTACGCATTGTGCATGCACACTTGTGCAGCCTTCATAAAATACTTCCGCCTAAATGAGTGAGCGCATAAATATGCGTTTCCTCCGGGAAATCTTCAGGCAGCTGTAGTTGCCTCGTAAAGCCATCTAACGAAGGTCCGTAGAGAACACACTCTTTTATTCACCTCATCAAAAGCATGTTTGGTAACTTTTACTCGCCGCGCTCACTCGTGGCTTCAGGTAATATAAAAATAAGTTTTGAGCGGTCCCTACACCCCTTTTGGGGGGCTAAGTTTGTCTTTGCAATGTTTGTTAGTTTGCTTTTTCAAAAAGCTTTATTGTGATATTCTATAAAATCAAGGTTTTTGGAATGAAATTACCACTCCACATTACAATATTACCAATATACCAATCTATTCAAAACACAAATGAAAACAAAAGAGTACGACACTTTTTAAAAAGATGTATAAACATAATGTATTAGTGTTTAAATTATACAATAATTACGATGGATAAAATTATATAATCCCAATAGTTTAAAACGTTAAAATAAAAAGGAAAGCTTTTTTATTATTAATAACTATCAGCACCCCTTTCACCTGCGTAATTTCCGTTTTTGCGAGCAAAGAGTAACAAACGTCCATCCATCCATTCATCTATCCATCCATCTATCCATCTATACTAACTTTCACGTTTATAATATTCGTAGGATTATATAAATCACCAAGAAGGCCACCCTTTATACATTTTCTATTATAAGCATTTATATTTTGTACTGTCGTGTAATATTAACAGTCCAAAAAGGATGATAAGGCAGGTCGTTGACCTAATGCACAATGCGGTTTTCAATATTAATATTAAATAATAACTCCCTGGTATATAGGTGATATTATCAGAAGACAAGCTTTGATGTACAAAATGTGCTGTTTCATCCTCAAAGCCAAACAACGAGTAAATAATTTGACCTATTATTTGACAACGAACAGACAGACATGATCGGATTTGCTCATCTTCATTTAGAATTTGCAGATAGGATTGGGTTATAAATTATTCTCTAATCGGCGAAAACACCAAAAGTTAGGCCAAATAATACTTGAGGTATTTTATTAATTTTCAAGTTAATTTAATAACAAGTTCTTTGACTTTAAATAAGCAATACAAGGACAAGAGAGTCTGAGGAAAGAATGACTAGAATTTCATACTAATATAATATAAACTTTCGCATTTGTACAAATGCGAAAGTTTAAATTATTATGAGTGAAGTATGTATCTATGGATATTTGTTCCTCTTTCACGCAATAACTACTGAAATGATTGGGCTGAAATTTAGAATGGAAGTAGATGTAGTTCTAGTTCTGAAATAACAAATAGGCTACTTTTTATCACATAAATCAGTTCCCATGGTATAGAAATAGCTTCGAAACGTTTAAATAGAAATAATGCATGCGAAGCCGCAGGTAAATGGTAGTAAATTTACTTACTTACTTACTCCTGTGGCTCAGCGACCCAAAAAGGATCTTGGCCTCCGATACAAGACTTTTCCAGGCGGTTCTGAGCTGTCTCTCGCCAGCTATAAGCGTCGAGTTCGCGGAGATCGGCTTCCACTACGTCAATCCAGCGATACCTAGGGCGGCCGACTGGTCTACGCCCCGAAGCTTTTCCCGTATACGCCTTCTTGACAGCCCGATCATCTTCCATTCTCTCTACGTGTCCTAGCCAGCGGAGACGAGCGCTCTTAAACTCGCTTATGATGTTGGGTTCGGCATAAAGATCCTCCAGCTCCTAGTTATTCCGGATTCGCCATGTTCTGTCAGTTCGTCTGGTCGGACCAAAGATCTTACGCAGCACCTTACGCTCAGCCACGAGGAGTTGTTTTCTTGCTTCAGCGTCAACGTCCAGGCTTCGCACCCGTAGATCAGAAACGGACGTATAACAGTTTTATATATTCGGATTTTGGTGCTTCGACTCAGAAGTCTGGACGCGAAGGTGTTCTGAATGCGAATGTTGATTTCAGTAAATTTATAATTTTTACTTTGTCTGACCTATCGATGAATAAGATAATATTTCATAAAAAGATACTCATGTGAAGGTAAAGCCATCTAGGATCATAGTCCACTTAAACGTAGCTCCTTATATCTACCTACACACTCAAGCGTTTTATGAGGAGAATTAAGATTAGTTTGTCGCTAATCTGAGCAATTACCTCTACTAAAGGAAGAAGTTCACTAAATACAGTAGCTTTCACTATTTGCTATACCCCTAATTGCAAAAATATACGCCAACAATAATCTTGAAGAACTTCAAGCAATTTTTTACTAAGTGCAAAAACTAAACCGTAGTGCTTTGCATCGTGTTTTGTTAAAAAAACAAAAAATGTCTAAGTAAGTAATTGTAGGAGTCGAACCCAGTTTGACTATTAGGGTGCCTGTCCATTGGAGCGGAGCGAGCTGGCGGAGCGGAGAAACGAGGAAATATAAAACAATAGGATTGCATGAAAAAGCGGAGCGGAGATTTCATGGCAATCCTATAGGTTAATATTTCCTCGTTTCTCCGCTCCGCCGCCTCTCTCCGCGTCAATGGACAGGCAGCCTTAGGGGGTAAGCAAATGATGAACGTACATCAAAATCATCACACTATCTACACATGATTATTATGAATGCGAAAATTTAGATGTTGTTGTGTTTGTTACCTATTCACACTAAAACTCTTGAACATATCACGATGCAAATCAGCTTTTTTGTAGTTACAGACCTGGATTAACATAAAGACATACTTTTTATCACCAGAAAGTGCATAAAAAATTCCACCCGATCCACTCAGTAGATTTTTGAAAGAGGAACAAACATCCATACATACATATTTCTATCATCATCATCATCAGCCTATATTAGTCCACTGCTGGACATAGGCCTCCCCTAATGAGCGCCATAGCCATATTTCTATACATCCGTACAAACTTACACGTTTATATATTAGTAACGAAGTGGATATTGATGTGGCGTTGCAGGCAATGGGCTGCATGCGTCGCAGGAGGTTTCGGGTTCGATTCCCGCGTTGGGACAAAAATTCTAGAATATTTGTTGCAGGTTTTTTTATGTATATTAAAATATTTATCGAATATATTGTTGTCATCTAATAACACAAGCTCTGCTTAGGCTGGATGTTGCTGTTGGGAAGCTTTATATATTTATTTTTATAAAATTTAAGAAATAAAACAAATTAAAACAAGTATTAATAATTGAAACCATGGAGTTAGCAGACTTTTGCAAACAGAGACAGTAGTTCAACTGATCCACATCAATACCAGTCGGAAGCGTCCCCAAGACGCTGCACAGTGTTTTGTCTAGAACATGCTAGCGGGACAAAATTATTTTTTTAATTATTTTTACTGTTTATTATATATTACAACTGTAGCGGGTGAAATTGCAAACACCGTCACGTACAAAGAATTATTTATTTCCGGTTCACAATGCTGAGCCTTAACAGTACAATATGGTTCAACCCGGGAAATAGGTATTCGATACACTCCCGGCAAGTGCGTCCGCAACAGAGTACGCGACGCAACAAGTGAGGGAGATGTCACCGAAAGGAGTGAGGGAGGGGGGAAGGTCCAGCCAGGCCGATGCACGGATGGAGCGAGCAGCCAGCGCAGACTGATGCCTGCACGATCTTATCTTCATCTCACCCCTTGTGGGGGGTGGGGATAGGGTATCGGGGCTGAGCCCCCTGGCCCTGGCGTGTCTCCGCCCATGACGATGGGCGGGTCTATTTGGTCAAAGTTCTCACGTTCAGTCCACGCTGCCGGTGCCGCCTGTAGCCGCGGTGCGATCTGGCCCTGCCGGGTGAGATCCCTGGTTGCCCAGGGAAGGCCCAGCGAACCGATCAGCGACCGCGGCAGCGGCCACCGGTGGTGGAACTGATACTGTGGTGTCGGTGGTTTCATTGGTGTTGCGGAACTCTCGTGTGTACGGCTTGCTTTTGCGTTTTCCAGGTATATCCGGTGGTCTGGCGTGCTGTGGTGCTATCTCTCTAACATGCTGATGATCGGAGCGGTCTGCTTTATCAAACATGTTAGAGAGAAGCCTGCGGTTGAAGTCTTCCAATCCCTCGATATTCAGGTCTCGTTGGATGGTGGCGTTTCTGACATATCTCGGAGCTCCTACGATCCTCCGAAGTGTGATATTCTCCTGGGCCTGCAGTTTCCTCTTGTTGGTTACGCTCAGGTACGGGTACCACGCCGCTGCTGCGTAGGTGAGCCGTGACCTGAGGTAAGTCTTGTAGATCATCACCTTGGCTTTCAGTGGTAGCTTCGATTGGAGGATCGGTAGGAGCTTGCTCCTTGCTCCTCTGGCCTGTCCAATCAGTTGGAGGGTGTGCTTCTTGAAGCTGAGGCGTCGGTCGATGGTGACTCCCAGGTATTTTACATCTGCTTGCCACGGGATCTCCTTGTCCATCAGCTTCAAGGGGGTAGGCAGTTGTGTGTTGTCAGTTATCATGGCCTGGGTCTTCGCCACGTTAACTGACAGCCTCCATTTCTGTAGCCATTCTGGGAGGGCGTTGAGCGTTGGTTGCAGTCGTTTCACGGCGTATTCGGGACGGTACGAGGAAGCATAGTAGGCTGCGTCGTCAGCGTACAGTGCGAGCTTTGCCTGCCCGACAACAGGGATGTCGTCGGTGTACCAGGCGTAGCACACTGGTGAGAGGCAGCTTCCTTGCGGGACTCCGGCTTTTATAGGCTTCTCCGTCGACAGCACGTTCTCGACTGCAACCATAAAGGTACGGTTTCTGAGAAAGCTTTCGACGATGAAAAGGAGTCTCTTTGGGGCGCTGGACTTCGAGAGTTTATAGAGCAGGCCCTCGTGCCATACTCTGTCGAAAGCTTTCTCCATGTCCAGCATGACGGCAACGACATACTCTTTCTTGTTGTGGCTGGTGGCCATTTCATTTACTATTCTGGTGATCTGTAAGGTGGTGGAATGCTCGGCTCGAAACCCGAATTGTTCCTCCCTCGGCTTTATGTGCGGTACCAGATGCTGGAGCACTATCTTCTCGAAGAGCTTCGACATCGTGCTCAACAGCGTGATTGGACGATAGCTCTCGGGTTTCCTGGCATCTTTTCCGGGTTTCGGTATCATCACCACCTTTCCGACTTTCCATTTCGTCGGGAAATGGCCACTTCTGAGTATGCCGTTGTACAGCCTCGTGAGCGTCACAACGAGTTTCGGCGGCAGGTTTTTCAGCGTCTCGTTGGTAATGCTGTCCAGTCCAGGAGCTTTCTTTCTGGGCAGTCTCTGTATCATCCTCTTCACCTTTCCTGGTTCTAGGAAGATGGTCTCTTCATCAGGTGGGATGGCTGAGGTCAGGTAGTCATGGATGCAGTTCTCGACGTGCTCTGTGTGGTCTACATCAGCGGCTGGGTTTGGTGAGAACTGCTTCTCTAGGCTTTCTGCCAGGATCTCGGCTCTGTCGGCGGCCAGGAATTTGAGGAGTCCGTCAGATCCTATAAGCGGCTGGACTGGCTTCTGTTCGCTGGCGAGCTGTCTACACAGGCGGTGTACCGATGGGACATCGTCGGATATGGACTCTATGTGCCTGTCCCATCCTTCGGCTGCGTGGTCATCGAGAGCGGTTCTCACGCGCTCTATCAGGGCATTCAGCTCTCTCTTGACCCTTGGGCATCTGGTCTCCTGCCAAAGCTTCCTCTTGTCCCTTTTGTCGCGGATGAGGTCCCGTATCCACGCCGGGAGGGGGTCTATCCGCCTCGTCGTCGTGGAGGTGTGCGATGCTGCAGTAAGGGATTCCTGGATAGCCTTGGTTAGTTCCTCCGTGGCCCATTCCACGTCTTCGGCGGTTTCTATGGATCTGCTGAGGGTCTTCCCTTGTGCCTCTCGTTGGAAGGTTTCCCAGCAGATTTTCCGTCTCGGAGGTAGCGGGCAGATTCGGCTCGGTAGCTCATTGAGCGTCAGTAGCACTGGCCTGTGATCTGAGGTCAGATCTGTCAGCACGCTGAGCTCAGGCATCACCGTCAGGCCCTTGAAGAGGACGATGTCGAGAACATCCCCATTGCCGTCGCCTGTGTAGTGAGTCCAGGTGTCGGGTCCTATGATTTCGTAGTGGTGGTCCATCGAGTCTTGGTATAATATGCGCCCGTTCTTGCATACCCTGCTGGAGTTCCACAGGGTATGCTTGGAGTTTAGGTCGCCGGCTACGATTATTGGAGTATCTGGCTCTAACAGCGCTCTCAGATCTGTTGTTTTGAGCGTTTCGTTAGGCGGCTTGTAGATGGAGAATATCCTCACGTTTTCTCCGGCGACGTTCACAAGCACACCCATGGCCTGGAATGAGCTGTACTCTGAGACGGGGATGGGCTGGTGGATGACCTTTCGATGGACCATCACTGCTAACCCCCTGTAGGCTGTTCCGGTGGAGGTGACTTCATCTTTCCGGTACACGAGGTAGTTTGGAACCTTAAAGTTCGTCCCGGTCTTCAGTCGCGTCTCGCTGACCAACATGATGTCGATTTTCTGCTCACGGAGGAAGAGGGCCAGCTGTCTTCCCTTCCCCGTGAGCGTTTCGGCGTTCCAGTATGCGACCCTAAGATTGACCCCCATTTTGGTTGAGGATCCTCATGAGGCCCATTAGGGTCGCAGTCTCAGCGTCCGTGCCGGATTGCACCGCCTCCAGAATCTCCTTGAGGACACCGATGGTCTGCCCTAAGGAGTTCCTTCTCTCGGCCGCGGATGTGGTAGTGGTCGTGGTCTCTTTGTTACCTTTGGGCTTTCTTTTGTTTTTCCTGGCCGCTTGGCCCGGTAGGTTGGCTGGAGCCATCAAGGAGGATGCCGCCGTCTCCTCAATGGTGGCGGGTACTGCCAGCGCCGTGCCCTTCCTACCTCTGGCTGGTGCGCTTTGGGTTTCTGCGAGGGTGCCCCCGCGCTTGTTGCGGATTTCCCTCTTGAAGACCGGGCACGACTGGAAGTTGGCCGGGTGTGACCCTCCGCAGTTTGCACAGGTGGCCGGTTCTTCGCGTGGGCGCGGGCATTCGTTCGCGCGGTGTGGCTCTCCGCAGCGCACGCACGCCTGCTCCCTGTGACAGTTGTGGGAGCTGTGTCGGAACTTCTGGCATCTGTGGCACTGCGATGGTCCCTTCTTCCCCCGCCATGCCTCAACTATTATGCCCGGCATCAGAAGTAGCTCACCAACCTCATAGATTGCTGGTATCAGGCCAGGTGTCTTTTTCAGGGACGCGTAGAAGATGCTCCCTGGGCGTCCCTGTCGTCCCCGTATGTTCTTGATATATTCTGGGGAGAAACCTTTCTCCTCCAGAGCCGCACTTATCTCCTCTACTTCGGTTTCAGAAGGCAATCCCCTTATCGCCACCTTCAGGCTTCTTTCAGCTGGAAGTGAGTAGGAGAACCAGCTGATGGGTGTCTCCTTTTCTAAGTCCGTGAGGTACGACTGGATCAGCCGGTACTCCTTCTCGTCCTCAGGATTAAAGCGAATGCCCTGGCCATATGGGCGTCCGTTCGGTGGTCTCCCAAGTCTCTCCGCTAGCTTGCGGAAATGGACCGACCAGTTGTCCAATTTCTCCACAACTAGCGGGGGGTATTTGGGACCGGTTCGATCTTGGGGGGCGGTGGCCGTCTCTGTGCTCGGGGCATTAGGGGCTCTTTGTTGTGAGTTAGGTACTTGTGTACTCACTTTTGTTCCTGCCTTCGACGGGCCGGGCCGAGCGGGGGTCGGACCGTGGGGCGGGGGTGGGGGGGGTCTGCTGGCCGAGGGCGGGCGGTCGCGCAGTTGCGGCGCCGGCGCTAAGCTCTTCGGCGGCTGCTGTGCCTTCGCGGCTTGGGCGAAGCTGGGCTTGTTGGCGGGTTTCTGTCGTTGCGGCAATGGCACTTGGACTTGCCTGCTGGCGGTGACGGCGGTCTGGGGCTCGTCGTGCACTTGAGGGCTGGTCATCCTCACTTGCTTCTCCTTTTGTTGTTTTGGGCTCTCGGAGAGCGAGCGCGAGCGAAGCCGTTTTTTCACTTCACTACTCTCGGTTGCTATCGGCCGGCGGCGTCCAGCCGTGGGCATCGGTTGTGAGGGCGGCAGGGTGATGATCGCCCTCTGGGCGAACTCAAGAGCCGTCTGGTCCTCCAGCGACAGTTCTGTACCTTCGAACTCGGCCTCTTGGAGCCGAAGATACATCGACATCCATCGCAACATTCCCTCCGACAGGGCCCCGACTTCCATAAGCCGGGCGAGTGTGAGTAGATCACGCTCGTATAGCCCTTTCGGAGACAATGCCGCGAAGGTGCCCATGGGCGGTATCTCGCTCCTCCGTGGCGAGGGGGTGGTCTTCTTTAAGTTGATATTCTCCGCCCTGTCTTCTTCATCATCCGACGATGATGATGATGATGACGATCGCGGAGGTGGCACTTTGGAGGGTCCCGCGGGGGGGCCCTCCCTGGGGTTCATCGCGACGCGTGACCTTCAGGGAATCGGCACTCGCATGCCGATCCGCCGGTGTCCCGAGCGCGAGCGTTCCCCTCCGTAGCGCGGAGCTACGGGCGCAATCGACACGAATTTACTAATTAAATTGTGTAGATTTACTGTGAGCGACTGAGTGGAGTAGTCCGTACGCGCGCGAGGATGCCTGCAGCGATGCGCGGGCGCCTTTTATTACGAGCGGCGAGGCGACCGGTCCATTGAGCGTGGTGGGGATGTCCGCAGTTCCACACAAACGGTAGGCGCACGTTGTACTACAGTGCAACACGAATCGAAGGCTGTAAACTGTGTTGTTACAGTCTCCCCCTCTGGACACGAAGACGTCCCGACGAGTGGCCAGCCAGTTGGACTTCTTATTGAGTAGGAGCGGTCTTCCGTGGACGCCCTCGTCCACGAATGGCAGGCCTCGATGCTGCTTCAGTAGGCCTGGTTTTAGGCGGTCGCCCACGTTTCTTTAGCCGGCGCACAGGAGCGGGAAGCGTGTCATCTGCATGGCCTTGGAAAGGTCTCAAGGCTGATGCGTGATACACACCAAGGGGTTTGTCTGGTGTGTTTGGATCTGAAATCAGATAAGTAGAGGCACCGTGTCGGCAAAGGATTAAGTAGGGCCCATCTCTTCGAGGGCATAACTTGGCGCTTACTCCCCTTGTAGAACTACTAACGGGATGAGTGGTTGTCAATACCAGATCCCCAGGGACATAGCCAGGATCCTCTCGACGTCGTCTATCAGCTACTTCCTTTCTGCGTTCTTCTTTGTCTTCTCGTACCTCTTTGGCTTTGTTCAGGGTGTCAACGAGATGCAGCAGTTGAGGCGTTATTTCAGGGACAAAGTTTTCGGACAATATTATCTGTCTTAAGTCATGATCATTGTCATCTGGAGTTCGTAGCTCTCGCGCGAAAGTCAAGTATGCTGGTGTGAAGCCTGTACTGAGACAATTTGCGGTATTCATCGCAAACCGTATGCTGGGCAATTTCTCATCCCAGCTTTTATGGTCATCCTCGACCAAAATAGCAAGTTGCGTCTTCAAATCTCTATTCTTTCTCTCTACTGGATTTGCTGCTGGGTGGTAAACAGGAGTGAAAGTGTGTTTGATGCGTAGACAGAATGTCACTTGTTGCATAACAGCACTCACAAATTGCGGTCCATTGTCGCTGATCAGTCTTCTGGGCACACCATAACGAAGAAAAACTTCATTAATCAGCGTCGTCGCGCAGTTTTCTGCACTCGCAGTTTTTAGAGCGAACAATTCAATCCATCCCGTAGCAATATCTTCAGCTATCAAAATCCAGGTTTTGCTGTTAGCTGTTGGTGGTAGGGGTCCGAATAGGTCAAAAGCAACAGTATCAAATCTTTGATTGACAGGTGTGGTTTGTAGTAATCCAGCTTGTTTCAAATTAGACGGCTTGTACCTCTGGATTTACTTATAGCCCATACTACTGCAAGGGCCTCTCTCTCTCTGTAGTAGAATAGTTCCTTTCTGGCGTATTCTACTGGATGCTCATCTTCTCTCTCCCCCTGCACTAGAACAGCTCCTTGTGCATAGCTACTAGCATCTGTATTGATGATGTAGGGCTTATCTTCATGTGCTTGCCGTAAAACAGGTGCTGATCCTGAATTCCGTATCACCAGATTGCTGCCTCTTCCAGTGAAGCTTTTATTGAATGTGGCGAAGGAACCACGTCCTTGATGGTTTACTTAACCTTCTTCAAAATTGGGCTAGCTGTTTTCCGGGCCTTAACGTTGAGCGCCAGTTTGTAGCGGTCTTCCAGGCCTTAACGTTGAGCGTCAGTTTGTCTTCCGGGCCTTACGTTGGGCGCCAGTTTGTAGCGGGTGAAATTGCAAACACCGTCACGTACAAAGAATTATTTATTTCCGGTTCACAATGAGCCTGAGCTGAGCCTTAACAGTACAATATGGTTCAACCCGGGAAATAGGTATTCGATACACTCCCGGCAAGTGCGTCCGCAACAGAGTACGCGACGCAACAAGTGAGGGAGATGTCACCGAAAGGAGTGAGGGAGGGGGGAAGGTCCAGCCAGGCCAGTGCGGCTCTTCCGATGCACGGATGGAGCGAGCAGCCAGCGCAGACTGATGCCTGCAGCGATGCGCGGGCGCCTTTTATTACGAGCGGCGAGGCGACCGGTCCGTTGAGCGTGGTGGGGATGTCCGCAGTTCCACACGAACGGTAGGCGCACGTTGTACTACAGTGCAACACGAATCGAAGGCTGTAAACTGTGTTGTTACACAACTATATTTAAACGTTAACCCAGATATTACTGAAACTATTTTTTATCTTCGATCATAGTGATTTTTTAATATGTTGTTTAAAATGTCCTAATAATGTTAGGAAAAGAATTAAAAAAAAATTTACTTTTCTAGGAAAGTCGGAAAATGGTGGCCTTTTAAAAGGCCTGTAGTAACATGGGGGGTCGATTATATGCAATCCTAAAAGTCAAACAAAACATCGAAATATCAATTTTTATTTATCAAATTAGCTTGAAACACTAAAACAATGGTTTTTTAATCCTCAACACGGTTTGCAAAAAAAAAACAGTGTTTAGGGTGTAAATTTATGTCACATTGTTTGCAAATAAAATTGCACCTTAGCTGCGATGCTCTGTATTCTATCAGATGATTCGTTCCATCATATCGAGATACTTCCTGATGTGATCTAGCTGAACGAACAAAGCCTCTCCTTCTTCCTCTTGCTAAAGCTCTTCGAAAACCAAGAAGATCATACGGTCTTCCACCTCGTTTGCATACAACTGATGCGTTGTGTTCAGTCATATTAGACTGACAGACAAGCATTAGCAAACTAGTTTATGTTCCGGTACATTAGATTTTTGTACTGATAGGTACCTCTGTCTGTCTTTCTAAAGTCCTAGTTTGACGGGAGTGAATGCTCATCTTTCATTGCTAAATTACTTTGGTTTCTCACAACTGTTGTCTGAATGAAACTCGAACCAACTCGGACTTTACAGTTTCAGAAGAAGCAGCTGTCGATGTCCACTACTTCGCTATTATCAGTAATTGTACCTGTTGTCCGTCTCTTATAGCGTAGCTTGATAAAGAATCATAATCTTCAAACTGTCACCAAAATTTAACTCAGCTAGATTTCTAAGTTGCGATTGTGACTTTAGAAAAGTAATAAATTCTTCGTTACCAGCATCTTTATCTGTTACTAAAAAGGCAGAAGAAAAATTGTTATATAGCTTGGGAATAAACTTTCTTCATCACCACGCTCCAATTCGCCAAGAATCTCATTGAGAATGCGTGTGCCAGTCTACAACAAAAGTGCCTTGATACATTCTACAGGGCTTTTAAAAGGCCATCAACTTAAATTGTAAAAATGGTTCAAAAAAGTTAACTAAAGAATCGAAATAATGACCCAATCCTAGAAATAAGACATCCAAAATCAAATACTAAACTGAAATATTCTCAAATTCTTCTAACAAATATAAAAAAATCTTACCTTTTTACAGCCACAGCGATAAAATATCACAGGCATGTTTTGAAACATCAAAAACTTAAAAAAAAATGCATCTGATTGTCAATACTACTATCACTAATCAAGTATCAATATGTACTGGTTTACATGACTATTAAAAAAATCATGTACATATAGAAAAAAACAGAGATAAATGCGGGTACATTTAATGAATTTTTGGGCCTTTTAAAAGGCCGGACGCTTTATCTGGGTTAAAGAGAAAAAAAATAAAAAAAAACTTAAATTAAAAAAAAAATTTTTTTTTTCTTAATATTTATTATTTCAAACTCCAAATCATTTATTTGCACATAATAAGGGTAGAAAATAAGATTAAAACATATTAAGCATTCATACATATTAATAATTATAAAAAATAATATTATTTTCATGACAATACAGCCAGCGCGCTGGCTGTATTGTCATGTCACTGTATGGAAAATCTAATGTGCTGATACTCACAAGCTTTCAGGTCACATATTTATTTATTTGTCAAACTTCAAATTAATTTCCTTCATAGAGAATGAAAAAAGGAAATGTTGAGTGTAATATTATAAAATACAAAAAAAAATCCAGAAGTGTTCATAACTGATGAAGAATGATTTCTGAATTACGCGTGCCGTTGGCGTGCCTATTTCTATAAATAAATAACTAAAACTTTTGAAATATCAATCTAGCAACGATATAGGTTAAAAAATTTAACCTACTGTTGTTAAATAAAGGGTCTCAGAAAATTAGTAACTGTTATTCTTTTGAGGTAAATAAAGTTTATTCTTCACTACATAGCATAAAACAAAGTAGCTTTGTTCTTGTGAATAATTGAACACATTTTTGTTTTTTTACACAGTAACCCATAGGGGGTGTGCAATAAAGTTCTCTGGTTTGCGGGCGAAGCCGCGGGGCGCATCTAACTATTATATAATTCTGAAAGTAAGTCACAGGGAAAAAATAAAAGTCTCTTGTAAAAGATACTTTATTAATTCTTATCTTGATTATCTTGTTTGCTTCCATAGCTCAAAATCAGTGCCGTTACCAAGCCTACCCATCAACCTACAAAAAATCTTGCTATTTTCGGCAATATTCAGCTACATTGTTACTGCCGAGTACGTGAGGCTAATGCAAACATCCCCACACGAGACATGTTTCGTCACTTTAGCTGAAGAAGCTAAGCATACACGGGCCGACATACGCCACATTTCGTCAAGAAATTGCTCCTCTCACCTGGCTATTCAGTAAAATGTTTGCGAACGAATCGGGGAACTGTGAAAGGAGTATGGAAAGTTTTGAATCCTGAATGACAAATCAGTGTCTCTATTTTGGTTTTGGTAGGTATTTTAAAAATGATGCTATATTATGGGGGATTTAGAGTAAATGAGCGAATCCTCGATCTATCCCAACTCAGTCAAATTTTTATTGTGTAAATAGAGACAAAGTATTCTTACGATGATTGATTCTACCTAATATGCTGATTCTTTGGTGAGGTTTTTGATGGACGTTCAGATGGACAGATAGACAGGCAGGTGATGTGTGATTGTGTAAGCTCAACAACTGTGCCCGATTCGCGCCCTTTGGTCACGCAACCCTAAAAACAGTTTCAAAATCAGACGTTTTGAATTGGCGCTTTGTATTTTAAGAAAACGAAAAAAAGCTATACCTTTAGCTCATTGAACTGAAATTGAAACAAAACTACATGTGGCTAATAAACGACTAAAACATATAAAATAACAAATCTTACTACACGAGGTATAGTTTTTGATGTGGTAGAAACATTCATTAATGGTTACCTTCATAGCATTGGCTTCCCCTAATGTGTGCGATAGCACCCTCTTTTCAGCTTATCCAGGATCTGCCAGCAGTATTTCCAGATGGTCAAAAGTTCTTTTTGGTTACTTTACCTTAACCTAATTCGCAAATGGCGCGCGGTCAAGTTTTTGTATGCAAATCAAGAGTCTACCCGACACAGAAGATATTTGCGAGAAGATAATACCCTAACTAAAGAAATAAAGTTATCAATTTACTGATTTTGGCATATCTATTTCTAGATTTACAGTTACCTACGAGTAGAGCATAATATCGGGTAATTGAAGAATAATGAAATCAAAAACTCAACAGAAGCAAAATTCAGAAAAACTGTAAACAGTTAGCCCACATCTAAATACAGACTAGCTCCTTCCCAAACTGTATTTTTCATTGAGCTTACTTTTCCAATGCATAAGTTAAAAAGTCCTAGCATTCCTTTTCAAATCTATACACCATGGGCCGCTAAAACTAAACAACAACACAATTTTGTATTTTACACGGCTACATTTAGCCAAAGTTTTAACACTGATTAGCACTACCTTCAGACTATATTTGGTATTCAGCAATCGGGAGCAGCTCGATCGATTTGCGGAATGCTAGTGAGACTAATTTGCATTCACGACCGAAATGGATCGTGACGCTATTTCACCGACATCTCACCCATTTCCTAACTGCCTATAAACAACATTTTAGTAGGTACATTTGATTATAAGAGGTTCAGATTTTTTTTTAAGCTTTATTTGAAATCAATATGAAGACTAGGTGCTGAATTCCACTAATTCCAAAACAAAGGTTTCAATAGTGCCATTTAATTAAGATGATTTAAATGACGTTTGTGTATTTGGTATTCTACTATTTTTTGCGCTCGAGGCGACTCTCATAATATGAATGTCAAATTGGTAGTCATAAACGTAAACGTCACAGCTATGAATGAACCTCAAAAAAGTTTGTGCTAGTAGAGTGTTTTTGGTAAAATAGAGTTTAACACTGCCAGTTTGACACAATACTATTTAATTGGTGAAGTAATTTATTTAGTGGAATTCGGCTGATTAGCAGATGGATTATGTTAAATAAAAAAGCCTAAAAGTTGTTGAAAAATAAAACGGGGTGCATTTATTATCTAAATGCATAACAACTCATCCTGAATCAGAATTGGGCCCAGGATAACTGATGAATTGTAATTTTGGGCTTATTGTAAATATTAATCGTTTTGATCTTAATAATGATTTCTTTTACTTACCTAATTAGCAAAAGTCAATGAATGACGGATTTCGTCATTGGGATAAAAGCTTGAGGAAAGGAAATTTAAAAAGGGCCACCATCCAAAACTGGACACAATGGGTTTTTCTTTCTTTAACAACACGGAGATAAGTTTTTTGGTTTATACAATGCAATCCTGTGCTAATATTTAAGGTAATTTTGCTAACTTTTCGTATTTTAACGGTCACAAAGTTATTCTGATGAGAGGCTTTTATGCTAATTGATAGTCAACTAAGTAGATAAAACTTTTGAGTACTTGCTAAAAGCTGACCATTATTATAAAAATAGTCCTAGCTTTTTGAGGGTTTTACTTGTAGCTATTTTGATTGTGCCTTATTTTGTCTGTGGTAATCGCAGCGTAAAAATCGATTCCTCAAACCGTGGATATAAGAGATGAGTAGGGGACTACTAAATTTCCAGAAAATTGCATTTATTATTGGATTTGTATTTAAAACAAGTCCATGGCCATATCCTCGATTTTAGCACTTTCCCCCCAGAAACGCAAGATTCAGGATGAATTGTTATGTATTTAGATAATAAGTGCACCACGTTTTATTTTTCAACAACTTGTAGGCTTTTTTATTTAATATAATCCACCTGCTAATCATACTGGGCATTTCCAGGGCCATACATTCCCAGGCCAGTTCATCATCGTGCTGTAAGACAGTTTAAAACTACTTATACAACCCACTAACCTGCTCAAGTACTAATAACATTTTTGTTTTTATTTTAGTTTTGTCAACCCATTCTCGATAAAACTTTTTGAAAAGGTTTTAACCAATTTACAGAATTTCAAATTATGTAGACCTTCTTTTGTATCCCAAGAAAAATATCAGTGAAATTCAAACAATAGTATTTTAACAAAACTCGCAAAGCTCAAAAGTGTGAAGTATTTCGTTCTCAGTAATATATTACAGAGAAAAATCCTCACGAAATAATGCTACAGAATTTTGAGTACGTGAGCACATCTTGAAATGAGTGCACTGCTTTAAAGTGCACTTAAAGGGATTGTATTGGATTGTAGCTTCTTATTTTAGAAGTTAAGAATTCTAGAACGAATTCCATTAAAATGAAGAATAAAGCTTGGACTCGAAACGGTAGAATGGAATAACTATTACGTGATAAGAATGGCTTTTGACACTGCACCGACAGAAAACTAAATTGAACGTTGGTTTGTAGTTCGTAGGTACTGTTTTGATTATTATTTCTGTACAATACAAGAAAAGAAGATTTCTTTAGTTACACGAGGTAGAATTTTGTAGTAATAGTTAAGTAAAATATTAAACTATTTTATGGACCTTAAAACTAGTTATTTCACATTTTAACTTAAATAAATGTATCTTAAAACATTATAGATCAATAAATACACATCATAGTTACGCTCTCAGCCGACTTTCTATGAAGAATTATCATTATCTTATTACGATTAATGTCAGTGGTTTATATGGTATTGGTATCATAGACATAATTGTTACCTACATAATAAATTTATATTAAGCACGAGTAGAAAGATAATACAGTATTTGTGCTTTCTTATCAACAAAGGCTGGTAATCTAAAACAAATCTTTAAACTTATTTATGCCTATTACAACTTTGACAACAAGATTATGTAATTTCGGTAACTCTGAAAGCTGTTTTCAGAGATAAATTTAATTTAGCTTTAAACTTCTCAGCAACAGATGTCAAACACATAAAGTTGAAGACCAAGATTCGACGTCTGTTTACAAAATACCAAGTTGAAAAATCTGATAAGTCAAGACGTGCAATGTTTACTTTCTACCAAAAAGAAAATCTACTGCGACGTAAAATCCAAAAAGTATTGTACCGCTTACTGCTCATCTCTAGTCATGCATTAAAATTTAATTAATGAACAAGTTATTTGTTCGTTTTATTTGACTTTTGTTTTAATTTATGAACAAGTTTGCATGTTCGACGCTCCATGAGGTAATTAATACAAAATATTAATTTATTTGTTGTGCTTGCGTATTCGTCTCATGTGATATTATTATCATGAAAGAAATGACTCTTGAACAATGACCTATCCAACTGTGAAATAATGGCTTCTAAGACAAGGTAGTAGGTATCTAAGTTCCTATAAAAGTAACAACAACTCGAGCCTATTCTACTTCCTTCTTGGACTTATAATCTCCCGTGCGCCTCTATTTAAATGTAAATGAATGACGATTGTGCAATCTCTATCCTTACGTTTGTGTGTTTGTTAATATTTCAAGCAAAATCTACTGAACGGATTTGGCGGAAATTGAATATAACTACGTCTATTCAGTCAATTTTATAGCCTACTTTTCAAAACTTCGGCTACTTTTCCTTCCATATATCAGTTTCAATGGGATATAAATAGCCTTGAAACATTTCCATAGAAACAACGCGTGCGAAGCCATGGTCAGATAATAGTGTTAATAAGTCTGTGTTCACAAATAAGTCTATATTCACACGCTGTGCAGTTTACCCTATTAGACTAAATTTTGGTTGATAAAGTACTAATTCTATGCCAACAATGCATTTCAGTGATTTCAACCAACCAAATGGTTGTTTCGCCATTACAAACGTTGATTAACGACATATAGTTTAGCGAGTCGGCATGCGCGTAGCATCGTGAAAGCAAATGATGCGGCTACGGGACGGACAGCCCTATCAAAGAGACTAGACAAATGGTAATCGGATTTCGTGCCTTTTATGTTCCTAAATTTTGTATTTTGAAAGAAAATCTCCGAACCAGTGATACAGAAATTGTTAAATAATATCTTAATATACTAATAATTATAATAAACATCCTGAAAAATTCACACAACATCATTTGGTTTGGTTACTAGATTATTGATATTATGCATGTTATACATTTACGACTTGTTTATTATACATGATGTTCGGTAGCGAATTCCAGATTTTAAAATTGAATATTTCAAAAACAGAAGATATGAAGAAGAGTATTGATAAATTTCTATTATAAATCTGCGACTCCAGAGTAGAATAAGTTTGTTTAATCTAGCCCATCTATAATGCTGGACAATCCACACAGCACCATCTAGCCCCAAAATAAGCTACTCAAAGCTTGTGTTATGGGTACTAGATAACTGATATATTTATTACATTAATATACATACATATTATCTATGTATGTATAGAAAGGTTTTTTTTAATGATTTAAAGAAAACACCCAGACTAAGAACAAATTTCTGCAGATCATTCACAAATTTGTTCCGAAGCGGGAATCGAACCCGCAACCTTTTGCGTCGCAGGCGATCTGTCGCACGCTGCGCCACTGATCATCACAAGATGATGTTGACCTTATCATGTAACTCTCCCCACTATGCAATGGAGCAAGAAATATTTAATATTTATAAATTCTCTATCAAATTCCCATGCTAATTTTACTCGATGAGCTAACGTTAGAAGCCATTTGTCTAGGTCCTCTAGGTGGTTTGGAGCGCTAATTCCTAACAATCTAAAGCGTTGTTTGTGAATGTTGTAACACAGTTGTATTAGCTTTGAAAAAGCTTAATAAAGTTTAGTTTTTCTACGAATGCTAGTCGAGTTCGTAAGAACTTTACTACCGAATGTTCTAAATTCCAAACTAACAAAAAGTTATACGACAAGACATTGAACTGATCGCTGTTATCAAGAAGTTCGTCAGTTACACCATGGACATGATTACACTATTGCGTTCGTTCAAACATGGACAAACGATATACAGTATATTATAACTTTATATCGTTTGTCCATGAATCAAATAATTGGACTTCTCTCAAATAAATTGTTGCAACTAGTACTTCTAGGGAATTACTTATAGGATTAATATCAACCATCAGTCAGGTCCTCCGAAGAAACGGGTGGGCCAAACAAGTTTTTAAGTTTTCTTTGTGCAAATCTTGTATTTCAATCTACACTTAGGTGCACTTTGGCAGTCTAGTCTACTTTTGTTAATTTTCATACTCGAGGCAGAATAACAGCGTCTTCTGTTCAGAACAGTTGACATTATGCTGAGCCTAGACCCATTTGCTACTGCAGCACGCATTAATAGTTTAGGTACCTACTTATTTTCATTTCTATTTATTAGTTCAACTTAACAAGATATTGTCTATAAGTTATAATTTTTCTTTTTGTAATTTAGGAATAATTTGTTTTAGTACCTAATTGTAACCTTGTCAATATTAAAATAATTGTGTGTATATTTAGTAGCAAATAAATGAGATGTCTATGTCTACTCGTAAACTCTCTGAAACAGCACACACCTATTGTTTATTGATTCTAAAATCCTGTATTCGCAGTGAACACAATAATTTGCCTTAGGTAAATCGCATTCGCAGTTCACCAATCCTGGTTATATTTATTTCCCGTCAGTTTAATACCCATCTAGTGAAATCGGTGGAAAGCAAATGATGTGGCCAGGGAACGGACAGGCGTTTCGAGCTGGATGAACGCTGTAATTTGCGACGCGTGCACTTTTCATCGTGCTAGTGCAATGTCGGCTGTTGCCACGGATTTTGGGTGGCTTTTTGCTGGAAAATTAATGTTTTCATTGTGAGGATTCCGTACCCAAAGAGTAAAAACAGGACCCTTTTATTAAGATTTCGCTATCTGTCCGTCTGTTACCAGGCTGTTTCTTAAAAACTGCGATGGCTAGACAGTTAATTTTCACAAATAATGTATAACTGTTAAAGCTATTACAACAAATACGAACAATAAAATCAATATTCTCTCGCTCCCATAAAACATGATTTTTTTGCCGTTTTTATAGTTACGAATCCCTTCGTGCGTGAGTCGAATTCGTACTTGGCCGGTTTTTTTTCCCTTTTATCTCAACTTGCACAGCTCCGTACATCTGCAGGTTTACCATTTTAAGTATGTATTTAGCGAGTAACAGCGGTAGAGAGGTTAAGGTGGGAATCGAAGCCGCAATCTCCTGCGTCGCAGGCATACCTTCGCCCTCTGCATCTCTGCAAGTCCTCAAATAGATACCTATCAAAGATCCATCCAAGATACATCCGCAATTATCGTCTGTCGAAACCAAGCTAGACAATTGAATGGGACCATCAAAGGTGTTCATCAATATCTTGGCAGTTTGACGGCAATTTAATTCATCTTCAATCCACATTGACGTCCTAATGGTGTTCCCGATCGTTAGCGCTCCCTTGCCTCCATAGTAATCCGATTTCATTGGTAGTTCCGACAAATTTGCGGTCCGTTGAGCTAGAACCGCATGCCTAGAGAAGGACTGCGTTTGATCGTTTGGATCAGGCTAGTGCTAGTAGAAAGTTTGCTGCCTTAACGTACGGCAGCAAACTTTCGCATGTCTATCCGAGACCAGTCACTCAAACAAAATTCGTTCTGGGGTTCTGGGTGTTTTCTAAGTACAATAAAAAGTTCTATCTATGTTATTGTTTGTATTATTGAATCATCTAGTACCCATAACAAAAGCTCTGCTTAGCTTGGGGCTCTGCTTAGATGAAGCGGTGTGGCTTTTCTTGTTTAATTTATTATTACTTTAATATGCGTTTATGATCACGAAAAAAGAGCGACCGAAACCAGATGAAAATTCAATAAAATAAATCTTGCCACGTTAAATCGTTACAATTCATTTCTTTAAAATATGCATTCTTCGCCATACAATCTTTCTAGGAGACTGTCTAGCAAAGACTATTGATAATGTCGAGAGACGTGGCAGTAACCCATTATCTATCGCAAAAAGTGTCATTTTACATTCCCTGAGTTCATTTTCTTTTCAACCTTTTGATTGAATCAGATACGCCAAAATAGTTAGTTATTCGCTTTTGTTCTTTTTTCTTATCTTGGAGTATCTGATTCAATAAAAAGGTCAAAAAGAAAATAAACTATGAGAATTCTAATTTAGATATAGTACTTACTTTTTTAACATTATTAAAACGAATAACATAGCCTCATTGTAAGTGAACTTTTTATAGTTTTTATGAGAAATAAAGCTTCTTGTACCGACCGAAAAAACACGGCTGAGCGACCAGTGTTACATACCTGAGTCGCGAATCACGACCTACTAGCTCAAAGTAAACACTCGATAACCCACGATGGATTATCGCCTAGCCCACATCCACATATCACGCTTGAGGAAGAGGTAAGGCAGTGATTAAAAGGGCCATTTTCTGTAACGATATGGCGAATAACTTGTGCTAAATATACCCTTGTTAATCTGCTTAGCGAATTATATATATTTCACCGCAACGAACAGATTTTGCGATGAAATCTCAATCATGTAATTTGATTCTGGAGAAATGATCTTTTACCGCTAGATATCCACTTGTAGAATATCTTAACTTTGTAGTAAGTATTTATTGAATTTTTAGTTTAAATCCAACACTTCGTGTAACTCCCAATAACGTCGGTCGATCCCATTTAGGGTAACCACTTAAATTGTAGACTTAACAAAATGTCATAAATAAATGATTTTCACCTCCAGTTACTAGAGATGGAAATCAATTATTTATAAAAATGTTCGATGAACTGGTAATGCTTTGTCACTGTCGTTAATGTGTGTTTCGGAAATGCTAATGCTCTCAATGAACACTTAATTTCCTTCTTCATCAATTAAAATTAGAACTGTTCGTCAAATCTTATACAAAACCTCTTCCGAAAAACGAATTCATACTCTCTTCTCGTAAGTATTGTAATATCAACATTTATGGCAAATCTTTGTTACATATCTAGTGGTTTCCTAGACAGGGCTAATGGGCCAGTTATCCAAGCATTAGCAATCTCAATCCAGCTTAAACCCACTGTTCTATAATCGGTCCGTGACCCACCGAGGAGGACGCTTCAATTACCGAAATGAATAATTCGAGGCTGCGAATCTATGTGTCATGATTAGCTTGCCGATTCCAGTTTGCATTTCATTAACGGATAAATGCCACATTCCGAAATATCGCCTCAGTTTGGTTTATGGTACTTATGATCTGTTATTTTGTTGACTTTTGAACATTGGGCCGAAGCCAGCTTGACTCTGTTTATTTGAATCTGTGTTATTTTCAATTAGAGAAATAAAATAGTCAGTCAAGGAAATAGCCCTGTGTTAGGGAAGCTAGAGTTATTTATGTTATAGATTTCTTCTTCATCTTCTTCCGGACCTTATCCCACGTTAAGTGGGGTCGGCACAACATGAGTTCTTCTCCCATTCTGCTCTGTTATTCGTCATCTCTTTATTTATGTTATAGATTTATAGCACATATAGTACCCATCACATAAAATTGTTTTACAAAGATAGCATAAGCTATTTTAAAGTTTGCACTGTCGACGCTTTCAGAATAATACTATTTCGTTTTTTTTTTTAAGATTTTGACATGCCTGAAAAGTCTGTATAAATGTTTATTACCACGCACACCCTTAACTGTTTCATCTAATATTAAAGGGTTATTAAGCTTTGAATATTATTATTTCTTGGTTCGATGCACTCAAGTAAAAAAATATGTAAATAAGTTTTAGAGGCATGTAAGTACCAAGACTAAGTCTTCTTAGCTTATATGGTACGTAAGTACATACACAAATTAAAAATGTATTTTGTTCGCATTCAAAATAAAAATATAAAAATCATGTATTGTAATAATTTTTATAAAACTACCCCTACCTCTAGTCCACCACGGCAGTACATTTTTATTGTTCTCCACATAATTCCACGCAGGCGAAGGAGCTGGGCGCGGTTAGTTCTGAATATATTATTATTATTTATTCAACTCAAAGTTTTAGGACAAGTTGGGCTTAGAATATTACAATCAATGTTCAATTGCTAATGTTTTGATACTAGCTAGACTATAAACTCCATTCATTTGTTTTTTTTTTGAACAAATTGCAACTCGTGCCTATCCAGGAGAAACTCAGCAACAAAGTTACATCAACGAATCCCAAACAAATGTCGCCCGAGAGTCGTTTGAATAAAGTTACTCTCACTGATTTATGTGGAAACTTTCAGCTTTGTCCCGCACTGAATGTGTGGGACCTGTTAGTGTGGCCAGAAATTACGCAAAAACCGGACATTTTGGGAATGAACGTACAATGGAGCGAAAAAGTCGGATGGAATTAGCCGGATTAGCCAATTTAAAAGGTATTATAAGATTTTATTACAATATTTTGTAAATTTAACCTTATTAAGTTAATAAATAAATACTACTCAATCACGCTGGACAATCCACACAGCATCACCTAGCCCCAAGTAAGAAGAGCATGTGGTGTGGGTACTGTGGATGACTGATATAATAAATACAATATAATACACAGATATTTATGTTATATTATCACAGAAAACACCCAGAACCCTGGAACAAATATTTGCAGAACGCACGAACATTTATCTCAAGGCGGGCATCGAACCCGCATACTCTTGCATGGCAGGCTTCATTTCTCTGGTTTCAGAAGTAGAGATTTTCTACAGAACCGATTTAAACACTTTGTATACATTCATATAAATATATACAAAACACACTTTTATTATTCCTCAAGTAATTCTCCTTATCACATAAATTTCCTTTTAATCATTTATTTTTTAATTACATCTACAAACTTTACTGGTCCACTGCTGGACGCAGGCCTTCCCATGATTTGCGCCTCATTGGCATTCATCATATGGGAGTAATGCCCATAATCCCCACGCTGGGCATGCGGGTTGGGGATCGCAGTTCGATGGTAGAATTGTTCTACAGGGGGCGCTGCTGCCCGCCCCCCAGTGGATATCCCTTAGTCGCCTCTTACGACACCCGCGGGAAGAGTTGGGGTAGTGCAAATTCTAAGCCGGCACCACACGGCATATTTTTTTATTATAATATGATAAATACAACAATATTGTACATTAAGAAAAAGTAAAATTGACAATGCCGGACACTTTGCATCCCCACTCATTGTGTAATTCTTCTATCTCGTTTATTCTCTAGTCATCCTGAATTCCCAGTTGTGTTTCTGTCGTCAGTATTGAAAATAATGGCCGAACATAAGAACAACTACGTTTATTTGAAACATACATAGGTAGTGCTGGTCATCCTGAAATTGGCTTTGTTTTATCGTAGTAGCAATTTCTGTAATAAGGACAATCCACACTAGATGAGTATAGTATCAGTTTATTTATGAATTTAATTGTTTTACATAGTTTATTATTTTTATTTATATTGTAACAATTTTAATTGATCATGCTGATGCAGTGTCCATTTTGTGACGTCTGGGTTTTCTTCTTTGCTCATTCTCTAGAACAAAAATATCTCTGAAAAATTTAGCTAGATTCACGAGTGGACATATATTTAAATGAAGAGCAATTGATTTACCACTTTTACTTCATATTTAACCATGCATTGTAGATTGAAATTTGACAAGTCTATCTGCTTGTTTTGTTAGATTTAAGAAAACAAAAGTTATTGTTTTTTATTTAAACGGGTTTCGTGGAAGAGCTGTTACGAGAATATCTTAAGCTTCTAAGCTAATAATAACTTGTCCTAAAATTGGAAAAAATGGGATAAACTTAAAACAAAATGAGATAAACTTGCTATAAAAATCTGGAATCAGTTTAAAACTCTTTTTTTGTTTTCGAGTACCTAACCTAGAATTTTATTTCTGAATTTATTTACTAGTTGGTATCAGCCCACGGCTTCACACGGGTATTAGGTATCTATGGAAACATTTCAAGACTATTTCTATCCCATGGTAACTAATTGGAATGAATGGTATATAGAATGAAAAGAAGCCTATGTTTAAATCCAAGGCAAGGCTAGAACTATGTTCATTAAAAACTTATGCTGGATCCGTTCAGTAATTTATGCGTGAAGGAGGAACAAACAGCCATCCATACTAATTTTCACGGTAATTATATGAACGACGCCCGGGTTTCCCAAAAAAAACCGATTTTTAAAATATAAATTTAATTAAGTACTTTTACATAGTATTTTATAATCTAATTAATCTAAGGTGTCTACGGATTCGATGTGTGAACCGAAGTGACGCTGCTGCACGGCACGGGGCGAAGCTCCGGTGTCGTGTCGCAATCCTGCGCTGTCATCAGTTTCCGTGTGCTCCAAATGACTGATTTTATGTCGTAAATAAAGTGATCGTGAAGATCGGCAAATTAGGTAGAGCCGATAGGTATAACATCTCCCCCTTCAGATCAACGACTATTTTTGAAGATTGGGAAAAAATGTCGTTGGCAGCTTCCTCTGGTTCTTAGATGAATCTGGTACAGCATAGGTTGGAGCTGCCTGGGTGAGCTCTATCTCTGTCTTCGAGTTTTTCTTCATTCGACGTACAAGTGCACCGGATAGTGCACCGTAGAAAGGGATGGTGGTGTGATAGAACGTTGAGGGTTGTTCTATCTTAATGGTCTCCTGCTGGTGTATTTTATCTTGAATATCGTGCAGCTTTCTTAGGTTGACAGAGTTGACCTTGAGAGTATAGGGTGAAAGTACTTCATCTGGCTGATCAGGAATCTTGGTTATCTTTACAGGTTGTCCGTTGATGTGATCGTTGACGTTGACGATGGTGAAATCATCTGTGCGTAGCTTGCAGTTATGGGGTATGGTTGCTAGGTAACTGCCGTTGAGTGTGTTAAATTCTTCTCGTTCGCATGTGAGGCGAACTTGAGTTGGTTGCGGGAACACGACGGCGTAGTGGCGGTCGTCCAGTTTCTCCATGGCGGGCTTCATCAGGTCGATGGTGGTCATCTCGCAGGGATTTCTTTCGGGCATTTCTCCTTGGATGATGTTGCAGATGCAATCGGGTTGAGATTTCAGTTGGTGATTGAGCTGATCTTCGCATATGTACCTCATACCTGACTTCGGGCATTCAGCCTCTATGTACACATGAATATTTCTAGTGATAGCGAGGAGAGGGAAAGGTGGGATGACAGCCTGCCTATTTTTATTCGGTACGATAACCAATCTATATAAAGTATAAACTAGTGGTGAGACTACGGGAAACTTAAAAGCGAAAACTAATTGATCTCCGTTATAAAACGATGCTGGTTTGATAACGTCGTAGTACTCTCTAAATTCTAAATCTAATAATTGATCTTTAGTATATAAAGATTTCAATTTACCTAACATACCTTTCATTACATCTATACCTATCATTGAATGATGTGTGCGCGAAGCACCGCAAAATGCAAGCGCATTTTCTAACCTACTTATTTCACTTACTAAGCTACCTACGTTATTGCTAGTAATCGCCAATATTTGAGCGAATTTCGCAATTTTAATAAACTCGTGTTGCGGATACGAATTGGGGTCAAGTAACATCAGCAAAGTGTCATTTATTGCGACTTGATTTTCTACAATTTTAGAAATTATTTTATTTTGTTCATCCATCCAATCTTTGCTAAGACTGATATGATGATTTTGTTCAGTAACGATTTTATCCTGATTTTTCCTTAAAACTGAGAGGGCATCATTGTACTTTACAGCATCCGTATAGTCTAGATTCCCTGTAATACTCTTAATAACTGATCCGAGACCATCTACTAAACCTCTTCTAAAACGAGTTGGTTCTAAAGATTTTAATTGAAGCGATGCGTAATTTAATTCGTTATATAAGTGATCTAGCTGAGATTCGTAGACTGCGTATGTGTAGTTATCTACTTTACGTTTTATTTCCGTTAGTTGTAACCGTACTAAGTTAATATTAGAGTCAATTTCTTTTAGTTCTATGTATTGTAAAAATGTATGATAATGAGTTGTTAGTTGCATGGGTCCTAATTTGAAAGGTAAAAATCCTGGTCCATCACCAAGTCCTTCAAGTTTTATCTCGTGTCCGTGAGTCGGTGTTAGACTGAGGAGGGTCAGCAACATGATCAGCATCCTGTAACAATTTTGCTGTCTTAGGGACACGTTTTAATCTATTCTTTGCAATGGGACCTTTTTTCTTTGATGTATAGATGTGAATGGGAAGGTCTGCTAAAACAGTATCCTGTGTGTATCTAGGCGCGAGCTTAGATCTACTAGCACAAGGATTACTGATAAAAATCTGTTGGTCCGGTTGATACTCTACTTCAGATTCGCGAGACCTGTTACGATTTTCGATAATCGCGGTCCTATTAGCAAGAGATGTCTCGTTTATGAGATCATAAACTTGTTTCATCTGTTCTCTATGGGACTGTGAATATTGTTGTAATAAGTGTCCTGTAATGTCGATATCAGTCGGATCACGTGGGTCAGTGTGTCCTAGTATAAGGTCATAAGGCTTACACTTAGTGAAGCTATGTACGGAACTATTATACGCAATCAAAGCGTAAGGCATTAAATTAATCACGGGCTGATCTCGTTGTTTCAATTTTAAAATACGAAGGTGTTCAAGCAAAGTCGAGTGAAAACGTTCTATATTTCCGTTAGCGTTAGGTGAATGTGCTAAGGTTTGATGATGCGTGATTTTATGTACCTTACAGAACTCTGAAAACATCTGATTAGTAAATTCAGTGCCTTGATCGGTAATGATAGTGAGCGGTAAGCCGTGATGTGTGCTGAATGTTAATAAGGCCTGTATTACACTAAGCGCAGTGCCGTCCCTAAGTAGGTAGGCTTGACCATACTTTGAGAAAACGTCTATAAAAGTAACGTACTTCTCATTTTGAGCTGTGAAGCTGTCCATGTGTACTATCTCGAAGGGCCTCGTTGCCGGTGGCACGATGTTAAGTTTAGGCCTAATGGGATTCCTATCATACTTAGCCTGTCCGCATATTGTACAGTCATTTATGAACTTGGTCACGTGATCTTTCATTCGCGGCCAGTAGTAACGAACTGATAAGGATAGATAACATTCGTTAATGCCACGGTGGTTTGTTTTGCCTTCGTGATAATTACGAATGATCTCTTGCTGTCTGAGATATTCTTTGACATTTTCTAATTCCTTTTTAGCAAGTACCAATTTCATACATGAACTTCAAAATTTTTCCTGTAAAATAGGGATAATCTTGTACATACCTAACGGAGGGTTAATAAGAATACCTGTCTTAATTTTAGGGTTAACATATTCCTTTATAGCGTTAATTAAATCTTCTTCTAAGTTTGATTCCGATAACTGCACGGATGTACGTGTGTGAGTGTCGAACGGCTTGGTCGCTGACGCGCGTTTCTTGACGTCACCTACTATCGTCATAATCAGCTGTCGATGGAATTTATTCAAAGGCTCGTCAGTTATGGGAATTTCAAGGATGGGGTTCTCGTTGGAAGTGTGTGCAGTCTCAGTAGTTGAGTCTTGGTCGTTTGCTACAGATGGAGGCATTACAGATACGTTTCCGGCCATAGAGCTTGTCTCCTCGTTACAGATCTGAACGCGAGAGAGAGCATCGGCTTTGGTGTTTTTCTTACCTGGCTTATGTTCAGTAGTGAAATCGTATTCGCTTAATTTTAATCTCCATCTAGTCAATTTAGAATTAGGTTCTTTTAAATTCATGACCCATTGTAAAGGTTTGTGGTCCGTCAAGATTTTGAACTTACGGCCGTAGAGATAAGGACGAAAGTACTTAGTCGCCCACACAATAGCAAGTAGTTCTTTCTCTATCGTGCTATAGTTTATCTCGCTCTCATTCAAGGTACGTGACGCATACGCTATGGGCTTGTCCGAACCTACAGGACCTTGCGAAAGAATTGCACCTATAGCGAAATTAGATGCATCGGTCGTCAGTATGAAGTCACGGTCAAAGTCAGGGTATCTCAATATGGGATCGTTCGTCAGAAGAGTTTTACATTTCTCAAAGCTATTAACATAGTCTGAGTCAAATGTAATTTTTCTTCCTTTCTTGAGACACTGTGTCAAGGGTTTAGTTATCCTGGCAAAGTCTGGGATAAATTTACGGTAATAACCGAGAAGACCTAAAAATGATTTTATTTCTTTAGGGGTTTTAGGCATGGGGTATTTTTGAATAGCAGAGACTTTATCTGGATTGGGTTTTATTCCCTCTCGAGTAATGACATGACCTAAGTACGCGGTCTCAAGTTTGAGAAACTCTGATTTATCAAGTTGTATTTTGAAATTAGACTCGCGTAGCCTTTGGAATACCTTTTCAAGGTTCACCATATGTTCCTGTAGTGACGTAGAGAAAACTATGATGTCATCTAGGTATACGAGGCAAATGACGTTTTGTAGGCCTCGAAGAACATTGTCCATGACTCGTTGGAAAGTGGATGGCGAATTTTTCAACCCCATGGGCATTCTTAAAAATTCAAACCTACCCTGTTCAATAGAGAAGGAGGTCTTATGAATGTCGTTCGGATCCATCTCAACCTGGTAAAATCCGGATGCTAAGTCAAGGGTCGTAAAGTACTGACATTTCCCTAACTTGTCAAGAACGTCAGTGATGTTGGGAATGGGGTACTTGTCGTCTATAGTCTTTTCGTTGAGCTTGCGAAAATCTATTACTAGCCTCCATTTTTGTTTTCCCGAAGCGTCCATCTTTTTCGGAACAACCCAAATGGGGGAGCTCCACGCGGACTCCGATGGTCTGATAATACCCTGTTCTAACATTTTTGACACCTGGTCCTGGACTTCCTCATGATGTACATAAGGATAACGATAGCTCTTGATATAAACGGGGATTTCGTCGTGAGTACGGATCTTGTGCTTAATTTTATTCGTGAATGTTAACGCTTCACCTTCAATATAAAATACGTCGGCGTATGAGGAACAAAGCGCGATTAAGTTTGCTTTTTCCTCGGCGTTTAGATGATCGGTTCTTAAACGCGAGGTAACGTCCCTAGCGCGCGGTGAAAGCGGCTCTGACTCGGTGCGCGCGCACTCCATCGAGAATAGTGTCGCGTGCGTCGCGTGGTCTAGCGAGAGAATGACGTCATTATGGGTGGTATTCATGACTTCTACAATGCCACGATTTTTACTAACTGTGGTAATGCACTCGCTTATCACGCAGTTACAAATTACCTGTTCCGGGATAAAAACTTCACCATCCGGGGCGTTAATAGGTAACCTAACCAATTTAGATGTTTCGGCTGGTATTATATCTTCGTAAAGATTTAAGTTTCGCGAGTTAAACATGCGAATAGGATTCACGGCGGTTTTAGTAATAAGCGCGAGCTCCTTGAGGTCAAGTTTAGCTTCCCACTTGGTTAATAAATCCATACCTATTAAACCGTCGAAATGATCGTGAAACCTGTATACGAATAACTTAATTTCCTCCGAATCTCTGAACTCTGGAAAGCATGGCAGAGTTATAGAATACTCGTTCCTACTTGTGGCGTGAACATTAGTAACCTCGAACGGATCGTAGTTCAATGGTACTTGAGGAAAATGATTTTCCACGGCCTCTGGACTAATGAAAGACTGATTCGCGCCTGTGTCTATGAGGAAATTTAGAGGAGGGTTCGCTATACGTATAAACGGTAGCTGTCTTTGAGTCTGTAAATTAAGTTCTATTTTAATTTTATTATAGTCGTGTCCTTGGAAAAATCCTCAGACTTCTGGTCCGATTGGGGATGCTCATCGGCTACTTCCTGCACTGTTACACCGCTGTCGGGGTGGCAAGGGTAGTCGTACTCAGTCGGGTAGCCGTAATAGTCACCGTAGTATCCGTCGCTATAGTCATAATCACCATAGTCATAGTACTCGTTACCGTCATAATCATAGTTCAAACACTCATTCACGTTAACATCCCAAGTCTTAAAATAATTAGACGGTGGTGGATTGCCTTGTTTAGCCCAGTTCCAACCACTGGGGCCTGCTGGTGCAGATCTTTCCCTGGACACAAAATGCGATACACCACTCATAGGCTTAGGGCCTTGGAATGGGGGTTGCGGCCTAGGCGCCATTTGAAAACCACGCTGCTGGTAGTTCGGTGGTTGCGCACTGAACATTTGTTGAGTGCGTGACGGCATTCGCGGTTGGTTATAATGCATTCTAAACTGATGTTGAGGCGGCGGGGGCTGCCTCGGCATGAACTGTGGTTTGAAAGGTTGCGAGTTCGACCCTGGCGTGTTCAAATTCATAGGCCTAAAAGGCTGAAGAGTTTGAGGGGGCAATTTGATTTGACTATAACTATCACTTACCTTTTTTTCTGGCAAATATGCGTTCCTGCTCTGGATATACATTGTATTAATTTCGTCATGCACATACTCCAAAGCTTTTTCTATGGTTTCAGGACGCATACATCTGATACGTGAACCAAGGGGGTCCTTTAATCCACGTAAAAAGGCTTGGAGGGTTAATTTTTTGTACAAATCCCGCTTAGCATCTATGGTAGTTGGCAAGGATTCATGCAATGATACGTATGTTATAATGGTGCTAAAAAGATTCTGGCACCTCTCATAGAACTCTTGAGGGGTGCTAGAGCCTTGTGTCAGTATCACCAAGTCGTTATAGAGGGCGGTTTCATCCCTTTGGTCAGCAAAGTTGTTGATGAGGGAATTACGGATGCTAGTCCAATCATTCGGAATGCCATTAGCATTAATCTGTCGTGCTGCTGGGCCCACGACCTTATTAAGGATGCCATTTAATAATCCCGAATTATTTAATTGATTCCCGTCCTGTCCGTAAGTCGATATTAACTGATCGCACAAATTCACGAACCTAACTAACACATTAGGGTTCCCATCGAATTCGGGAACCAATCGTAGGGCCTTGCAAATGTCGTCTAAGCTGGCCATTGTCGTATTTTCTAGAACGCTACTATCACTGCTACTACTTTCGGAACTAGAATTTATTAAATCTAAATTTCTTTTACTATCAGCTAAATTATTCCTACGATTATTTAACATAAGTCTCTGTAATTTTCTTTAATGAAAAATATTTGAGATTTTTTTTTTTTATTTTAAGGACTTAATTTTAGGGAAGGAAAGCAAGCACTAGAAAATTCAGTGGACTTACATGAACTGCTACTCGGTACTTCTGGGAGGTATCGATGTCTTGAATCCCGGCGAACGCTCGTGTTCTGAATAACCCGGCCCGACCTTAAAAAGTCTATCACTCCCGATTTCCTGTAGAATATCCTGGAATGACCCGGATTATCCTACCGACTGCGCCAATTATATGAACGACGCCCGGGTTTCCCAAAAAAAACCGATTTTTAAAATATAAATTTAATTAAGTACTTTTACATAGTATTTTATAATCTAATTAATCTAAGGTGTCTACGGATTCGATGTGTGAACCGAAGTGACGCTGCTGCACGGCGCGGGGCGAAGCTCCGGTGTCGTGTCGCAATCCTGCGCTGTCATCAGTTTCCGTGTGCTCCAAATGACTGATTTTATGTCGTAAATAAAGTGATCGTGAAGATCGGCAAATTAGGTAGAGCCGATAGGTATAACACGGTTGTAATATTAATAAAGATTACTATCAAGATACCTCCTCAAATGGGTGGCTTTTATCACAACATACTTTGCGGATAGCTGATCGCAGTAAGGATAATAAAATATTGAATACTCAGAAGGAAGGGCTGCCCTTTCCAGATTATTATATATTTTGAAAATATTTATAAAGTGAATTTTATCTGCTCTAGGTATTCTTTAAATAAAGATAAGATCATTTAATCACATTATTCCCCAAGCTTTCAAAGGAGTCAAATAACCTTGCGGCGCCGTTTAGATTTGCCTTTCACGTGGATAGAAACTTGAGTAAGCTTGATGGTTAAATTAATAGGTTAACCCAACATCGACGTGTTAGATGTTTGAAACTTTGACTTGAACGGGACCTGTTGCGTCATACGATAACTATTTCTCTTCGTTGTAGTACAAACACGAGCATTTCGATCCACAACACAGGAAATTTACCCATAATACGTGACATTTTTACAACAAAGTTTATACTTATATTTACACTAGCGACTTGCCCTGTCTTCACACGGTCTTATCACTACATAGTATAAAATAAAGTCGCTTTTTCTGTCCCTATATCCCTTTGAATGCTTAAATCTTTAAAACTACGCAACGAATTTTGATGCGGTTTTTTTAAATAGATATAATATGTATAATAAAACCATGCGAAGCCGGGGCGGGTCTCAAGTTATACGTGTAAACCTTCCTCTTGAATCACTCTAGCTATTAAAAAAACCGCGTCAAAATCCGTTGCGTAGTCTTAAAAATTTAAGCAAATTCATAGAGACATAGGGAAAGAGAAAGCGACTTCGTTTTATACTATGTAGCGATACATAACTATCTTGTGATCAAAACTAATAATAGTATCTGCCCTTTAGTTTTTACATAGCCATAATTAATAAGGTTAGAACCGTTTTGTCGACAAAAATAAAAAAATATACTGATTTTTTTTTATAATTCGTTTTTACAAAAAAGCAGGAGATTTCCTTTGACGATATTGACTACGTGACGAAAATCTAATCCCTCCCCCCGCCCTTGTGACCAAGCGTGGTTGAAGAATCCCCTCTAGTAGTATAGGTAAATTGCCTAACTGTCTCCAAGTGTAATTTTTAGGTCCAAAACTTAAAGTGTCACTGATCGGATTGACCTTGTATGTGAAACCTATAAACTAAACCTTACTTTAGTTCGTCATCCCATCAATTTATCAATGTCCAACAATAAAACAAAGTTTTCGATCCAAAACTTCGATACCATTCAATCAAAATTCATTGAAGCTAAAGCTATTTTAACAAAAGTTGCCAATATAAACAATAGACACTGTCGGAGCTATGTACCCTACCCCTTTAGTAAAGTTTATCGTTTTTTAGGGTTCCTTTCTTTAGACATGTTTGACTTGCCAGTGCTCGAAAGTGAGATATAGTAACTATTATGTAATCATCGTATAGAGTATAAGTGTAATATGGTATCCTAATAAACAGTAGTCACCATACAGATCTCTTTGATTTCACTCGCCTCCGAGTCCATCCTTACATGGCGACCCGTGCCATATTTGGAGCGCGTGACGCGAATTCCTAGGCGCGCACGCCACAAGCGTCCCTTCAATAAAAGTATAATTTAATGAAATAAAAATACAAACCAACTCCTAAATCAATAATATGGAAAATTCGGAAAACGTGTCGTTCAAATATCGAAAAAGAAACCGTGTTCCTAAATCAAAACGCGGCAAGTTCTATCTAACTATGGACACTTGGAAGAAATAAAATTCAACTTCGATGATGTGTTTGGCGATGATGGAGGTTTACATTCTACGCACTCTACAAAAACGCACTAAACAATAAAATCGGTGCATATTCTTTATCTACAAGAAATGTCACGTGACATGGGCCTAGCAACAGCAGCAGTTCGACATGTCTAGGAGAGAATAGAATAGAGAATCGTTCCTTCAGCGCCGTCGTCGTCAACATCACCAGCACCTGCACACCTGCACATCAGCACCTGGGTGGCACCTGACATGAAGATCGACGAGAGCAGATTAAAAATCAGTGTTGTGATAGTGTAAAATAATCGAGATCGCGCGCGGTACGTTTAGATAAAAATATAGGTAAGACGTATAGACTGAAACCTGATAGTGTGAGCGAACTGAAACCTGATAATGTGATGCGATTTAATTAATGGATATCTCTGGACGATGAACAATGTCAAAAAAAAAACATTTCGCTGAGTGTTTTGTTTTTATTACGGTAACATTTTAAATGATAAGAGGTATGTGTCTTTTTTATTTAATTTTATTTGTATTAATTAATGGCAGATTATTTGATAGAACTTTATAATGAACTTTTAGCGATTAGAACATATTTAATTAAAATAGGACCTATTCGTAGAGAAGGCACTATTTCAGAGAAAAAATTTAATGAAAGTAAAGTGATTATTAATCAGTTTAATGAGTATTTAGAAAATATAAGTAAAATTAAAAGAAGTAAAGAAGAAGAATATTATATTTTGAGACATTGTGAGAATATAAAAACTTTGTATTCAGAGATAAAATTAATGACAGAAAAAGTTAAAAATATTTGTGTAAAAATGGAATTTGACCTCAAAATTGCTTTGAACTTATTACCTGTTATGTCGGATGAAATTTGTGACACACAAAAATTGATCGATGGTATTAATTATTACAGCTCAGTTATTAAAACTGAATCGCATTGTAATTTGATTGGTTTTGTTCTGAGAACTAGGTTGTCTCAAGGAGCTAAATTAAAGTTAGCATCTAAATATGACAGTATCGAGTTACTTTTGAGTGATATGCGACGAATCTTATTACCACAAAAATCGGCAAGTGCTTTGCAAAAACAAATGCTCAGTTATCGGCAGAATGATTTATCGGTTGATGATTTTGGTAAGAAACTTTCGGAAATGTTTGTTAGTTTGACAATTGCTCAATCTGGAGGTGATTCGACGAAATATGATGTGTTAAAATCTATAAACGAAAAACAGGCTATTCGACAGTTTAGTGAGGGATTACGTAAGGGTAGGATCAGTACAATTTTTCAGCTCAGAGATTTGATTGCCTGAAAGACGCAGTTCAAGCAGCGATAGATGAGGATACTTCATCAATGACGTCATCTGGAGAAATTTTATCATATTTTCGGTACGGTAATAACGCGAATTACAAAAACAATTCCAGGCACCCAGCGTACAACGGTCATAGAGGCTACAACCGAGGTGCGTATAGAGGTGGTTTTCGAGGCTACAGAGGTGGTTTTCGAGGCCACTACCGAGGTGGTTTTCAGCAGCGCGGCCCGGGGGTATCACGTGGATATCAGCCCTGCGGCAGAGGTTCGCAGCAATCGCAGCCGAATTATGTAGAAGCTACATCCCGAGGTGGTTTTACGACAGCATACAGGGGTAAGTCCTTTCAAAACAATAATAGAGGTAATAAACAGCCCAGAGGACAAGTTCGCCTAGCAGCAGAACAACAAGAACAAGAAGAACCTAGTACATCAACAGCGTCAGAAAAAATACTTTCTATCGAAAATGAGTTTTTTCGAGCCTAAAGAATATAATATTTTGGCTAGTGACAGTAGTTATTGCATTAAATTATTTGTGAACAATTATGAATCATTTAGTTGGTTATTAGATACAGGCGCATCAATTTCAGCTCTAAAACATAAATATGTGCAAGAGTTTGACATTCCAATCTGTAAGGAGAGCATAATCATAAATGGAATAGGAGGTAGAATTCAAGCAATTGGATATGTTGACTTGCAATTACAGACTCATAACCAAACAATTGTTCATAGGTTTTATGTTTTTGACTCACTACCTTGTAAGTCACATGGAATTTTAGGACAAGACTTTTTAAGTAAGTTTAGATCAGTCATCGACTTTAACAAAAACATTTTGTCTTTATGTTTAAATGGAAATGAGATTGTTCTAAACATTTACAATTCTAAACAATTTATGCAATTACCTGCTAGATCTGAATCTATTCACTACGTAAGTACGGATTTGACAGAGGAATGTGTGGTATGTACAAAAGAGATTTCTGAAGGTATTTTTGTAGCAAGTACATTAGTATCTCCAATTAACGGTAAGATACCTATACGTATTTTAAACACAACAGCTAATGACATAGAATTATCACAAATGAAGCTTAATATTCAAAGCTTCAAAGATTTTGATATTTGTGTTTTTGATACAAAAATTAAAAATGCCGAACGTGTTAAATCGTTATTTTCTAAATTGAATTTAAATCATTTAAATAGGGAAGAGAAAATTAACATCGAAAATTTATGTGCGAAATATTCAGATATTTTTTATTTAGATGGCGATACTTTAACAACTACATATACTTATCAACATTCGATTAAAGTAAAACAAGGAACTCAACCAATATATTCCAAACCTTATAGATTACCTCATTCTTTGAAAAATGAAATTAAAAATCAAATAGATTATTTATTGAAAGATGGAATCATAGAACCATGTCAAAGTGAATGGTCTAGTCCAATCTTACTTGTTCCCAAAAAATCGGATAGTAATGGAAATAAGAAATGGCGTTTAGTTATTGATTATAGGAAACTCAACAACAGCATTCACAATGATAAATTTCCACTTCCAAATATTACGGAAATTTTAGATTCTTTATCGGGTTGTATGTATTTCTCGCATTTAGATTTACATCAAGGATACTACAACGTTAGCTTACATCCAGACAGTCGTAAGTACACAGCGTTCGATTCAGGGAGGTATCAAATGACACGCCTTCCTCAAGGTTTAAAGAGAAGTCCAAGTTCTTTCTCGCGTATGATGACAATGGCTATGACAGGTTTAACATATGAAAAATGCTTAGTTTACCAAGATGATATAGTTTGTTTTAGCCGTGATTTACCGTCACATATAAAAAATTTACAAGACATTTTTGAAAGATTAAAGAAAGTCAATCTTAAATTAAATCCCAGTAAATGCAATTTTTTGCAAAAGGAATTACTTTTCTTAGGGCATGTGGTTACGTCCGAAGGAGTAATACCTGACCCTAATAAAATAAATGTTGTAAAAAATTACCCAATCCCAACAAATTCAGATGAGGTTAAACGATTTGTTGCCTTTGTAAACTACTATAGAAAGTTCATCTCAAATTTTGCAGAAAAGGCATATCCATTAAATAACTTAGCAAGGAAAAACATTAAATTCGATTGGAATAACGAATGTCAAAAATCATTTGAGTTACTCTAACAATGTGTTATCTCTCATCCTGTACTTCAATATCCTAATTTTTCAGAGAAAAATGAATTTATTTTGCAAACCGATGCTTCTGGATTTGCTATTGGTTCAGTATTGTGTAATGGAGATGGTAAACCAGTAGCATTTGCCAGTAGAAGTTTAAATAAAGCAGAAAAAAAATACCCAACTATAGAGAAAGAGTTGTTAGCGATTGTGTGGTCAGTAAAACATTTTAGACCCTATCTTTATGGACGAAGATTCAAGGTTCAATCTGACCATAAACCTCTTTTAGCATTATTTAGTATGCGAGATCCTTCAAGTCGATTAATGAAATTTAGACTTATTTTGGAGGAATATGATTTTTATGTGGAGTATGTGAAAGGAAAAAATAATTCAGCAGCTGACGCAATGTCACGCTTGCGTATTACGTCAGAGGAATTAAAGGAAATGCATGAATGCAGCATGAATGTAATGACGAGAAGACAGACAGCAAGGTTGCAACAACAACAACAGGCACAACAACAACAAGATGTTGTTATTTCTCACGACGATTGGCTTGATCACCCGAAAGTTGTAGAAATGCTACGTAAGCCTAAACAATTTATCGAATTACGTTTTATAAGCGCGCATGAATTAAAACGATATCGTAATTTAAATGAAATTAAATGTGAAAGTAAAGTATTGTGTTTTGTACCAACTGTAAGTACAATTTTTATCAATCCAGCATCTCAATCGCAACTATCGCCAGGCGAATTTGTGAGAGATTTGGAAAGATTTTGTGAAAAATGCGAAATAAAAGAAATGTATTTTATGAAAAATAATAATAATAATATTTTTATTGCAAAAGTAATTAAAGAGATACAAAAAATGAGTAATTGGACCGGTCCACGACTATGTATTTTAAAAGATGTAGAAAGGATAAATAATAAAGATGACCAACGTGTAATAATAAATGACTTTCATCTTTTACCCACAAGTGGCCATGCGGGTATTAGACGAATGGTAAATAATATTAAAAAATATTATTTTTGGCCAGGTTTAGAAGTTGATGTTATTGAATTTATAAAAAGATGTGATAAATGTCAGAAACAAAAATATTCATCTCATCATATAAAAGAACCAATGGTTATTACTTCAACTGCAGCATCAGCGCTTGATAAAATATTTTTAGATTTGGTAGGACCTTTATACAGAGATAATTATAATTACACCTATATATTGACGATACAATGTGAATTGAGTAAGTACATTGAAGCTTATCCTTTGCAATGTAAAAGTTCAGTAGAGGTAGCTAAAAGTTTTGTTAACAATTTTATTCTTAGATATGGAATTCCAAGGAGTATAGCAACAGATATGGGTTCTGAATTTTTATCATCTACAATGAAAGAGGTATGTACACTTTTACAAATAAAACAGTTACAGTCAACAGCATATCATCATCAGAGTATTGGCGCATTGGAAAATTCACACAAACATTTAGGTAACTATTTACGAATACAAACGGAAAATCATTCTGGATGCGTGGAGCACATGGCTTCCTTTTTGGTGTTTCTCGTACAATACATCGGTACACACTGAGACGAAATTCACACCATTTGAGCTTGTTTTTGGCAAAAAGAGTAATTTACCATCAAACTTAAATTCAACAAAAATAGATCCACTTTACAATTATGACAACTATCCCTTAGAATTACGTTACAGAATTCAAACTTCGCAGAAAGAGGCTAGAGATAATCTTATTTCAAGTAAAATCATTAGAAAAATAAGATATGATCAGAATATTAATCCAATAACATATAAGCCAAACGATTTAATTCTAATAAGAAATGAGACTGGAAATAAATTCAAAAGCATTTATTCAGGACCATATTTAGTTATTAGAGATTGTTCACCAAATGTTGAAATTATGAAAGATAATAAAATGTATTTAATACATAAGAACAGGACTAAGCGTTATATACCGCCTGATTCTTGATTTATTACTAATAATAATTAAGTAAATACGTATAGTAATCAGTAAGATATTTCATAAGTTTATTGTAAACAAACATACTATTATTAACTATATTAAATCAAATTAAATGTATTCCTGAAAAGTATATTAATTCATTTATGTTTAATTAAGAGTTTACGTTTTTTTTAAGAAAATGTAATTAGTTTTAAAATAAAATAAACTTTCATTTATTTTATTTCCTTATTGCGGTGGAAATGAGATATAGTAACTATTATGTAATCATCGTATAGAGTATAAGTGTAATATGGTATCCTAATAAACAGTAGTCACCATACAGATCTCTTTGATTTCACTCGCCTCCGAGTCCATCCTTACAAAAGTAACAGACAAGAACTGATTTTTAAAATTACTTGAGCTACTTGCAGATTGAAGCCACCAACCGAGAGGTATCTAAACCCTATCATATTTTTCCTGGTCAAAAAGTATGATAGGGTTAACTCTGGAAACACTTTTGTAGTCAGGTAACATCACAAAAAAGTTCTTAGGTACATGCAGGTCTATGCAGAACCCTTGATTGGTGAACGAGTTAACTTGCCCTAGGTTGATTTGTTTATTTTGAACCCTACATAGTTTTATTAAAACTCGAACTGCAGACCCTTAATAAAGGTCAGCAAAATAATTTTAGAGTGTCCAATATCAATTTGATACAACCGCTAAAATGGTTGGAACGGTTAAATGATCGGGCTAAGCGAATAAAATCCAATGGAATTCTCAATTTATTCATATGGAAAAGCAAAAATAGTAACGTAATCCTCTAGTAAAGTGTGGACGCGGGAACTAAATCCCTACCAGCTTACGAAAACTATTTTAACATTTCATGCGATTTTCGATATGTTTATGGATATGGCTGTCTTTTGATTCACTTAATGCTCTTTTATTTAATAATTTAAGTCCTTGATAGGTATTTGACAATTCTGACATGTTCAAAACGTCGAAGGTTTAAAAGAAATAAAGTACCTACTTACTTTTAATTTCAGTTTTCTTTTAGTTTTTTATAATGATAATAATTAATTTTTGTCAGGCCTTAATTGTTTATTAAAGCACAAAATAAAGAAAAATCTTATAGTTCGATCAATATAGACTAGACATTTTAAATAACAAAAATTGCCGGAAAGCCAAATATTGGTGGGACTTATGAGCTAGTGTTTACCATAACGATTAAAATTTTAAAAATCCCCATAAATCCTATACAAATATTATTCGGGGTCAAATGTCAAAATTTAATATTTTTTAGATTTTTCTCGAAAACGGTAAGTTTTATCATAAAAATCTCATCCCAAAGTTATAGATCTTAAAATTCTCTACAAAAATGGTCTTCATATTTTTTTAAAATTTTATTTTTGTATGGTAAACTCTAGCTCTCCACCAATATTTGGCTCTCCGCCAATTTTTGTTATTTGACCACTACTTCTAAGTCTAAATTGATCGGACTATTAAAACTAAACAGATTATGGAAAAGATAAGCTTAACACTAAAAAGAGTTCTCTTTCAACAAATCTTATTGGGAGAGAGAGTCGAGTTTATTTATTTAAGGAAAACTAGCAGCACATACAAGAAATTACACGAACCAGAACCACGTAACAAATATTCGCAGGTCGTACAAACATTTGTACCAAGGCGGGAATGGAACCCGCAACCTCCAGCTCCGCAGGCGGACCTTTATCAGTTATCAAATGATTACCTACCTTAATATCAACAGAATACATTTTATCGCACATGTTATTTTCAACTTAGTTGACGCAACATCGATTTTCTTCACGTTGTATGTTCAACCGCTATCAATATTAAAAATTACGCCCTTTCTTAAAACATGCTTTTATTTCAAGAACCACAACACGCAAATGGTCGATCAACCATTGATAGCATAGAATATTCAACAGTTTGTATAGACTTTGCGCGATCAGAATGAGACAGAACCTTGTCAAAGTGACTATTTTTACCTCATGTTAGTATAATTCGCGCGTTGTCAAAATGGCCGACCGTGGAAGAAACTTTGTAGATTTATAACTTTTAAAACTATCATGGTTTTTAACACTAAAGTCATTGTATACGGGATATTTACCATGATTTGTTTTCTTTGGAGTTTTTCGATATTTCGGCACCGTTTCAGGCGCCATGATCACGAAAGAACTGGCGCCTGAAACGGTGCCGAAATATCGAAAAACTCCAAAGAAAACAAATCATGGTAAATATCCCGTATACAATGACTTTTGTAGATTTAGTTCTTTAGATAATGTAAAATTGTAGTTGTATTGAGTATGTATTGTTAGTATTTTGTAAATTTATTTTTGGTAACTAACAGTTATATTTTGTGTAAAAAATACAAAAAGTAAATAATTCTTAACAAGTCTTGACTTTTGTTGCCTTGTATAAGTTTTTAATGGATTAAATTGGGAATCTTTTTGTTTTGTTCATAAAACCTCAACCCCAAAAAAAACTGATAGTGGGAGAATTGCGTCAAACCCGACGCAGAGCCTAGAAGTCAAGTCAAGAAAATTGACTAATTCCTAGCTCTATGGGCCGATCGCTTTTGTTTCAGTTCGAAATGGTTCCATTCCATTCTGACCTCGTGTAGATTAGGTAAAGTATAGAATATTCAACAGTTTGTACGGTATTAGGTCGCCGCCGCTGAGTCGTGTGAGTGGCGATCTCAATTGAATTTATTTAGCAATTTCCTCCGCTCTAACCCCTTTAACGTATGACCTACTCCAGTGAGTACCTACTTTTAGATATGGAAATTTAAATTTTACCTACCTACCTTTGAGATTTTCTTAATATAACATAAATTTTCCAAATAACGAAGACATCCTATGGTTCTGAATGTTATTAATTTCGTGTTCCCAAATTTTATTTTGAACTGCCCAGTTTAAAATAAATTAAAGCCATAAAAAGTTAAAACAAGGTTTTGAAAGCAAAGCCTGTGCATATAAAAAATGTGTGTTGAAGTAAATTCAAATTTCTGAGATTAGAATTTATGGCATTTTTAGGTCTAAATACAGGGGCCATACGCGTAATGGTACCATCAATCAAAGTATTTTTACCATGACATGCTTTGTGCGAGTAATTGAAGGTCATGAACCTACTAACAATAATTTGCTACCATTTTTGCACATAATTCTTCATCATACGTCAGTGGCAAAAACTTTGTATCATAGAATTCATGACAAAGTCAGTCATCATGAAAGCTCTCATTTAACTTCTGACAGCTTCTTCTATCCACTGTTCTAACAAATCCTTCTAAGTGGTTTCTACAAGATTTATTTTTCTATAAGTTGTTTGGTACAAAAACTGAAAAACTAGCTATACATAATAACACTTAAATAATAATGCAATAGTTTCGATAGATGAATGGATGTTTGTTACCTTTTAATGCCAAATCTACTGAACAGGATGGGCTGTTTTGCTACTAACTTAAGCTACTTTTCATCCCAAAGTCAGGTCCCATGAAATAGGAACGTTTCCATAGAAATAACGTGCGTATCCGCAGGTAGATACTAGTAATAAATAAAAAGCTAAAAACATACAGTAAAGGTAAAGTGTAAAAAAAATTAAGTTTAGCTCTGAGTACTAAAACCGTAGACTAAAACTGAAATCTATAGGTGCCTATAGCCCGTGGTGATGTTTATTATAGTTTCAACGTCTTCAAAGATATAGCAATCTATAAGTAAATCGTAGCTAGGGGGACTCCAAAGTCTATTTTTGGATTTGAGCATAAAAAAACAAACATTCCGTAACTCTTAAATATGGAAACTGGGGCAATTGGGCACCGGAAGTTTTCCCGAGTGTATTTCTACGCGTTATGTATATTTTTTATCCAATAAAGCGTATGGGAAGACAGAAAGATCCAGGGATTTTGTCGAAAAGTTTCTATTTGTCAGGAAAATTAAGGTTTACGTTCTTTTGAAAGTTATTTCCAAAGGAATTGGTTGAAAATTTATCACAACGTTCAGGTAGGTTTTCTTATGTAGTCTGTATGTATTAATGCAGGTACCTCTTTAGGTATTTTTTGCCTTTAAATATTAAAATCACTACATAGTATATAACAAAGTCACTTTCTCTGTCCCTATGTATGCTTAAATCTTTAAAACGATGCAACGGATTTTAATGTTTTTTTTTAATAGAGTGATTCAAGAGGGAGGTTTATACGTATAATAAAACCGTGCGAAGCCGGGGCGGGTATCGCTAGTATCCTTATAAAGCAACAGAAAACAGATAAAATGTTTGTTGTAGAAAATAACACAATGAGGTATTTAATTTAATAAGCGCAAAGTAATCTACAGCAAAAAGCATTAGCACAATAACAATTGGGAGCAATTTATAGTGGACATTAATTACGATTTTAATAAGAGGCTTCGCAAAAGCCTATTAGGAACAAAAGACTCGAGAAATAACCAAGAACAATACATAAGGAATGCTGTAAGATGCCTTTGTTTGTATTCATTCAAGAGAGGCATTGAATATTTTAAACCTTTTGTAACGGATGTCTGTTAAACCTACGCAAACTTTGATGGCGGTGGTTAGACCTATGATTTCTGAGCTTCATACAACCTAGTAAGACATTATGTCTTGTAAGGTTTGTACACAAACCTACGCTTTTTTATTTTACAAAAAGTATTATGTTCGCAAACCAAGTAAAAAATAATGATTAAAGATACATGATCATGTTGTTGTATTGTTGACAATTCAGTTAATTATGTAAATTAACTTAAAGCTTGAGGGGTTCAATCTTAATAATAAACAGGGATTTCGTATTCAGGATAAGATATATAATTTCTTTAATGCACCTTCAATATATTTAACAGAGCAGCTTAATATTAATTACATATAAAGTGGTGCAATCGCTGGCCTTATCGCTAACAACGATCTCTTCCAGGCAACCTTTGCTATTAATTAGCAAAGATTGCCTGGAAGAGATCAGACAACAAATCATAATTCCCTAGTAGCTATGCTACTACCGCGGGTTCTGCTGAACTGTGGGGCTATCCATTTGCGCCAGATGACATCAAAGGAGTCGATGCGATTCCCATTGCAAATACATGAGGCACTGCAAAAGAATTTAATATCCATAGAAGTACCAAGCTGTAGTAAACAAACGTAAGAAAGTGAAGATATCGAAATTAAAAACTAAGCTAGGCGAATGGTTCTTGGACTTAAATATGCAGAAAATAAATCAAGGTTTTAGATAGCTTACCTAACTAAATTTTAGCCAAATAGCTTCTTAGTGACTTTTTGCTCTACGGCCACGATATAGCTTAAAAAGCTAAGATGAAGCACGCTTACCATTTTACAAATAACTTATCCTTTCAGGCTCGAAACACTCCAGGATTGTCATATTCAGGAAAACAAATAGGTACCTACTTGAAACGTAGTCTAAGCAGGCACTTAGGTCCAATTAAAACTGCCCCGGTACGTAAAACAAAAATATCAAAACTATATTTTTTTAATCATAGGTTAAGCTATAGAGATCAATTAAATCAATTATAGACGCCTTATAAAATTTATTTATACATTCACGAAGCGTTCAAACGTACGTAGTATTATCATATATCATATATTAATCACACGCAGTCTGAGTCGTTCTCATAGTCCGTGGAAGGGGATCATTTGTGCCTAAGCTCTGCTTAGCTTAGGGCTAGATGATGCTGTGTGGATTGTCCAGCATTATTGCACATACATCTATAATGACCATTTACATTTCCGCATAAATCAAATTCGAAGAAAAACGTATCCAATATTAAGCATTAACATATTTGGGTATAACCGACAACCTTTGGGGTAGACGTTTTCTTGAGTGGAGACCGCGACTTAGCAAATGTAGTGTAGAACGTCGGCCGACCATGTGGGATGACGATCTGCGAAAGACTGCTGGCAGATGCTGGATGCGTGAAGACAGGACGCTATGGCGCTCATTATTGGAGGCCTATGTCCAGCAGTGGACTAATATGGGCTGATGATGATGATGATATTTAGGTAAAGCGGTGAAAAATTAGTCGATAACTTCTCAAGTTTGAAGTTATTTGTTTGTTCAAAGTACGAGTACACAACAAAGTCGAGGTTTCAATTCACCATGTCAGTTCGCAATAGGATCGCTCGAGGGCATTCGTTCGTTAACCATCCAATTAAAGTTTCCATTCGACGACTGAATATTTTATGAAAGGTTGTTGGTTTACATTGACTCAATGTTTACAACTGTAACTTTTAATAGTATAAGTAATTTTTGGTGTAGCACATATACAAATTGATTATTTACATAAATTTGTTACAAATAGGTATGTATGGAACTCAGTAAAATTTTAATTAAAAGATTTATAATGCTTAGTTTTACTATCTGACTTGTACAATTTTGCTTTTACTGTCTCATTACTGTCCTATTACTGATAGTAGCTGTGTTCTTCTGCTTGATTTGGCTATTATAATAAAACTAAGGGATCAGTTTCGGCTTCAGACGGATGCAATGTAGATCGCCACGCCACTGAGGTCGTTAATCACTAGTATTTTATTATTATTTATTTTATTTTTATCATCATCATCATATTGGTTATTTTGTGATACATTCTTGGGTGTAGGCCTCTTCTCTTACTTCTCACTACTCACGATCTTGTGCCGGTCTTATCCAGTACTGGCCTTCGTGTCTTCTGATATCGGAGGCCACCTTCGTCCTCGAGTATCTGCTCTGGGTCTCCATTCCAGGACTCTTCTGATCCAACGTGACCCATACATTCGGGCTATACGCCCTGCCCATCTCCACTTTTTCACTGCTATGGTTTTCATCCCTCACTTTGGACTTGCTTTGAATCCAGTCTTGCGTTTTCGGTCCCGCAAAGTGTTTTAAAATGAGTTAATTTTTAGTGTAAACTATCTAGTCTATAAGTCCTTAATGAGTAAAAAATACTGCCTTTCTTTCTTTCTTTACCGTAATTCATCTTTGGCCTATTTCCATCTACGATAGTTTATTTAATAATGGCCGACACGATGCTACCTATCTGGCCGGCCAATCAATTTATTCAAGTAATCGGTAGCTCAACGGCAAACTACCGCACCGTAGACAACAAAACACTCATCAAAGCAGATGGAAATAGATTCATCTCAATTTCATTCACAAATGAGAGAGTCGATCAGACCCCAGGCTCGTTTGAGGGACTTTATACCTTCCTAGAAGCATGCAAATGTCAATTTCAATTTGATCGCTTTCCATATCCCTAATTGATAAGGCAGGCCTTAATCCGAGAGTGGCTTAATGCTCTCCTATGATCCACCTTAATCTGATCATGTTACACTGTGCAACGATAGATATTGCAATGGATTTAGCCAACATTTAATGTGAATATAATTAAATAACCTGGAATTGTCCAGGATTATTTCCCAAGCTTTTTTGTTCCAAGCAGGAGCTAGATAATGTGGTGTGGCAATCCACAAGCAGAGCTTGGAGTAAAAAAGCGATTATGTTTGCTCCAACTAGAAAACTAACAACCGAACAAGGTTAAGGTTTCTTGTTCGCTTCTTTACTTGACCAAAGATTGAAGTGAACAAATAAGTAAGCATGAATGCTCATGTTCTAAATGCATTCATGACGTGTCCAAACTGTCCAAGAGTTCTATAAGGAAATAAAGCACTTTGACTTTGAGTGCTTGTGTTGTGGTTTATAACTATAACACGAGTCTGTAGTATGTAGTAAGTTATCTAAATAACTAATATACATATTAACGACATACATTAATATAATACTACTTAAGTTTATTTAAATGCTTCAACTTATTTTGCTTTTGAACCAGCCTACATGATTAGCTGGTTACATTTCTCCGCTGTATAGCAATGCTGATTACTCGTCTGGCGCCAGTTTACTTACCAACACCACATTTTTGAACGTTGCTTTATTCCTGTATTTGGATAAACCAGGGTCCTCATTATGAGTTTTGAATTGCTTACTATGACGAAAGAAGTTAACGTCTCTTACATACAATGCGCCAAAAGTATGTAACATTTGACGCATTGCATTGCCTTTACCGGATTGAGACAAGCAATTTCATTTGTGTTTATGTTTGTATTTGTATATAACATAGAATCATCATGAAGATGGTGATTCTATGTTGTTCTAGTAAATAATATAATAATAAATAATGCTGGACAATCCACACAGCACCATCTAGCCCCAAAGTAAGCTATTCAAAGCTTGTGTTATGGGTATTAGATAACTGATATATTTAATACATTATACATAAATAGATATTTTTTATTATACATATTAATACCCAGAAAAACGAAACAAATTTCTGCAGATCGTGCCCAAATTTGTTCCGAGGCGGGAATCGAACCCGCAACCTCCTGCGCCGCAGGCAGACCTTTGCCCACCGCGCCACATCAGTCGTCATAACATAGTATGTGTATAACATAGAATCATCATGATGATGATGATGATGATTCTATGTTGTTCTAGTAAGCAAGATAGTTTTAAGTTTTCTTTTCCGTTTTCGGAAAAGAAACCAAGCACAGGAAATAGCCGAGGAGGCTGCAATCGCCCAAGTCGCCGGGAAAGTTCTCGAATGATCTTCGAGAAACTTCTAAAGGCGGTAAAATAAAAACTCGTTACGCCAAATCGGCCACTAAAATCCGCGAAGCGAAAATTCTATCCAACTTCAATTTACTTTTCAGAATCTTTTGCTGTCTACTGAGATGTTTTATTGGAAGACGAGTTTAAACAATAGATTTGATTGCTACTTGAATTGTACAAAAATATCGGTAAATTTAGTAGCAAGTGTATAAAAATTAAAGTTTGTTAGTTCAGTTATTTTTATTTATTTAAAGTTCGTTCAAGGTCCAATTCTTTATAAAAGTTTAGTAAATACATTGATGTTATGAAATACATCTATGCCACATTTGCAATGATACTAAATAATATACCTTCCAATCAGTCAGCAATCTCACCTGATGGAAGGAAGGTGAAGATGTAGACGACGATGTATCACGTTTATCTACAAGATACTTATTCACTACTATTAGCTGCGCTTATTTTATTTAAATAGAGTATAACGATGCTTATTTATCTACAATATCACCATCAACATCATCAGCCTATATTAGTCCACTGCTGGATATAGGCCTCCCCTAATGAGCACCATAGCGCCCTGTCTTCAGCTTCTATCTACAATATAGAAATCATATACACCGAGTCACAAGTTCACAACACAACCCTATAATATGGCAAACAAACATTAAAATTAATAAGTATGAATCGTCTATTATGGTTTGAGATTATTTTTTATCAATTAACGCTCGCTTTCACTTAACACAAAAGATTTCGGAACTTACGTAAGTAAGTTCCGAAAGTAAGTTCCGAAATCTTTTGTGTTAAGTCCAAAATGTAAAAAAATTGTTAAGATTAAGTGCGCTAGCCTATTTTCATAAAAGTATTTATATTATGTAGTCTCATTACATGTGCACTGTACAGATTTTAATGAGAATAAATTCTTTAAACCGATCTACAATATTTTTTACACATTAAAATACAATACATAGGACAGAGCATAAATTTAAGCACACACCACACACACGCACGCACACACATTACTCATGGTGTCTCCTGTTACGCACTCTTGTAAATAAATAAGAAATAATTCCGGACAGTCCACACAACATCATCTAGCCCCAAGCTAAGCATAGCTTGTGTTATGGGTAAGAGATGACTGATATACTTAATACAATACATTACATAGATAGATATTTTTTTATTATGCATAGAAACACCCGGAACAAATTTCTGCAGATCGTACACAAATTTGTTCCGAGGCGGGAATCGAACCCGCAACCTCCTGCGTCGCAGGCGGACCTTTGCCCACCGCGCCACATCGGTCGTCAAGATCGGTTGTGAGACTGGTGTATCTAGGACAGGTATCACATATATTTTTCACTTTTATTTTACAAAATATGTATACTTAATATAAGTGCTTTATAAAAAGAACCCAGGGAAGGAGGGCCCCAAAATACAGGATCGTCCTAATTTGCAGACCAATGATGTGGCAATATGAAGTCTTAAATTTTAATTAATAAACGTTAATATTATTTAAAGCAATTTCCTAATATATTTTTTTGGAATTGGCGATTTTACAGCTGTTGCTACAATTCTACAGAAATTGTAATGCTGGAAGCGTTTTGGATCCAGTATGTACCTATACAAAGCTAGGCCGCTATCGCAACATTTGAGATACAGCTTTGCACACAAATCACGCCGCTGCGTAATCAATCAACTGCCTACGCGGCATAAATAATCTGGAAAACAAACTAATCTGAACCACAGCCCTAAATAAGACAGCTGGTGAACTATGTGGAACAATGAACTATGCACATATTTGCAATGCAAATATTTGATACGGGGTTCTGCGTTTTTTCTGTTTATTACAAATCTCTATGTTTGTGATGTATTGTAGTCATCCGTTTCTACTACAGAACTAAAGCTCGCTTAGCTTGGAGCTAGATGAAGCTGCGTGCATTGTCCAACATTATTTATTTGTTTATTTGCTACTCAAAAGAAAAGCTCCCAAAGCTGAGTTTTTCTTTTGAGTAATAAATATTGTTGGAGAGTTAGATGATAGAACAATCGAAGCTCAATATAAGGATTGGGTTACGGTTAGTCCTTTATCTACAATTTTCATAGTAGGGATGAAATTTTCCCTACAGTCCCCTTAGGGTGACGGTTGTTTGTATTTTGTTATAACTGCTATGGCTGAAACGATGTTTAGCACTCGATGTACCTTTGTGTATTCCAAAATAATACATTTATTTTATCATACGGAAATAACACCCCACTATAGTGCGGATGTGTAGATACTGTGTTATTCCTTCCGCCTAAACGAATGAACGGATTGGGCTGAAAAGTTCATGAATCTGGTCGAAAACAGTCTGCCAAAAATTCACATGTCTGGCAAGCGGTAGTGGTTTTAAATTGTGTGTTTAAGAACTATAAATAATAATCATAAAGATAATTACGTCACTTACCTAAGAAAAAAAATACTTAGTTTATTTCCTACTATCTGTAATAAGCAATCAAAATAATATTCTTCACTTTACTTTTTTTAGAAAGGTGTTCATGTATGTACTTACCAAATATATTTTGCTTATGTTTTAATTTGTTCATTGAAATTAAGTACCTATAGGTATATATTTCATTAGATTTCATATTGGACTATCGTATAGGAAAATGTAGGGTAGATACGTACTAATATTATAAAAGTGAAAGTTCTTTCGTCTCTCTCTGTCTGTCTGTTACCTTTCACGTCTGAAAGGCTGAACGATTTTAATGAAATTCGGCAGGCAAGCCTATGTCCGTCTCCAGGATGCTGATATTCTAAGAAAGGACATTTATAGGCAAATTTTCCAGAAAACCGCGCGCGAAACCGTGATCAAAAGCTTATACATATTTTTGATGATCAAAACCGAGGGCTGTAAATTAATCTCCCAATAAAAGCAATAAATACCGACGTTACAATACCAGCACAAAAGATATTCATTATATTTATCCTTGACCTTATCGAAGCGAACCAATTATTTACAGGCACTTCTGGAGATCAAATAACAATGAAGGAATTATTGATCTCAATATCCGGTGGCTTTGTTGTCTTAATGATAGTAATATTGAACGTTACAACCCGCCTCGGTGGTGACGGTGTTACAATTAACCCCAAGTCCTCAGCCTGTAGATATTACCAGAGCCAAAGGGAACCAAAGGCAGGAGTTTCGTTCTGTGCATTTAGACACCATCACTGCGAATCCGCAAGTTAGGTTATGGCAAAACCCTCTTTGTTCAGAAAATAATAAAAACAAAATGGCTGAAGCCAGTCTCAATCTGAAGAGGAAGTAATAATAATTTGTATCCTGTCGCAGGAACCTACTGGTTCATTCCAGGGAGCAAATTAATTTTGCCTGAATTAGCATTTTACAAGGCTAGAGAAGAGATTTTATTAATTTTTTTGTAAGTTACCAGTTGGATGAAATGTAATTTTATTTATCAAAAAGACTTAATAGGCGGTGAACGTTTCACTGAGGGTATTGTGACTTAATTTTTTACTTTTATTATCCAAAGATGGATTCCAGAAAGCAGAGTTCTTTTTCACATATTTTTTAATTTATTACTTTAAATTAAGTGACAGCTACACTTTTACATGAACTAACTACTTACATAAAACTACTAGAAATACTAGGGCGCATTAAGCAACATCATACAGTAAAAGAACATTTGATCATATGTAAAAAGCCGATACAGCGGGGTAGAATCTCGCCTCTGGTCAATTTTTTGTAAGATCAGCCGATATTAGTTCCAGTTTCCATGAGAGACACGGTAGGCAAAGGTCTACCTTCGACGCAAGAGATAGAGGGTTCGATTCTCGCCTTATGATCTGCAAATATTTCTTCTGGGTTTCTGGGTGTTTTGTATAAGAATAATAAAAAAATATCTACGAAATGCATTACATTAAGTATATCAGTCATCTAATGCTCACCCTTAAGGCCCCTATTACGAAAAAACGCGAAAATGCACTTATTCGTCGTCCAAATTCTATAGCTTACGTTCGCTGCTTGAAATAACAATTCCTTGTTAATAGTAGATTGTTTCCTCAACTTCAATAATAATTAAACAGATTTTAGATAACTTATTTGGTTATTTAGTTATAATCATTCTCCCGATGCAAGTTTAGGCAAAAACGCTCGGAGACCTGTTTTGGGAGCTCTAATTTGAAGATTCCATTGAATATAGACCATAAGACTATTTTTTTTAAGGTAACAAATATCCCATTCTTCAATAATAATTAAATACATTTTCGTTATATGCCTTTATATGAAGGGAAAAAAATCTGAACCGAGGTTAACTATCGATCGAAAAGGCTTCGAAACAAACCCTAATATCTCCAAAGTTCTACATCATTTTGACATAAAATTTATACCAAAATAATCTTCATTGTTTTCTTAAACTACAATATTAATTTTACGTTTTAAATCCCAACTATTTTTTTTTAATGAATTTATTAAAAAAGGTATATATTTCATTGTGCCGGCAATCTGCCCTCAGTACCGCGCGAGCGCTTGTCGAAGGTGGACCTATGTCACTTTTGCTCGCACTCTCCGTCGGACGAAACGCCCAAAAATGCTGCGTTTATGAGCGAATTGGAACGTTTTGATCGTTGTAAATATTTACATTTGCATAGTAAATTTCAATAATTTTTAAATTCGTACATTATTATTACATATTATACCAGATAGTTATTTTTATTATAACTGAGTTGATCACAAGCCGAAATGGGAAAAATAAATAGAAATGAGTTACTAAACAAAAAAAATAATAATATTATATCGTTGAAGAAAGCAAGGTATGGTATTATTTAATTTTACCCTTTATATAAAATTGGTTTACCACTCACTGACTCACTCACTCACTGACTGACATGATTGTTCTCCCTGTTGGTGGAGGGGGAGGTATGGTTTTTTTTTCGGAAATGTGTAGGGGGGGTGGGGTGTAAGTTTGGGAAAATTTCGACTTTTTTAAATTTCTAACCCCCTCTAGGACCCCCCGGGGGTTCTTCGGCCGTGTGGTGGGGTGGGTCAGATTTTTTTGTGGGGTCGTATGGAGGGTTAGAATTCGTTTTGGGGGTTGACATTTTTTTGAACCCCAAGACCCCCAACACCCCCCGCTTTTGACTTGCTTCCGAATAGCGCACCGATAGAGGATTTTGGATGGCGGGATCGTATAGAGGGTTAAGTCCTTAATAGAAAAGAAAAAAAAATCGACCCCCCCTCATGACCCCTTTTTAGAACCCCCCTTCGTATCTCCCGAACGGCTCGCGATGGAAAAAAAGTCTTTTCGCAGTCGCGTAGAGGAGGTCGAATAGTTGCGGAAACCAAAAAAAGTTTGACCCCTTTGCACCCCCAGACCCTCTTTTTTTAAAAAAAACCGTTTTTTGGCCAATTTTAAGGGTTTTTTATAGGGTGGAGCATCGAAGCGAGCGAAGCGAGCCGAGATGCGACACTGGGAACCAGCACGGCGAGCGAAGCGAGCCGTGCTGCATTCCCCCCACGACCCCCAGGACAACCCCCTCGACCCCCCCTGGTGTTCTTCGGCCGTGTAGGGGGTGGGTCAGATTTTTTGGTGGGATCGTGTGGAGGGTTCAAAATCGTTTTGGGGGTTACATTTTTTTTACCCCCAAGACCCCCCAAGACCCCCACTTTTGAATTGCTACCGGATAGCGTACCGATAGATAATTTCGGATGGCGGGATCGTATAGAGGGTATAATCTTTAATAGGAAGAAAAAAAATCGACCCCCCCATGACCTCTTTTCAGAACCCCCTTTCATATCTCCCGAACGGCTCGCGATGGAAAATTACCCTTTATATAAAATTCGATTACCACTCACTCACTGACTCACTGATTGATATAATTGTTCTCCTTGATGGTGGAGGGGAAGGTATGTTTTTTTACGGAAACGTGTAGGGGGGTGTGGGTAACGCACCAATTCAGGAGTGTAGATTACGAAAAGGGGTTCTAAATAAAAAAAAAAAACAGCCTACACAACCGACGCGAGCTGCTTGCAGCTAAAAACTAGTTTCTTATTATAAAAACACCCAGACAAATTTCGATCACGTGATCGTTTTCGACTAAACCCAGGGAATGTTGCTACGAATTTGAGGTGTGTTTTTAATTTTTATAAGTTTAAATTTCTTTAAAGGCGATTTTTTTTATTTTCGTATAAACTGAGGATATAAATTACGAATTTCAGAAAAAATGTATTCCAGTACGCCTTATTTATGTCCCTAAAATTGATCTTTGGTATCGTTTCACTTATTTTATTAATAACGATATTTAAATTAAAACAAGTTTATTGTTTGGAATCAATTAATCAATTCAACATGTATTTCAATACGGTTTTAAAATAATAATAATTAGTCGCATACTTCTTTTTTATTGTAATAAAAAAAAATCTATCCATATACATATTGTATTACCTATATAATTATAATAGTTTTCTAGTTCCCATAACACAAGCTTTGACTAGCTAATTTTGGGACTAGATGGTGCTGTGTGGATTGTCCTGCATTTTTATTATTATTTTATTATTATTATACCAGGGTACAAATAAAGAGCCTTTTCTTGCGACGACGGCGTTAATGACGGCGTTTTTTAAATGAATATTTATTATGACGTCACTGTAATAGTTAAACATATATTGTAGCGATATTTTTTGTAGATAATAATGTGTTCTGCAAAGTCGTAGTACATTGTTTTGTTCTATCATCAATAGTTTTCGTAGCGCACGCGCCGAAAGACATTTTGTGACTTACTTTTTTAAACCTTGTTTTAGATAATTTAAGTTTTAGTAGGGATCCTTTTTTTACTTATAAATATACTCATGTTGCTGAAGGATAAGTAGCATTCTAATGGTGAAAGAGTCTTCGAAATCGGTCACTTTGTGAGTTTATTCGTTACATTCATACAGATCTTTCACATTATAATATTACTAGTTGCGCCCCACGGCTTCGCCCGCTTGTAAATTTATTTGTCAAATTGAGAACTATATCGATGTCCAAGGCTGAGAATAATCACTACGTTTGATTTTTTGGTGGGTAGGCCACGTTTTGGAATTTAGAGCCGACCCGGGGAGCGGATGCGCTTATCTATTATTTACATACGTAATGGTTTTCAGGTAATGGTAAAAGGAAAAAGGAAAAGTTATTTTTCTTTCCCTAAAAATTTATTGCAAAAGCCCTAGGGGTTATATTGTAAAACATAAAAATACGTATTTAATTATTCACTTCAAAATTTATTTGCACTGAGTTTCTAGGTAAAATAAATTAGTAGTTACTGCAATAATTATAACAAACATTCACACAGACTTTCACTTTTAATGTAATAGTAACATAGTAAGTATAAATAAAATTACCTACATAAAAACGATGAGACAAACAGATACTATTAAATTATTTATAAATCTATGAAAGCGATATTTGATTCACATAAAAAAATCATCTACCGAAATCAATCCTAAGAAAACTTTGTAAAAATTACTGGTGGATCAAGATTTTATAGCAATACTCGCTTGTGTAGCACGATGCCCCGCCCACTCGGTGTCGAAATACCTAAATCAGCATAACGTAGATTTGTGAACCGCCTCTTAACACGAGCTCTGTTTACTGGATATATGGTGCGGTGTGGAATAAAAAGCACAGAATAAAAAGGATATAACCAATCGGTAAAATAAAAAGGAATTTTTAATATTTGAAAATAGGAATGTATTAGAAATCTAGATCAGATGCTGGATTCAACAAAAATAGAATTTAACTCTCCGTCGATAATGGAACAGCATTGTCGTGCTAATGGATTATTCCGATAGGTTTTCAATAAAATAATTTCGCTCTTTTATTGATTTTCAAAAAAGAGAGCGAAATTATTTTCTCAATGTTTGAGTTACTGCTGAACTACGTTAGGAAAACTGTTTCAAATCATCAAATTATACTTTTCCCGCGCTATCTTAACAAGAAAGTCTTTTAACCCAGGACCGAAATTTGTCGCCGGGGAAGGCCCATGTTTAGCTGTGGCCGAATACAGGCTGATGATGGTGCGGTATTTTCACCTTCATTTACCTATTTGTTACGACGTTTTAACTAAAAAAGAATATTTCCTAACTAAGAAAATCAGTATCTAAGAAATAATTTAGTAGTTGGTGGGTTGCTCAAAGCCTATGTATATTTTTTGGGTTATCCACAAGATAGATGGTTTGTCATGTCATCCTTCAATTATTTGGCTAGCCATGAGATTCAAATAAATATAAAAAAAACACATAGCATCATCTAGCCCCAACCTAAGCAGAGCTTGTGTTATAGGTCATTATAACGGGCCCCCGATAACTGATTTACCCCATACATTTAACCGCATTAATTTTAATTATATAAAGAAAACAACCAAAATTCCCTGAACAAATATGTACAGAACGTCAAAATCCATTATAAAAAACATGTTGCAGATTACGCTACGTTTGTGTTTGACTTGAACGCATAATAGAAAGAGCACTGGACTGTACATATCTATGTGACACAAACAGCACTGCAACGCAAAAATAAGGCAAACCTTATAAAATTTTAACAACCGGGGCATAGGTGAGATCTTCCAAAGGTGTATTCCTAATAAAAACTCATCGCAAGATCAAAAAGTCATAACGCCCCCTAAGCCAATACCTTTGACTCGGAAGGATAAATAACGCATTTCATTATTATCCGGTTTCAATGTAAGCCTGCTCCGACCGAAACGGATAAGCGGATAAAAGGTTGAATATGAAAATTCCCCACTTCACAAATAAAACGTTAAGGGCGCGTAAGCGATTACGTCATAAATGCTGAAAAATGACTCGAAAGCCGAAATCCGGTGAGCTTTCTTCTGTAGAGAAAATGAGTTAGATGTTTTAGATGATTATTTTATCAACTTTGCCCACTGGTTAGTACAACATAACTTAAATACGGGAATTAGAGGATAAAGGAGATTGGCAGAAGAGGCCATACTCAAAGAATGGTTTCCACACAATGTCAATATAATGATAATAATGATCCTTGGACTTTCTATCACCTAAAAAACCTTGTCAAAACCCTCATACTTTACCAAAAACTGTAAGTACACACAAGTTACATGTTTTTGATTTTTTATATTGTGACAATTTCAGTATACTTAGACAAAGACACATTCTCATTAAAATTTGCCTCAGTAATTAGTCTCAGTAAAATTAGTACTTTGTAAAATTAGTAATTTGTCTCAGTAAAATTTGCCTTTATCGTGCCAAACATACACAAATTTAGTTTTAAGACCAGCTTACCCTAAATCAGTCCAGCCAAGGCGTGATACGTTGACAGCATGCAAGTGACATGGTTACTGCCGAGTGCAGCGTCCTCGCATCATCTAGACAGATTCATTGCAATTGTACGAGACACGCTGACGATTTAGCGGCTGGCTGGTATAAATTGTTTAGTGCGAACAGCTGGTGATGTGTTCGGTCAGTATTCATGGCTGTTTCCATATCACAGCCAACTGACTAGCTAGTATGAATTTGCACATTACCAAAACGGAACACTTTTTGTTGGCTACCACTGATTTGACAGAAATGTGGTGTAAACATGCATCATAAATAATTCTGGATAATCCACACAACATCACTTAGCTTCAAGCTCAGAGCTTATGTTACTAGAAATAAAAGATTTTCATTAGTTTTCTATATTTTTCTGCTATATCTGATATATGAAGATTTATCCCACCTGAATAAATCTGCAAAACTAATTAATTCATTTAATTCCACTCAAACATCAGCAATAGCCCCCCAATCCCGCTCATGTTGCTCACTGTAAACGTATCCGAACTCGTGTAATGAGCTCAATCGAGCTGTCTCTTCCAGCAATCCGACGATACGTTCCAACAATTTCCTGGTACACGTGATGAACGAGTTTCCAATTTCAAACATCGGTAAGCACTTTCCAGTTCTTGTTTTTTCGTGGAATCGAAAAACAACTAATGAGAAGCGAGATTGTGGCGATAATTGAATCTTGCGCTTTAGTTTTTACGTTCGTTTAATGCTTGAAGGCGGACAGTTTCTGATGATCAATGCTATTTTTGCGCTTATTGCTCAATTTACACATTTTTTATCGTATTGTGATTGCACGATCCTCTTTCATCACGCAAAAACTACTGAACGGATCGGGCTGACATTTGGAAATTTGGTAAAAATTTATTCAAAATCATTGCATTAAATTCACCGTAGTTTAATCTAAGCAGGTTTAGTTTCTCTTATTGTTTGTTAACTGACGTCACATATGAAGGTAAAGGGTAGTCCACTTTTGACTTTAAACAAAGGCTGAATTAATAGGAACCACAACGTTTATCAAAACAAAGGAGCCCTTTGTGCTTCAGCGACATTTTAATGTTGAGTATGTGACTCCTTTGTTAAAGTATATGGATAAATGTCAACGTCATATTCTTGTTTCCCCTTCAGGCGAGTTTCGTGTCATTCGATGTATGATAGCGACCATTATTACAAAAGTTATTATAAAATTTAACAAGGATAATAAACGTGTTTTATTTCTATAAGGGAGAATTTGATGAGTATGAAGATGTTATAGATGTATGTAATGTGACAACCACTGTGGTGCGGTGGATGTCTGCAACGTAAAAGTTTGCAAGGATCGATTCCCGTCTCAGGACAAAAATTTGTACGACCTTCAGATTTCTTCAGGGTGTTCTAGTCGATGTTTTTGTTAATGTATAATAAAAAAAATCAATCTATTTAGAATAATGTATCATTTATCGCTCTACTTAGTTTGGGGCTAAATGATGCAGTGTGAATTAATTGTCGAGCATTATTTATTTTTGGTATATTATTCATAGGGAACAATGAATAACTGCGATCTAGATCAACTAGATATACCCTTGAACGTTTCCACAGACACAATGAGAGCAAAGTCGCGTGCAGGACAAGATTGAAAAAAAAATTGCAATAAAAAAAGTGTTTGCGGGATAAAAAAAACTTCATAAAATACTTATTTTCGCCGTACAACCTATCTCCGTACCTGGATCATATACTTCAATGCTCTTACAAAGGCTTAGTTGATTTTTTTTCAAGCTCCTAGCTAACAATGCAGAATATTGCAGTGCTAATTCAGGCGTGCTTTCACTATTATATAAATAAACTCTCTTTAAAGACGAGTATTTAATGAAAGGTTTCCGTATGATTTTTCTTACAACATGGTAATTTTAAAAGTACCATGTTATAAATATGTGTCAAATCTAGGAAAAATCTGTAGAATCTGTCTGCAATATTAAAACATCATTGAATTAAGATTCTCGAAACGGTCGGCAGTAAAAAGGGTTTAAAAGTAAGTAATACTTTTTTTGAATAAATACTGATAAAATTACTTCTTAATATACACATTTTTCAGCTTGGTTTACATTTTAATTTCATTTTCCGATGGAGTCATTTGCCACAACATCCTACTTACTCTCGGAAGAGCTCTTTCTATTAACCCTACCCCAATTACTTGTCCCGGAGCAGGCTTGTACGAATGTTCGTTGTAAATGACGTCAAAATATCCTCGTTACGGTAAAACACTCGGCTTCCATCTTGGGGTTCATGCAGGTTCATAGCTTTCAGGTTTATAAACCACCGTTCTCACCGTGTTTGTGATTTTTGTGGGTTTTGGTTTAGTTACATTCTAAAAAATATACGTCCGTAGGTTTTTTTATTTTGTATATTTGTAATTTTCTTTCGTGATACATCTTGGGCCACGTCGTCACTTACCATCAGGTGAGATTGTGGTCAAACGAAGGTCTATTGTTGAGAAAAAAAAATTGGTCACATCTCAAGTCATCAACAAAAATGTAAAATATCGCAACTTTTTAGATTAAAATCACACCGAAATACCGTGTCAATTTTAATTCTAAGAATTTGATTTGTCCAATCCGTTTCAAAATGGAACAAAACTATTTTTGTTTATTTTTTCACTTATGTTTCTTTTTATTCCGAGTGTTTCAAAAAAGTAAAATTATATTGAAAAAATATCATGCATAAAAAACAAAAAAATACGGGAAAAACACCTCAGTCCCAATCAGCATGATAAAATTGGATCGAGTCGTATTTCCACTGATTATTTTTAAGTGATGTTGACAACTGGAGGGTCAACAACCTTTATACTTGGTATTCAGCGCTGACATAAAATGCATTATTAAGTGCCGACGAGAGAGGCTCTTTGGCCGTCCATTAGAGTGACGCCACAATGCCATTAACGAGAGATAAATGACCCGTCATTTAAACATTAATGCACCCGTAGGGCAGTTTACATTTTTCAGACCCTTTTAGGGTTAACTCGCTTTTTCAATTCGTGATACCTAGAACACCAAACCGTTGATTGGCACATGGTATTTTTATGGGGTTGGGTTCATTTTACTATAGATTACTCAATTAAATTTGTTAAAGACATCCTACTAATATTATAAACGCGAAAGTTTGTAAGTATTGATGGATGGATGTTTGTTACTATTTCACGCAAAAACTACATAACGGATATGGATGAAATTTGGCACAGAGATAGATTATAGTCTGGAATACCACATAGGCTATATTGTATTCCAGAATTCCCACGGTAACGGGAATCAATTGGGTGAAACTGCGAGGCGCTGCTAGTATCAGCATAAATAAGCATCGATACTGACTCCTGTATGTCACTTGAATCGCTTGTTTAAAAGGCTAGTTGCACAAAATAATTTTATGAATGTAAAAAAGAAAGATAATAAGTTTATTGGTTTAAACTTAGTTTAAAACTACTATTAAAAAACGAAAGCTATTAAAAATAATAGTAATTTATGTAATGCAGTCAAAAGCAACAAAAAAGCTGAAATTAGATTACTTTCCTCAGAAAAAGCTTTTAAAAATAACGTGCGAGTCCGCAGCAATATCGCAAAAAAATCGCTCAAGATCTTTCATAATCTTTGAATAGAACGGTGCAGGCAGCAAATTTTTCCGCCAAGCTCTTTCACAATAAAACAAGAATAATATTAAAAAATACACAAAGCGAATACTCTCTCCCATCGCTCAAGATCTGTAAACAAGCTAAGTGTTCGAGCGAAACTAATTTGTTTCTCCCGAGATGGAATTAAAAAGTATGACAAGAGATATAAATTGCTGCGCCTTCAATTTGCTTGTATCCCTTCTGCGTTCTGTTTTTAAAAACTCATTTATTAGAAACACAGCTGGGTATTGCCTAGAGTTACTTTTACATTTTATTTTTATTTTTAGGACATTGCAAAATAATGAATAACTTTATAAGAATTTAGAACAGTTTAAGTTAAATTTATTAACAAAGAAAATGACAGTCAAGCAATAGAAACAAATTAAAACTAAGTTATACAATTGAGCTAACTGCAGACGGTTGTAAAGCCCAGATGTAGCTCAACTGATCCATTTTATCACCAGTCTGAAACGTCCCTAAGACACTGTATGGCAATGCTGATGCGCTGAGCCAGATACTCAGCAGCTCTCGGGTCACGTGCTGCATCGACGCTCAGAATTTTTTTTAAACCCTGAGAGCCTCGCTTCTACACAGGGTCTCAACTCCAAGGGGAGCAAAATCCATTTTCTTACCCACACGTCATCGTCTAGCCCCAAGCTAAGCAGGGCTTATGTTAAGGCCTCCCACACAAAACTGCGATGCGATGCGATGTTGCAGGCACTTGCGATGCGAATTTTTGCGATCCGATTTTGTGCGGCAAACCGTTTGGGAGGGTAACCATACCTTCAAGTTTAGTCAGCCATATTGGACATGTTTTTGGGAACCGTAAGATGGATCGCAAAAATATTATTGCACTACTGTTATTGTTAAATAGATATAAAAGAAATAAAGATTCTGGGTTCATCCATTTATTACGATTATGAACTCTGATGGGAACTATTTTACTCGAAAGTACTATGGGTTGAGAACTGAAGAAGATAATTTTTTTTACAACACAAAGAAGGCGGCTCAGGCAATGCGCGTCTTTCTCTAAAGCTGTCTCAGAGCGGACTAAAAGGGGGGTCACCAAATATGACGTAATATGGCAGGGAGGCACGATACGAATGAGATCGGATGTTCTTGCATCGTGCGAGTTCGCAGATATTTGCGATGCGATGCGATTTCACAGTTTTGTGTGGGAGCCCTAAGAATATCTACTAAATAACTGGGTAGGTACTTATTACATTATATTAAAATAATGATATTTTTTACTAAATATTGAACATTTAGAATCGTCACCCGCCGTGCCACATTAGTCGTCAAACAACGTAGATAGGTACGTACTGGTCCACGTAAGAATGTTGCTAGTAGCATTTCCACCGTATTGCAAATACGGTGAGGAAATTCTTGATCCACATAAACCCTCGGTGTGCGGTAAGTGGTGGATTAGAACCGTGTTACCTCTATATTGTACAATGTAGGCATGCACGTATCTACGGTAATAATGTAAAGAAATACCTGGACAATTATTTAGAATTTTACTAAAACTTAGGTACAGCTAGAAAATTACAAAACAAGGAATATTAAACTAAATACATAAAAGTACTTGGACAAAAGCTATTTATTAATTTTCTATAAATGTATCCTTATCCTTACGAATATTATAAATGCGAAAGTTTGTATGGATGTTTGTTCCTCTTACACACACAAACTACTGAACAGATCAGGCATTTTTATGACATCACCTGGAGCTTGCCTTTCTTTCCTGATTTAGATTATCGTCCTCCAGCAAACACAAAATAGAGTAACGAAAAGTATTCAATTCTCCTTTTCTTCTTTCACTGAATCACTACATAATATAAAATAAAGTCGCTTTTTCTGTCCCTATTTCCCTATGTCCCTTTGACTGCACGGATTTAGATGCGTTTTTTTAATAAATAGAGTGATTCAAGAGGGCGGCTTATACGTATAATAAAACCGTGCAAAGCAGGGGCGGGTCGCTAGTTACTAAATAAATAAATAATTCCGAACATTCCGCACAGCATCATCTAGCCCCAAGCTAAGCAGAGCTTGTGTTATGGGTAGATGACTGATATACTTAATACTATACATAACATAGATAGATATTTTTTATTACACATAGAAAACAAAAAAAAATTATGAGAATAACTCGAAGATTTATTATTAGTTGCAAATTGAAATAATTCGTCAATTCGTGAAATTTTATAAATATTTCATTGGATGTTTTCTGATTGTCGGTTAAAGATAAAACAACTTTTTTTGCCTTGTAGATAGGAAGTAGGAACAATAAAAGTAAATTGAAGTTGGATAGAATTTTCGCTTCGCGAGTTTTAGTGGCCGATTTGGCGTAACGAGTTTTTACAGCCTTTCTAAACTTTTCAGGTTTTCATAGAAAGTTTAGAAGCTACAAGTTTCGGTCGGCGATTGCAAACTTCCTGAAATTCTTGGCCGCTTTATCTAATCCAAGGAACTTTTCGTTGTAAAAATAACTTTTTAAATTACCGAGCCTCATTAGGTGCTAGTTCTTATTAAAATCTTGTTTCAGAATATCGTTAGGAAATAAATTAAAAATAATTTGAAACCACTCTTATCGACTGGTCTTAATTTACTGTAATTTTCTTGTATGATTATTTTCCAGTGAAATGCCCTAAGCATAATTATATTATATTGTTTTTATTTTTGTGGTTCTAGGTAATAATGAGAATACTAACATTCTTTATTCTTATTTTTATTTGCAATATAAATTTGCTTACCTTAATGATTATTCTATACATTTTAAGAGATACAGTCTAGATTCTATTATTATTTTCTATTACTATTATTATTTTGATTCTATTATTATTTTTTATTGGTTCTTCTGTTTATAGCATAAAGTTAGGATGTACAAGTCAAGAGGAACAGTGACAGATGAAAGGCATTACCAAAAATGAAATGTAAATGTGTGCGTAAAATAGTGTTGTCAACATTCTAGCATAATGTTACCTATCGATAGTTGTACTGGCGCAATCCTAAGACACTAACGATTTGATGTATCGAAGTTAAATACCTACAGAGAGAGCAGTACCTACCTACCGTACAAAAAACACCGTTAATTGTTATTGAAAATAAATAAAAGACCAATGCATTTATTGAAAATAGATATATTACAGCACTTACATAGAAAAAACAACGTAAGAATATCATCCTGGACGCTCTCCATCATCCTGGACACCTCTTGGATGCTCTCCGTCATCCTGGATACCTCTTGGATGCTCTCCGTCATCCTGGACACCTCCTGGATGCTCTCCATCATCCTCTGGACACCTCCTGGATGCTCTCCATCATCCTGGACACCTCCTGGATGCTCTCCATCATCCTGGACACCTCCTGGACTCTCTCCATCATCCTGGACACCTCCTGGATGCTCTCCATCATCCTGGACACCTCCTGGACACCTCCTGGACACCTCCTGGATGCTCTCCATCATCCTCTGGACACCTCCTGGATGCTCTTCATCATCCTCTGGACACCTCTTGGATGCTCTCCATCATCCTCTGGACACCTCCTGGATGCTCTCCATCGATGCTCTCCATCATCCTCTGGATGCTCTCCATCATCCTGGACACCCTCCATCATCCTGGACACCCTCCATCATCCTGGACACCCTACATCATCCTGGACACCCTCCATCATCCTGGACACCCTCCATCATCCTGGACACCCTCCATCATCCTGGACACCTCCTGGATGATCTCCATCATCCTCTGGATGCTCTCCATCATCCTCTGGATGCTCTCCATCATCCTCTGGATGCTCTCCATCATCCTCTGGATGCTCTCCATCATCCTCTGGATGCTCTCCATCATCCTCTGGATGCTCTCCATCATCCTCTGTATGCTCTCCATCATCCTCTGGATGCTCTCCATCATCCTCTGGATGCTCTCCATCATCCTCTGGATGCTCCATCATCCTGGACATCTCCATCATCCTCTGGATGCTCTCCATCATCCTCTGGATGCTCTCCATCATCCTCTGGACACCTGCTGGATGCTCTCCATCATGCTCTGGACACCTCCTGGATGCTCTCCATCATCCTCTGGACACCTCCTGGATGCTCTCCGTCATCCTCTGGAGACCTCCTGGATGCTCTCCATCATCCTCTGGACACCTCCTGGATGCTCTCCGTCATCCTCTGGATGCTCTCCATCATCCTCTGGATGCTCTCCATCATCCTCTGGATGCTCTCCATCATCCTCTGTATGCTCTCCATCATCCTCTGGATGCTCTCCATCATCCTCTGGATGCTCTCCATCATCCTCTGGATGCTCTCCATCATCCTCTGGATGCTCTCCATCATCCTCTGGATGCTCTCCATCATCCTCTGGATGCTCTCCATCATCCTCTGGATGCTCCATCATCCTGGACACCCTCCATCATCCTGGACACCCTCCATCATCCTGGACACCTCCTGGATGCTCTCCATCATCCTGGACACCTCCTGGACGCTCTCCATCATCCTGGACACCTCCTGGATGCTCTCCATCATCCTGGACACCTCCTGGACACCTCTTGGACACCTCCTGGACACCTCCTGGACACCTCCTGGATGCTCTCCATCATCCTCTGGACACCTCCTGGATGCTCTCCATCATCCTCTGGACACCTCCTGGATGCTGTCCATCATCCTCTGGACACCTCCTGGATGCTGTCCATCATCCTCTGGACACCTCCTGGATGCTCTCCATCATCCTCTGGATGCTCTCAATCATCCTCTGGATGCTCTCCATCATCCTCTGGATGCTCTCCATCATCCTCTGTATGCTCTCCATCATCCTCTGGATGCTCTCCATCATCCTCTGGATGCTCTCCATCATCCTCTGGATGCTCCATCATCCTGGACACCCTCCATCATCCTGGACACCCTCCATCATCCTGGACACCTCCTGGATGCTCTCCATCATCCTGGACACCTCCTGGACGCTCTCCATCATTCTGGACACCTCCTGGATGCTCTCCATCATCCTGGACACCTCCTGGACACCTCTTGGACACCTCCTGGACACCTCCTGGACACCTCCTGGATGCTCTCCATCATCCTCTGGACACCTCCTGGATGCTCTCCATCATCCTCTGGACACCTCCTGGATGCTCTCCGTCATCCTCTGGATGCTCTCCATCATCCTCTGGATGCTCTCCATCATCCTCTGTATGCTCTCCATCATCCTCTGGATGCTCTCCATCATCCTCTGGATGCTCTCCATCATCCTCTGGATGCTCTCCATCATCCTCTGGATGCTCTCCATCATCCTCTGGATGCTCTCCATCATCCTCTGGATGCTCTCCATCATCCTCTGGATGCTCTCCATCATCCTCTGGATGCTCCATCATCCTGGACACCCTCCATCATCCTGGACACCCTCCATCATCCTGGACACCTCCTGGATGCTCTCCATCATCCTGGACACCTCCTGGACGCTCTCCATCATCCTGGACACCTCCTGGATGCTATCCATCATCCTGGACACCTCCTGGACACCTCTTGGACACCTCCTGGACACCTCCTGGACACCTCCTGGATGCTCTCCATCATCCTCTGGACACCTCCTGGATGCTCTCCATCATCCTCTGGACACCTCCTGGATGCTGTCCATCATCCTCTGGACACCTCCTGGATGCTGTCCATCATCCTCTGGACACCTCCTGGATGCTCTCCATCATCCTCTGGACACCTCCTGGATGCTCTCCGTCATCCTCTGGAGACCTCCTGGATGCTCTCCATCATCCTCTGGACACCTCCTGGATGCTCTCCATCATCCTCTGGATGCTCTCAATCATCCTCTGGATGCTCTCCATCATCCTCTGGATGCTCTCCATCATCCTCTGTATGCTCTCCATCATCCTCTGGATGCTCTCCATCATCCTCTGGATGCTCTCCATCATCCTCTGGATGCTCTCCATCATCCTCTGGATGCTCCATCATCCTGGACACCCTCCATCATCCTGGACACCCTCCATCATCCTGGACACCCTCCATCATCCTGGACACCTCCTGGATGCTCTCCATCATCCTGGACACCTCCTGGACGCTCTCCATCATTCTGAACACCTCCTGGATGCTCTCCATCATCCTGGACACCTCCTGGACACCTCTTGGACACCTCCTGGACACCTCCTGGACACCTCCTGGATGCTCTCCATCATCCTCTGGACACCTCCTGGATGCTCTCCATCATCCTCTGGACACCTCCTGGATGCTCTCCATCATCCTCTGGACACCTCCTGGATGCTGTCCATCATCCTCTGGACACCTCCTGGATGCTGTCCATCATCCTCTGGACACCTCCTGGATGCTCTCCATCATCCTCTGGACACCTCCTGGATGCTCTCCGTCATCCTCTGGATGCTCTTCATCATCCTCTGGATGCTCTCCATCATCCTCTGGATGCTCTCCATCATCCTCTGTATGCTCTCCATCATCCTCTGGATGCTCTCCATCATCCTCTGGATGCTCTCCATCATCCTCTGGATGCTCTCCATCATCCTCTGGATGCTCTCCATCATCCTCTGGATGCTCCATCATCCTGGACACCCTCCATCATCCTGGACACCCTCCATCATCCTGGACACCTCCTGGATGCTCTCCATCATCCTGGACACCTCCTGGACGCTCTCCATCATCCTGGACACCTCCTGGATGCTATCCATCATCCTGGACACCTCCTGGACACCTCTTGGACACCTCCTGGACACCTCCTGGACACCTCCTGGATGCTCTCCATCATCCTCTGGACACCTCCTGGATGCTCTCCATCATCCTCTGGACACCTCCTGGATGCTGTCCATCATCCTCTGGACACCTCCTGGATGCTCTCCATCATCCTCTGGACACCTCCTGGATGCTCTCCGTCATCCTCTGGAGACCTCCTGGATGCTCTCCATCATCCTCTGGACACCTCCTGGATGCTCTCCATCATCCTCTGGATGCTCTCAATCATCCTCTGGATGCTCTCCATCATCCTCTGGATGCTCTCCATCATCCTCTGTATGCTCTCCATCATCCTCTGGATGCTCTCCATCATCCTCTGGATGCTCTCCATCATCCTCTGGATGCTCTCCATCATCCTCTGGATGCTCCATCATCCTGGACACCCTCCATCATCCTGGACACCCTCCATCATCCTGGACACCTCCTGGATGCTCTCCATCATCCTGGACACCTCCTGGACGCTCTCCATCATTCTGGACACCTCCTGGATGCTCTCCATCATCCTGGACACCTCCTGGACACCTCTTGGACACCTCCTGGACACCTCCTGGACACCTCCTGGATGCTCTCCATCATCCTCTGGACACCTCCTGGATGCTCTCCATCATCCTCTGGACACCTCCTGGATGCTCTCCATCATCCTCTGGACACCTCCTGGATGCTGTCCATCATCCTCTGGACACCTCCTGGATGCTGTCCATCATCCTCTGGACACCTCCTGGATGCTCTCCATCATCCTCTGGACACCTCCTGGATGCTCTCCATCATCCTCTGGACACCTCCTGGATGCTCTCCATCATCCTCTGGACACCTCCTGGATGCTCTCCATCGATGCTCTCCATCATCCTCTTGACACCTCCTGGATGCTCTCCATCATCCTCTGGACACCTCCTGGATGCTCTCCTGGATGCTCTCCATCATCCTCTGGACACCTCCTGGATGCTCTCCATCATCCTCTGGATGCTCTCCATCATCCTCTGGATGCTCTCCATCATCCTCTGGATGCTCTCCATCATCCTCTGGATGCTCTCCATCATCCTCTGGATGCTCTCCATCATCCTCTGTATGCTCTCCATCATCCTCTGGATGCTCTCCATCATCCTCTGGATGCTCTCCATCATCCTCTGGATGCTCCATCATCCTGGACATCTCCATCATCCTCTGGATGCTCTCCATCATCCTCTGGATGCTCTCCATCATCCTCTGGACACCTGCTGGATGCTCTCCATCATGCTCTGGACACCTCCTGGATGCTCTCCATCATCCTCTGGACACCTCCTGGATGCTCTCCGTCATCCTCTGGAGACCTCCTGGATGCTCTCCATCATCCTCTGGACACCTCCTGGATGCTCTCCGTCATCCTCTGGATGCTCTCCATCATCCTCTGGATGCTCTCCATCATCCTCTGGATGCTCTCCATCATCCTCTGTATGCTCTCCATCATCCTCTGGATGCTCTCCATCATCCTCTGGATGCTCTCCATCATCCTCTGGATGCTCTCCATCATCCTCTGGATGCTCTCCATCATCCTCTGGATGCTCTCCATCATCCTCTGGATGCTCTCCATCATCCTCTGGATGCTCCATCATCCTGGACACCCTCCATCATCCTGGACACCCTCCATCATCCTGGACACCTCCTGGATGCTCTCCATCATCCTGGACACCTCCTGGACGCTCTCCATCATCCTGGACACCTCCTGGATGCTCTCCATCATCCTGGACACCTCCTGGACACCTCTTGGACACCTCCTGGACACCTCCTGGACACCTCCTGGATGCTCTCCATCATCCTCTGGACACCTCCTGGATGCTCTCCATCATCCTCTGGACACCTCCTGGATGCTGTCCATCATCCTCTGGACACCTCCTGGATGCTGTCCATCATCCTCTGGACACCTCCTGGATGCTCTCCATCATCCTCTGGATGCTCTCAATCATCCTCTGGATGCTCTCCATCATCCTCTGGATGCTCTCCATCATCCTCTGTATGCTCTCCATCATCCTCTGGATGCTCTCCATCATCCTCTGGATGCTCTCCATCATCCTCTGGATGCTCCATCATCCTGGACACCCTCCATCATCCTGGACACCCTCCATCATCCTGGACACCTCCTGGATGCTCTCCATCATCCTGGACACCTCCTGGACGCTCTCCATCATTCTGGACACCCCCTGGATGCTCTCCATCATCCTGGACACCTCCTGGACACCTCTTGGACACCTCCTGGACACCTCCTGGACACCTCCTGGATGCTCTCCATCATCCTCTGGACACCTCCTGGATGCTCTCCATCATCCTCTGGACACCTCCTGGATGCTCTCCGTCATCCTCTGGATGCTCTCCATCATCCTCTGGATGCTCTCCATCATCCTCTGTATGCTCTCCATCATCCTCTGGATGCTCTCCATCATCCTCTGGATGCTCTCCATCATCCTCTGGATGCTCTCCATCATCCTCTGGATGCTCTCCATCATCCTCTGGATGCTCTCCATCATCCTCTGGATGCTCTCCATCATCCTCTGGATGCTCTCCATCATCCTCTGGATGCTCCATCATCCTGGACACCCTCCATCATCCTGGACACCCTCCATCATCCTGGACACCTCCTGGATGCTCTCCATCATCCTGGACACCTCCTGGACGCTCTCCATCATCCTGGACACCTCCTGGATGCTATCCATCATCCTGGACACCTCCTGGACACCTCTTGGACACCTCCTGGACACCTCCTGGACACCTCCTGGATGCTCTCCATCATCCTCTGGACACCTCCTGGATGCTCTCCATCATCCTCTGGACACCTCCTGGATGCTGTCCATCATCCTCTGGACACCTCCTGGATGCTGTCCATCATCCTCTGGACACCTCCTGGATGCTCTCCATCATCCTCTGGACACCTCCTGGATGCTCTCCGTCATCCTCTGGAGACCTCCTGGATGCTCTCCATCATCCTCTGGACACCTCCTGGATGCTCTCCATCATCCTCTGGATGCTCTCAATCATCCTCTGGATGCTCTCCATCATCCTCTGGATGCTCTCCATCATCCTCTGTATGCTCTCCATCATCCTCTGGATGCTCTCCATCATCCTCTGGATGCTCTCCATCATCCTCTGGATGCTCTCCATCATCCTCTGGATGCTCCATCATCCTGGACACCCTCCATCATCCTGGACACCCTCCATCATCCTGGACACCCTCCATCATCCTGGACACCTCCTGGATGCTCTCCATCATCCTGGACACCTCCTGGACGCTCTCCATCATTCTGAACACCTCCTGGATGCTCTCCATCATCCTGGACACCTCCTGGACACCTCTTGGACACCTCCTGGACACCTCCTGGACACCTCCTGGATGCTCTCCATCATCCTCTGGACACCTCCTGGATGCTCTCCATCATCCTCTGGACACCTCCTGGATGCTCTCCATCATCCTCTGGACACCTCCTGGATGCTGTCCATCATCCTCTGGACACCTCCTGGATGCTGTCCATCATCCTCTGGACACCTCCTGGATGCTCTCCATCATCCTCTGGACACCTCCTGGATGCTCTCCGTCATCCTCTGGATGCTCTTCATCATCCTCTGGATGCTCTCCATCATCCTCTGGATGCTCTCCATCATCCTCTGTATGCTCTCCATCATCCTCTGGATGCTCTCCATCATCCTCTGGATGCTCTCCATCATCCTCTGGATGCTCTCCATCATCCTCTGGATGCTCTCCATCATCCTCTGGATGCTCCATCATCCTGGACACCCTCCATCATCCTGGACACCCTCCATCATCCTGGACACCTCCTGGATGCTCTCCATCATCCTGGACACCTCCTGGACGCTCTCCATCATCCTGGACACCTCCTGGATGCTATCCATCATCCTGGACACCTCCTGGACACCTCTTGGACACCTCCTGGACACCTCCTGGACACCTCCTGGATGCTCTCCATCATCCTCTGGACACCTCCTGGATGCTCTCCATCATCCTCTGGACACCTCCTGGATGCTGTCCATCATCCTCTGGACACCTCCTGGATGCTCTCCATCATCCTCTGGACACCTCCTGGATGCTCTCCGTCATCCTCTGGAGACCTCCTGGATGCTCTCCATCATCCTCTGGACACCTCCTGGATGCTCTCCATCATCCTCTGGATGCTCTCAATCATCCTCTGGATGCTCTCCATCATCCTCTGGATGCTCTCCATCATCCTCTGTATGCTCTCCATCATCCTCTGGATGCTCTCCATCATCCTCTGGATGCTCTCCATCATCCTCTGGATGCTCTCCATCATCCTCTGGATGCTCCATCATCCTGGACACCCTCCATCATCCTGGACACCCTCCATCATCCTGGACACCTCCTGGATGCTCTCCATCATCCTGGACACCTCCTGGACGCTCTCCATCATTCTGGACACCTCCTGGATGCTCTCCATCATCCTGGACACCTCCTGGACACCTCTTGGACACCTCCTGGACACCTCCTGGACACCTCCTGGATGCTCTCCATCATCCTCTGGACACCTCCTGGATGCTCTCCATCATCCTCTGGACACCTCCTGGATGCTCTCCATCATCCTCTGGACACCTCCTGGATGCTGTCCATCATCCTCTGGACACCTCCTGGATGCTGTCCATCATCCTCTGGACACCTCCTGGATGCTCTCCATCATCCTCTGGACACCTCCTGGATGCTCTCCATCATCCTCTGGACACCTCCTGGATGCTCTCCATCATCCTCTGGACACCTCCTGGATGCTCTCCATCATCCTCTGGACACCTCCTGGATGCTCTCCTGGATGCTCTCCATCATCCTCTGGACACCTCCTGGATGCTCTCCTGGATGCTCTCCATCATCCTCTGGACACCTCCTGGATGCTCTCCATCATCCTCTGGATGCTCTCCATCATCCTCTGGATGCTCTCCATCATCCTCTGGATGCTCTCCATCATCCTCTGGATGCTCTCCATCATCCTCTGGATGCTCCATCATCCTGGACACCCTCCATCATCCTGGACACCCTCCATCATCCAGGACACCTCCTGGATGCTCTCCATCATCCTGGACACCTCCTGGACGCTCTCCATCATCCTGGACACCTCCTGGATGCTCTCCATCATCCTGGACACCTCCTGGACACCTCTTGGATACCTCCTGGACACCTCCTGGACACCTCCTGGACACCTCCTGGATGCTCTCCATCATCCTCTGGACACCTCCTGGATGCTCTCCATCATCCTCTGGACACCTCCTAGATGCTCTCCATCATCCTCTGGATGCTCTCCATCATCCTCTGGACACCTCCTGGATGCTCTCCGTCATCCTGGACGCTCTCCGTCATCCTGGACGCTCTCCGTCATCCTGGACGCTCTCCGTCATCCTGGACGCTCTCCGTCATCCTGGACACCTCCTGGATGCTCTCCGTCATTGGATTCATTCTTATTTTGGAAAGTAGTTTTTTGTACTAGGTATGGTATACGCCCTTTAGAACCAGAAATAACGATAATATGAGCAATCACGTCGAACCTTCACGTCAATAACGAATTGTCGACTTTATCGATACTTATGACGTCAGCACTTTATCAAGCCCTATCGTAATCAAAGGTTTTTACATTTTGTACAATATATCTGTGAATTCTCCATTTAGCAGTCTAATTTGATGATACGTCCAAAGGGAAACATATTATTTAACATTACAATAGGTCTTTTCTCTCATTTTCAAACAAAAAATAACGAAATTATGATAATGAACAATGCTATAAAATAGTCAATATTTACCGGTGAAACGGGTAATTATGAGAGTTGTTTCCTTGTGTAACATCACATTCCGCCACTGAACATGTCACCATCGTTGCACATTAAGATTTATTGTTTTATTCGTTAGTTATTTCACAAAATTTACATATATAAATTTTTCTTTCAATTTGCCGGAACGATATGCGATGATATTCTTTCAAATTATGTCTCCTGAAAAAATTGTTTCACTATCTCTTTTTCTCTCGCGGAGATGGGGTTTTGACAAATACCTCTCGCTCTCACGCTTTGTTGGTCTTTTGAACGTAGTGAAAAAAATTTAAGTCTATGGTTTATAGTATCATATTTGAATAAATCTGTTTTATATGTCAACTAAATAAATTTCAGTAAGTTTGTGGAAAACAGGAATAATTTGACAGTCGGTGCGCTTGGCAGCTGGAGCGATGGCAGATGTTCTTTTTTTAAAAATCGTCCTTGAGAATGGTTTTCTATTTCATCAACACTCAAATGTCTACAGGTGCTGAATAAAGCTCCTCCAATAATAACCGCGCTAAGCAGATGAATTTGTGATTGCAGTAAAAAACAAATATCAACATTTTTATTTATTTGTTTATATTGTCCCTAGGCGGGAATTTAACCGCAGCCTCTTGCATCGCAGGCGGACCTTCGAATGCTACGGTACAGATCGTCTTATTCACAAACTTGTTTCTTGATAATTTGTTGTCTAGTCTGTTTTTTGACTCAGTTGTTTATAATCGACGGTATATATTACTTATATTGCAATGCGAATGATTGAGGTTTGGAAACTAACAGTTCCGTCTTATATCCAAACACAGACACATTAAATTGTGGCCATATTTCTCAGTACTCTGCATCCCAAGTTTAATCTCACAGCAAGTGCCTCTGACTGAATACCGCCGCAAACTCACATAAATTGAGCGAAGAACGAGCGTGGAACGATACATTTATAATTTTATAGGTTTATAATGCACTCTGAATTCTTGCATATTACCTCTAGATTGTCTGGTAGAGATCGCTCTTGAGCGACAAAACTTAGACTTAGGACGGTGTGAAAGTTATTTGAATTGAAATCAGTGCACCATTAACATTTTCTATAATCTATCTATTACCGAGGAGAAAGGAAACTAATGAAGAACACACATGAAAACTACTCACCATTGTGACATAATTTAATAATAAATAAAATAATTTATTGCATAAAAGAAAAATCATCAACTGGTGTAATTTAGCGATAAAAAGAGTTTTTATATTTATTACCTTGTTTTTGTTCTCATTACTTATAGGTACATAAGATTATCCATTTTCCTACTACTTATACTACACAAATACTAGACAAAGGTGAATCACAACTAGCCGCGACTGTTACTCATTAAGATTCATGCCATGCCATGCAAACTAAGCTTTTGTTTTACAATATTTTTTCACAGACACGCAACTTCGGTTTAAAAAGTTTAAGCACGAATTATTCTTTTGTACACGCTATTCCTAGAAAATACTTTTTAATCTTTTAGGTCTAGGTACTCGAAGCTTGTTATAGCATGCAAATTAAATTTTCTTTAGAAATAATATTCATCATCAGTCATTTTCAAATAACTTTATTAACAGACAACAATGGTCCATTGACAAAATAAAATAAACAAGAATACAGTTGTACAGTGTATTTAGTCCGCTACTAGCCAATGGCCTCTCCTTAAGCCCCATTGCCCCTTTTTAGAACTCGCGGCATTCAGCATCTGCCTATAATCGTTCGCCATCCCATCGGAATAATACAAAAGCATACTTTACTTCAAGAAATGTAGTGGGATAAAAATAACCCTAAATCGTTTACACAGAAACAACGCGTGCGCAGCCCCGAGACTAGCTAATTAAAAAACTTGAAAACTTTCGATTAAAGTGGTTGATTATCGGTTCATATATGCCAAATCCCATACGTTTCTGATGAGAAGTCTGACTGTAAATCCCATTATAAGTAGGCAGATAGTCAAGAGTATTCAATCAGTTGTGGGCAGATTGGGTCGGCAGCGTTACGTGATACGAAGGCAAATTGCAATTCGGATCAGATTGCATTCGCTCATTCATTAATTATTGATTGCTATTTCAACAGAGGCTGGTCAGACCCGGAGTGGTCAGTACGATTGGGTACGCAGCACGAATCAAAGGCTCTGGTCCAATTATTTCAGTATCTACATGGAATTCGGGGATCCGTTCCATGTTCCATCCCTTTTATTCATGCTTTCAAAAGGTAAACTTAATTTCCGTAGTCTTGCTTGTTCGATGTGCGTATTAGCTAGGAAATTCCATCTATCGAGTTCGAAGGTAAATTACAATCAACGAATGTGAACAAAGTAAGTTTTAATTTGTTTATACCTACTATGGGTAAGATCAATAGCAAAAATTGAGCTATCTGCAGACTGTTAGCAAATAATCCAGAGGTAAACTTGTTTTTGTTTATATAGTGCGTATAATAGTGCGACCTGGTGATTTTTTTTAAACTGAAAAATCACTAAAACTGTTTTTCCGTTTTGACGTTTTTATCGAGATTATTCACATTCGTAGAAATCTTAAGCTTCAAGATTTCTAAGAAAAGAAGTACTTATTCTCAATAAAATGCTTCTAGTTTCTTCTAAAAAGATGTTAAAATAAGCCTCCTACGTAGCGTACGTAGTACCTGCGTAGTGAGTTTCATTTGACCCAGTTCCGATGTCATTTTGATACTTGTCTTTACATTTCCATTCCTCTGAAATTTTCGTGATAACTATTTCAAAAATAATCCATAAACAAAACATTCGTCATCATATTATTCCTTTATTAGTCCACTGCTGGACACAGGCCTCCCTTAATGAGCGCCAAAAACAAAACATTAATAAGTACTTAATGAGTTACGCATGTGGTAACGAATGAAAATCCTAACCTAACCTTACGTCGTACTTTATTATTTTAATTACCCACAAAAAGATTAATTAATTATTTTATATATAATTCATTCCTAACCTTAGTACAAACTTATTACTATGAGAGTGCAATATTACATCAAGCTCATCAAAGTTTTCCAAATCGTCACTCTGAGAACACATCACTCAAGATCATTCGAAAACTATTAAAGTAGGTATTCGTAAGAAACTATTGTATTGGCGTATAATAAAAAAAGGAAAAGATCTCTATTCGGTAGGGGCACTACAGGCGCTTAGTTTAAGGAAGGGTACGAAAACTTTTATAGTTTTCGTAAGCTATGCAAAACTCATCCCAAGGTTCCAGGCACTTTATTAACTCCTTTTATGATAAAATGGCAAATATACCGCCAAACGAATAGAATAAACTGTTAAATTGGAAAATTTTACTGTTTTATGCTGTATAGAAAGTGTAAAATTCCCTAGAACCATATTATTAGCATGAGTTTTATATAGTTTACGAAAACTATAGGAATTTTGCATACGTGGCAGCACCTCTATCGAATAGAGAGAAGATGATTTTCGTAGTACAACGGGAAAACAAACTGTGTCAAGATGATTATATTTCCGAACCTTTTCAAAGAAAGAAACCGTATGAAGAAAGAACAAAGCACTGGAAATAAACGATACTCACTCTTGACTCATACGAGATGATATCGCTTAAATATACGTACTAATGGGAGACATAGATCTGGTAGAGCTATCATTTAAATTTCAAAGCGTCTGGGTCTGAATATCGCTTTCCTTGGGGAAAATCGTTAAAGGGATAGCCGAAAGATTTTTATCAGTCGATTGCGTCCCAGTTTTCCGGCGTTTTAGTGGAACGAATCATGGGATAGCTCTCATGGGTATAATTGGTTTCGCTTTTAGGATTTCAAGTGTTGATTAGAGTCAAACGCTTTTAGATTTAATGGACTAGGCGAGTGTATAGAATTATAATTCATAAAACAATAGCGCTTAAAAAAAAAGATGGAGGCATCAGACCAATCGCAGTTGGTACGACTTACCGCCGGCTTACAGCTAAAATTTGCTGCAGAATAAAAAGCTCAGATCTGAGATCGGAATTTCAACCCACCCAGCTGGGCTTTGGATCACGCGGTGATTGTGAGGCGGCGGTACACTCGCTTCGATCGTTTATGTCGTACCACAAAAACGATCTGTTATTGAAAGTGGATGTTAAAAATGCATTTAATTCGGTAGACAGGGGCGTCCTCCTGACACAAATAAAAGATAAGCTACCTGATATTTACCCCTTTCTTTGGCAATGTTATGGCACACCTTCTAAATTAGTATATAAAGACAAGTTATTATCCTCTGAGGTCGGTTGTCAGCAGGGTGATCCGTTAGGACCGGCTATTTTCAGTCTCGCAATACATCCAATTATAAAACGTTTGGAGTCAAAATTTAATGTTTGGTACTTAGATGATGGCACTTTAGGAGGCGAAGTCGACACGATATTAAAAGATCTAAGTGTTTTGATAGACGAATTCAAACAAATAGGTTTGGAGCTAAACTTTTCGAAATGTGAGTTATATATTCCCGAAACCGAAACAGCTTCTAACGTGTTAAGTATAAAGAGTCAGTTTGAAAGTTTAGCCCCAAACGTTAGGTTGATAGATAAGTTCACTTCACTTTGCCTCCTAGGATCTCCAATTATGGATGAGTCTTTGCCTAATTTTATTAATGAAAAAATTCTAAATTTCGTTTCATTTTCCGATAAATTGCAAAATGTTAATATTCACGTAGCTTTTGTTATTTTACGTTTCTGCCTTTTTGTTCCTAATTTTACCTATTATCTACGATGCTCCCAACTCTGGAAATTTCCCAATCTTACACAGCAGTTGGACAGCATCATGCGCGACACTTTAATCAAAATTTTCAATATTCCTTTGGATGACCGAGCATGGCACCAGGCCACTCTTCCTATTAGATTGGGTGGTTTAGGTGTTCGAGAAATTTCTAGTGTTTCACTCCCAGGTTTTTTATCATCAGTTCATGGTACTAAAGATCTTATTCATAAAATTTTGGCAAAATGTTCTCAAAATTTTGAAATTACAGGTTACAACGAAGCACTAGGCTTATGGAAAATAGCCTGTCCTGGCACCAATCTTCCAAAAGTCCTGTCTTCTCAGAGGCTATGGGATGAGCCACTTTGTGAGATGGTACGGAAAAATCTTATTAATACGTCTACCAGCTCAATAGAACGTGCCCGTCTACTCGCCGTTTCTGAGTGGGAATCAGGACTTTGGTTACATGTTCTGCCTTCTAAAAATCTAGGTACCCTTTTAGACAACAACTCTTTTCGGGTGGCCACCTCCTTGCGTTTAGGTTCCCCTTGCCTAGTTGCACACCGTTGCCAGTGTGGTGAAACCGTGGACAAGCTTGGTCACCATGCATTGGCATGTGTCTCTAGTGCAGGACGTGTGTCCCGCCATAATTCAATTAACGATATCATCCGTCGGGCCTTTACCAGCTTCAGTGTAGCAGCTACACTTGAACCACGTGGCCTTATGCGAGATGATGGTAAAAGACCTGACGGTATGACTCTGATTCCCTGGAAGATGGGTCGGCCTTTAGTTTGGGATGCCACGTGTGTAGATACTCTAGCGCCTTCACATCTGGCAGGGACATCAGCAAGGGCTGGCTCCGCAGCTTCATCAGCGGAGTCCCTCAAACGGCGAAAATATGCTAATCTTGACCGAGGTTACCTATTTGAGCCATTTGGGGTAGAAACCCTTGGTCCTTGGGGTCCTGGGGCACACACAATTTTTAAAGATCTGACGAAACTTCTCATAGAGTCCACAAGAGATAAGAATGCTGGCTTCTATTTTGGTCAACGAATTAGCATTGCCATTCAACGTGGCAATGCTGCCAGCATTCTGGGTACTTTGCCTTCTGGTGACGGCTTAGATTTTTAAGAGTTTGATATAATTGTATATACTAGTGAGCTATGTGATCTAATTATGTTTCAGAAATAAAACAATATGAAAATGCTTAGAATAGAAAAAATAACTTTTTTACAAGGTCATTACATCAGACAAGTAGGTACTGTGGGAGGCGTTATCGCTTAAAACGATAAGGAGAAAGGGATTATTTTAATATCACTTTCCAGGAAAGGTATTCAAAACTAAAAATATCGTGTTGGTTTCAATTGTATAAACTTGTTGTAATTTTTTCAATTCCTTGATTGTAATTTTCGTTGATAATAAAGTTATATTATTTTTAATTATACAATTTTTAATATTATGTTATGTATGTAATTTAAAATGTATCGTGTTTACCCGTTAAAACATTCATATCCGAATAGGGCATAATGCAAGATTTTTAAGTGTTTGTGGTTAGTGAACCTTTTATTAAATAAATAAATAGGACAAGGGTCATAGTTGACCCACTCAAATTCATAATATTCATAATTCAAATTCGTCTATGATAATTTTGACGATAAATTAATAGGATAACCATATCTCCCCTGTATAGAGATGACACAGCATACTAAAAAGCAGTGTATAAAATAAACGAATGGATCCTTTTATAAAGCTTTCAATTGCAAATAGGAGGTTGTGGCACGTTGAGGTCACAGATACAGGATTTATGACGGAGAGCAAAAAGAGCGGTTATACCGAATCTAGTGAACGAAAAATAGGGATAGAGGAATTGGGCCATCCATTTTTCATAGTTTTATTTATGTTAGTCCATTCAGCGAATGGGCTTTGCTCGTAAGGGTCCGAGATATATTTTGAGGTCACATAACGCTAATGGTGACTTGCAGGCTTTGGTTATTACGAACGGGTCAGCCCGGATTTTATGATATTTTTAGAAATAATGTTTGAAATATGAAATGATTTTGATTTACTTTATGATAAAGGTATGACTATAGTATAAAACAAAGTCGCTTTCTCTGTCCCTATGTCCCTATGTATGTATGCTTAAGGCTGTGTCCCCAGTAGCCAAACATTGAGCGGCCGACTGAGTTTGCGGCATATCAGTTCAGTACGCCTTTCCACATATTTTTAATTGAGTGTTCACAGTTTGCTAGTTGCGCTCACTGTACGCAGTTTGCAACGATACGTGCGCCGACATTCTCAGTTAGCGGCCGACTCGCAGGTTCCAATGCTTGCGATACGCACGCAAACTGATCTGAGTTTGTAGCTGTTCGCCAGAAATTTGCGGCTCACTTAGTCGGCCGCTCACTGTTTGCCTACTGGGGACACAGCCTAAATCTTTAAAACTACGCAACGGATTTTGATGAGGTTTTTTTCATAGAATAGAGTGATTCAAGAGAAAGGTTTATACGTATAATAAAACCGTACGAAGCCGGGGCGGGTCGCTAGTAAATTATAAATGTATTTAGTACATCAGTCAGCTAGAACATAATTTAACAAACTCAGCTTAGATTGGGGCTAGATGAAGTTCTGTGGATTATCCGGCATTGTAAATATTCAGTTTTAAGAAAATAAGAAACACTTTCTAACCAACTTTCGCAGGTATCACAGAAGTGTTTAAGATGAACAGGTTATTTTCGAAATAATGTGTATCACCATAAAAATTTACCCGCAGTGACTTTAGTAATTCCGTGTTCATGGCGCATGTAACTACATAATATATCAACATATTGAAAAACACAAAATAATTTAAAGCTTGCTAAATATCCGTTTTGACGACCGATGTGACGCGGTGGGCGAAGGTCCGCCTGCGACGCAGGAGGTTGCGGGTTCGATTCCCGCCTCGGAACAAATTTGTGTACGATCTGCAGAAATGTGTTCCGTTGGTCTGGGTGTTTTCTATGTATAATAAAAAATATCTATCTATATAATATATTGTATTAAGTATATCAGTCGTCTAGTACCCATAACACAAGCTCTGCTTAGCTTGGGGCTAGATGATGCTGTGTGGACTGTCCGGTATTATTTATTATTATTATTTATTATCCTTTTAATAACTTTTGTGTAGTTATATAACCATCATTTTCCTTTCAAGGGATAAGTATATAAAAAGTATTATAGAAATGAAAAACCTTATTCAGTAAATTATCGGTGTTAAGTTAGTCAAACCTACTAACGTACACGTTTCATACATCAAGTGATCGTGCCACAGCCACCGCATGTCGCTTTATGTGACTGATGCGTTCACTTATTTATAAATTGACCTCGCTACTGAAATGGCAGCAAAATATTGGTCCTTTTAAGGCGATGGCCACGGATGATATGCCTATATAAACGTAATACCAAAAAATATTAGTGATTTGAGCATATTTCCACCGTTTTATGTTATTTTTGTACATGAGTACTGGATAGTTATAATCTAGGTCATCATCAACGGCCGCATTTATTAGTCCACTGCTGGACATAGGCATCCCCTAATGAGCGCTATAGCGGCCCTGTCTTCAGCTTGACGCAGTCAGCATCTGCCAGCAGTCTTTCGCAGATCGTCATCCCCCTGGCCGAAGGGCGTCCTACACTACGTTTACCAAGTCGCGGTCTCCACTCAAGAACACGTTTACCCCAACGGTTGTCGGTTCTTCGCGAGATATGCCTGGCCCACTGCCACTTCAGCTTGCTAATTCTTTGAGCTATGATTAATCTAGGTCACTAGATATTTTCTTTTCTTCATAATGTAAGTGAAATGCATTTTGCGTCTGTTAACATTAAAACTGACATAATAAAATATAACTGACAATAAAACTGACCCGCCCCGGCTTTACACGGTTTTATTATACGTATAAACCTTCCTCTTGAATCTCTATCTATATAAGAAAAAAAACTCATCAAAACCGTTAAGTAGTTTTAAAGATTAAAAGGGACATAAGCAAATAGGGACATAGGGACAGAGAAAGCGACTTTGTTTTATACTGTGTAGTGATAAGAAGCAGCGCTAGAGTACCTCTAGGTAGCGATTTAACAGAACTTTGTAAGATATGTAAAGGCTCTTTGAAATTCACAGTAAAAATAGATTTATTTTACTTAAACCCTTATTAAAATATTTTGTTTCTTTCATAAAATAACAATCAAGTTGGAGAAAAAGGTAAGAATAATAATATAAACCAGAATTCAATGGATAAGGGACGAAACCTTTTTAAATGTTTGGGATTGGTAACGTTGGGTAATAAAAAGAAGTTACTTAAGAGCCGACCAAAGAACCTACTAGAGGAAGTGTAGCAGATTTGTGGATTATATCTATACTTATAATAAAACTTTAACAGTTCAAATTCTGTACATTGAAGATATTTTGTAAATTTTTTTTGGAGGGCTCTCTATTATCGATACTCAAGCCAAACTGTATTTTTTTTCATTCATGTCTGTCTGTCTGTCTGTCTGTCTGTCTGTATCGTAAACGCGCATCACGCCGAAACTACTTGATGGATTGAAATGAAACTCGGCATGATTATAGGTCATAATACGAAGAAGGACATAGGATACTTTTTATCCCGGAATTCAGTAAGGTTCCCCTGGGAGAGAGGGTGAAAGAAAAATTCTTTAACCACGCATGACGCCGAAACTGCTGAATGAGTTGAAATGAAACTCGGGACGATTTGAGTTCATACTACAAGGAAGGACATGGGATACTTTTTATCCCGGAATTCGGTAAGGTTCCCCTGGGAGAGAGGGTGAAAGAAAAATTCTTTAACCACGCATGACGCCGAAACTGCTGAATGAGTTGGAATGAAACTCGGGACGATTTGAGTTCATACTACAAGAAAGGACATGGGATACTTTTTATTCCAGAATTCGGTAAGGTTCCCCTGGGAGAGAGGGTGAAAGAAAAATTCTTTAACCACGCATGACGCCGAAACTGCTGAATGAGTTGGAATGAAACTCGGGACGATTTGAGTTCATACTACAAGGAAGGACATGGGATACTTTTTATCCCGGAATTCAGTAAGGTTCCCCTGGGAAAGAGGGTGAAAGAAAAATTCTTTAACCACGCTGCACGACGGAAGTAAATGAATTCGAATGGAACTCGGGACGATTGGACATGGGATACATTTTATCCCGGAATTCGGTAAGGTTCCCCTGGGAGAGAGGGTGAAAGAAAAATTCTTTAACCACGCATCACGACGGAAGTGAATGAATTCGAATGGAACTCGGGACGATTGGACAAGGGAAACATTTTATCCCGGAATTCAGTTTGGTTCCCCTGGGCTATACGGGTTTTCAAAAATTTCTCACAGCATCTGAACGACGCGCGCGTCGTCGAACCAAACTGAATTGAACTGATTAACGCGAATGTTTGTAAGTATGAATGGATAGATGGATGGATAGATTGATAGATAGATGGATGTTTGTTACTCATTCACGCAAAAACTGCTGAACGGATCTGGATTAAATTTAGCACAGAGATAGATTATAAGCTGGAATAACACATAGGCTTTATTTATCCCGAAAATCCCACGGGAAAGGGAATTACGCAAGTAAAATCGCGAGTACTCGAAATACTAATCATGCGCAGACGAAGTCGCGGGCACCAGCTAGTAAATAAATAATATTTACAATCCACACTACATCATCTAGCCCCAAGCCAAGCAGAACTTGTGTTATGGGTACTAGATGACTAATATACTTGTAATTATATATTTTAATTATTTCATTGTGTACCTACCCATAAATTGTTCTCTTGGTGTTTATCGTATTTATTAAGTAAATAAATAAATAAAAAATACTTAATAATACATTTCATAGAGAGATATTTTTTATTATACATATATTTAATTTTTAAACATATATTTATTATTTATAATTTTCTCAGATTGTACAAACATTAGTCCCAAGGCGGGAAGATTTGAAACGCTTGATGTTTTTTTATGGATGGTCCAACATTTATTTATAATTATACTAGCGACCCGCCCCGGCTTCGCAAGGTTTTATTATACGTATCCTTCCTCTTGAATCACTCTATCTATTAAAAAAATGCATTAAAATCCGTTGTGTAGTTTAAAAGATTTAAACATACATAGGGTAGGGACATAGTGACAGAGAACGCGACTTTGTTTTATACTGTGTAGTGATGATTCCCTTCCGAATTACGAGTATACATTGCCTTACATGTTTATTTGAAGTTAATATCAATTTTAGTGTTGCAACGTATGAACGTTAAAGTTTCCTAACCAACTAGCAAACAAACAGTTAGTTTTGAATTAACCTGCGAGAATTCTCTGCGATATGTATTATAAACTTGTTTCTGCTCGCGGATTAGCACGCAATGTTTCTAAGTTACAATAATAAATTCCAATGCACCACTAAAAGTATCGGAATGAGAATCGACTATAGTTGGGAATAATTTTATTGTTTACCTACCCACATCAGAAAACTATATCGGAAACATTAGTGAGGAAAACATTACCGTCATTTATGAAGTAGTTCGAAGAAGTTTCAATAACCTATGCATGAAATTAGAAAATGGAAATATGCACAGTGAGCAGTTAAATTGCAGACAATGCCTACATATTGTACGTGTAGGAATACTAGTACAGTTCATTTCAAAATACTAAATAACACTCACAAGTTCGTATTTTAAAATATTAAACAAAGCACTAGCTAACCCTTTTGTATTTTTCATAAAAAAATATTTATTGTAAACTTAAATAAGAAAAACAATTTACATTAGAATACGTTACACTAAGTCGCAATTGGCGTTCTTATGACTCAAGTGCGAACTCTACCAGACAACTTTGGATGAATAAGTACAATCATTGGATTATACAGCGGTGCTTAGTGTGTTAGTATTATTATTGTGATAATTTGTGTACTGAATTGCAAAGCATACAAATAATTTCCAAAGGCGGAAGATAAAGAAGTATAAGTTTAATAGCTTATCGAGTTAGCAGCTATGCTATTAGCACTTTTAGTGTCAAACTGGAGTCGAATTATTTGATACTAAAAGTGTTCGCTTGTCGGTGCCGGTTACTGCCAATCCAATGTACCTAAAATGGAGCCATACGCTTGACTTAGTCGCATCCATACATTACATATATTGATATTTTTTATTATGCTTCAAAAACATCCAGAACCCCGCAACTAATATTTGCAGATCGTGCAAATAATTTCCCGAAACGGTAGAGAAAGAAGTATAAGTTTAAGAGCGTCGGGATAGCAGCGATGCTATTATCACTTTCAGTGTCAAACTTGTGCAGAATTATTTTGAGACTGAAAGTGTTCGTATCGATGCTGCTGGCAGCCGCCATTCCAATGTAAATGGAGCTTTACGCTTGAGTTTAGCGCATCCGTCCGTAATAATTCTGTACTAAACACAATAGACCACAATGACCGGACTATTAATCTAGCAACATGCTATGTCAGTCGGCTTCATTGTTAGCAGGTGGTACCAGTGATTAATTACCAGCAAATTCATTGTTCTCGCGTTAATAATCAATTAGTAGTTTGCTCATTGTCGCAAGTAAAGCGATGATGATGGTTCAATATCTATAATCAAAAATACACATAATACTGCCTATACAAGTCCACTGCTGGACATAGACATGCGTCCATAGGCAGCGGTAACCGTTTTCCATCAGGCGGGCCGCATGCTTGTTTGCCACCTTGGTACTATAAAAAAAATAAAAAAAAATTATAAGGCTAGGTCTGTAAGCATTTCAGAGCTAAGATTTATTATAAGCATATCGTCTATATATAGACGTAGCATTAAAAATATATTAACGATTTTGTATCAGTACATTAAGATATATAAAAATTCCTTAGGTAAAAATATAGTCAAAATAATTTTATGAATTCTATCTAAAGTCGATTTCGTTCTATTGTTACTTCCATAAAGTTAGTAGTGAAAAATTTTTAAGTCTATGGTTACTTCCGTATTTGTAACAACGTAAAAATGAAGCATCACGTCAGTTCCAGAGTATTATCCTTCCTATTTTTTTCTTTTCTTATAAAAGACCGTATTTTTAACATAATACAATGACTCTGCTCAGATCCGAAATCAGATATTGCGATAATTATTGCCCAGACTCGATCCGGTCCATCCATAGAATAAAAACAAGTCCAGGCCTACAAATTGGGTATTTGGTATCAGCTGTCACCCGTCCTTTTCTATTCGATATGACGAGGGATAATAAGTTTGTAAATGTACGAATCCTGCAAATTGTATATCCTTCCTGTTACGATGACCTTTGTATTGGAACTTATAGGATATTGATTAAGTTATTTCCAAGATTTTTTAATTTTTCATTCTTTGCGTTCCGTTCTTCTTTTATCTTAGAAGATACTTGAAGATTGCTTGCTGTTTTAAGCTAGTGAGGAACGCAATGTTTTTAGGGGCCGGAGGACAAGATGATCGCGGTCACAGTGAAAAATGTACAACCCATTGTAATTATCCTACTTCACTATATAGTATAAAACAAAGTCGCTTTTTCTGTCCCTATGTCCCTATATCGCTATGTCCCTTTGAATGCTTAAATCTTTAAAACTGCGCAACGGATTTTGCTGCGGTTTTTTTTATAGATAGTGATTCAAGAGGAAGGTTTATGTATAATAAAAACGTGCGAAGCCGGGGCGGGTCGCTAGTATATTATAAACGCGAAAGTTTGAAGTATGGATGGATGGATGGATAGATGGATGGATAGATGGATGGATGTTTGTTACACTTTCACGCAAAAACTACTGAACAGATCTGGATGAAATTTGGTACAGAGATAGATTATAGTCTGGAATAATACATATGATATATTTTATCCCGGGATTCCCACGGAAACGGGAACTACACGGGTGAAACCGTGAGGCGCTGCTACGCAAAAACTACTGAACGGATCTGGCTGAAATTTGGCACAGAGATAGATTGTAGTCTGGAATAGCACATAGGCTATATTTTACCCCGAATTTCTCACGGGAACGGGAATTACGTGGGTGAAACCGCGAGTATACTCGAAATACTAATCCTGCGCAGACGAAGTCGCGGGCACCAGCAACCATAAACTGGGGTGAATAGGAATGTACAAACATACTGGCTGGCAGCAGTGGAAGTATCCTCAGACCGTGATTGTTCACCTCCTGTATCAGTGAATATGACTTCTGAAACAAGCTTCTCTCATAAATAATATATGTTGATTTTGATTTCAATTATTTTTAGCGCCTTTAACTCGTGAATTTATTGTATTATATTTCTAAAGGCGAAATCTTGATTGGTGTATAAATAACTACTTATTATATAATTAATATAATTTTGAATTAATACAATTTTTGCAGATCGCACACAAATTTGTCCAAACATGCAATATAATAAACTATAAGGTGAGTAGGCGTGTAATCTCTAAAAGCTGTGGATTCTGTGGAAAAGTAAATAAAAATATTAAGTTTTTTAGATTTATCCATGATATTATCGGGGTTGTTACTAAAATACCCCGTTATAAGTGCTTTTAGTATCAGAAACCATTAACAATACCTTTTCACTGCGATCATGCGAATAGGGCGTGCAAAGCCCGACTATTATCTGGGTTAGTAGAATGCTCTTACGCTTTAGTACCAGGATTATGTTACTATTTCCCCGTCCTATTCGGATAAATCTTGCGTTTTATTGGATTTTATACGTTTATCCATGTTACAAATGATCGTGCACGACGGTAAAACGCAGCTTATTCTATTAAAAACTTGGAAGTTGTTCTGTTTTTAAGGCGTCAAATTGATTTTATATTTTTGCGTGCTTATTCTAGATCCAAAATACTCTACATACCAAATTCCATATAAATATCATGATTTAACAGCACTAAGACAACACTGTGACAAAATGGCGAACAATACTATTCGCTGTTAATTGCTAGATGTTTTTAGAATACAGCAAATCTTGGTGCAGCATAAATTAGTTACGGAGACAGTCCTGTCTTATCAAATATTCACACAGAAGTTAATTAAATCCAGTATTGTATTGTTTTGAGGTCAAAAAAGGTTTAGTGATGTGTTCATTCGTTCCTTATCTGCTTTACAACTCAATATTTGCATTATATTACCTACCGTAACTAGTCCAAACATAGGTCATGACTGTCGATTGCTAATAACTTACTGGACTGTCAAACAAACCTTTGATATAGTATATTTAAGTATTTTTACGTTGGAATGTAATATTCAGTCCCAAAATAACCCTTCAATTCCTCATGATAAAATCAAAATATCAACCCGACCAGCCCTTCGTCAAATTGTGCATAACTTAGAAACATGACTGGTATATTAAAATACTTGCTTGTTAATGAAACAGGGATTATTTACCCATCTACGGAATATTATTAAATTTAACAAATTCCCGAGTTTTGTTATTAACACGTTATATGGAAATGTTATGAAGTGATACAAGAACAGCTGGATAAATATTAATATTAATAACTTAGCCGAAGTTTTCTAGGATTGGGTACAAATAAATCATTATTGTTTTCTTCACACATATGTACTTACATTTCAAACTGGTTTAGTATAATATGCCTATACTCTGGTCAAACTCAATATACATAAGTAGAACAACGAAAATTACAATTAAGGAATAGAAAAAATTGCAACTAGTATTTACCTAACAATGTGTTTATCAAAATTGTTTTTAGGTTGTATATACATTTTTTGACAGAAGTAAGATCTAAGTCTCCTATTGGAAAGTTAAATACCTAACTTTCTTACGAGGACCTCCATAATATTACCGTTTTGCATAAAAACAAAACGGATATTATGTGTGTGGAGAAACACACAGCATTGTTGGAAGAATGGTTTGTATTATTTGCTTTTAGATAGTAGGTTTTAGGTATACTTTACCGACCTCCAGTCTGTTTCGAACCCATACTCTTTGCAGGAAGTAGCCGATCCAGAATGTCATCTTGAGCGGCTGTCAATATTTATTCATAGTGTCTCCCAACACCAGCAAGCACCTTGTCCATGCTGTGTGTTTCTCCACACACATAATATCCGTTTTGTTTTTATGCAAAACGGTAATATTATATGTGTTCCAAAACACACAGCATTGTTGGAAGACCTGTTTGTTATCTGCTGGGGAAAGAGTAAGTAGGCACAAACGCTATGTGATCTCCAAATTAAAATGTATTGCAAAAGTAAGAAGTTATTTATTAAAATATAAATCAAAGTACACATCAAATCAGTGACGGATAAGTAATAAGACCCTTAAAGAAAACAAGGTAATCGCAAATGCACAGTCGGGTATTATTAAACAGTAACTAAATTTTAAATTCTATAAATTCTCTATTTAAATCAGCACTTATTACTTAATAAGCAAAACAACATAAACTTTGTCTCTAAATTACTATGACAAATTATATATGTAAATAATGTGATAGTTAAGTACCACAACTTGATTTTAAAATCAAGCCCTCTTTTCTATTAAATCATGAGATGTCTTTTACTCAAAACCACATTTAAAGGTTACCTTTTTTTGGTTCAATCAACTAAGGTATTAAGAAATTATTCATCAACTGGTCAGGGCCAATATTATTATTTTGTATCTCAGAAGTGCTCCTTATAACAGCACGGCAGTAAAATTTCTTAAAGGTTTGAGAGCTTCTCCAATTGCCTCTGCGGAGAATCTCCTCAATAGGTCTATTTTCTAAATAACTTCTAGAAGCTACTGCTGATCTAACACTACCAGGAGATGAATCTATTCCAGCATCTTTTAATATTGATTTTATCCAACCAGCTATTATAGTCCGAGTAGCTGGTTTTACTACTCCTGTTATTGAAATAAATAAATTTGTTAATCCAGGTTCTTTAGTTCGCCTGTTTTCAGTAGCTTCTATTAGCTTTTTTATATGCTTCACAGGACATAAGTGTTCTTCTGGATGTGATTTTAATAACCAACCCGACTGTCTATTTTCAGCATTATCTGTCTTAGCGCCAAATCTTGGCCACAACAGTACTTCGTGTCTTTCATTATCAGTAATTAGGTTGTCCTTGGACAAATCTAAAAGAGTAAGGTCATGTATTCGACGTCCAGATGCTAATAGTAGAATAATAGCTGTTCTTCTTGATGTATCAAATAGTGATTCTGTACAGGGATTGTTCTTCAGCCAGTTAAATAATATCTCTGTATCCCAGATGAACGTCTTCTTTTCGGGTGGTTTTACTAATGAAATGGCTCTTAATATCTGACGCACAAAAAAGTTTTTAGTAATTTCATCTGAAATAGTTGCTGAGTAGGTGGAGACAGCAGACTTGTGTAAAAGTATGGTTCGGTAAGCTAGGTGATCTTCGAGGAATAATTTGGCTAAAAATCTGGCTACATCATTACCCCGTGGAGCTCGGGAGTCAACGCTATTAACTTGACACCATGCAATCCATCGTTTGATCGGGGCTTTGTATGTAGCTAGTGTCGACTCTCGCCAGCTTTGTTTTAGCAGATCCCTTTCCTTTTGAGACCAATGTGCTACCTTACTGTCCCACCCCCAACTCTCCAAGCTTGGAGATCCAGCTTCTCCACCATTGGCGGTCTCCTGCCAGTTGTGAGATCTATCAGATTTTTGTGCAGGTTTTTTATTGGGAGAGGATTGGTCAGAGCTCGTGCCTTCAGATCTGTTAGCCAGAAGCAATGTGTCCATAGTGGTGCTATTATTATGTAAATGCCTGTCGCAGTGTTGAGGTGATGTAGCACGCGTGGAATGAGATTGGGAGGTGGAAACACCCAAGCTAGACTGAAATTCCAGGGGCGACTGAAGGCGTCGCAAAAGACGGCACATCCATCTCTGGAGTCCCAAGTTACGTAGTGGTCTACTACGGCAGATTTTTTTGATGCGAACAGATCGATTTCTGGTATGCCCCAAGTTCCGAATACGGCCTCCAAGGCCGGAGGCATTAAGTGCCATTCCGGCACAGGTCGATTTCTTGACAGGCGGTCGGCTATGCCGTTGTATCTCCCCGGGAGATACGCCGCCGAGAGTGTCATGCTCAAGCGTTCCGACAGCTCTAGAAGCTTCGTTGTCAGCTCGAGTAGTACAAGGGATCGTGTTCCCCCTTCGTTCCTGATGTATGCTACCAGTGTCCTGTTGTCCGACTGTATGAGGACATGAGCATTGTGTAGGGAACTCTGGTTTAGATTTATAGCACTGTATACTGCAAACAGCTCTTTTAAATTTGCATGCCAGGATTTCTGATGTGCTCTCCACCTGCCCGACAGGAGCCTCTCGTTGAGGTGAGCACCCCAGCCCGCATCCGATGCGTCTGTGGTCAGGAAGTGGGTTACTTCCTTGTTCTGTAGAGGAATTATGCTGTGATCTATGGCACTCTGCCACCAAACTAGTTCCCTTCTTACTGCGGGAGGTGTAGCTCTTCTTAGCCATCTTTTGCCTTGACGAAAAGCTCTTGTGAACCTTTGAGTTAGGCGACAGTGTAAGCGCCCTTTTCGAGTGGTCAGGTTCGCGAAATTTAATAACCCTAATAAGGTTTGAATCTCTTTTAAGTTGCAGCAACCTCTTTCTAGAACTTTTGCTATTGTACCTTTTATTCTTATCCTCTTTACTAGAGGTAAGGCCATGGTAAAGTTCTTGGTATTCCATGAAATTCCTAAGTACTCCAGGTTCTGAGACGGTTCTAGTACTGACTTTAGGAAGTTTACATGCCAACCCAAGCTTTCTAGGATACTCAAGGTCTCCGAGACCTGATCCAGAAGTTGCGTTCTGTCCTGACTTACCAGAAGGAAGTCGTCTAAATAGACTAAAAGTCTCATACCCTTGCCTCGTAAGATCTCCGCGATCCAGTTTGTTAGTGTAGCAAACATTCGAGGAGCTGTTGAAAGCCCGAAGGGTAGAACTGACAGTTGTAGAACCTGATGGTTGTAATAAACTCTTAGAAAGCGCCGGTGTGACTCTGCAATAGGCACGTGAAAGTAGGCTTGCGTCAGGTCTATTTTTACCATCCAATCGTTCCTCTGTAAAAACTTTACTACATCGGCTTGTGACACTAGTTGGAAGTGCTTTGTTGTAATGTGTCTGTTTAGTCCTCTCAGGTCGAATATTGGACGTACCCCCCCATTTGGTTTCATAATCAAAAACATCTTTGAAAGGAATCCGGAGTTCAAAATTTTTGGTTTTTCCAAAACTCCATTTGCCATTAAATCCTGAATAATTGTGGTCATCTCTGGTGAAACTGGGGTGTTGAACTTTCTCAACTGTATCCTTGAACAACGTATCAGTGGAGGCCGTTTTATGAAGGGTATGCGAGCTCTGGATATTGTTTGTAAAATGTATTTGTTGGCACCCAATTCTACCCATGCTTGCATATAATGCTTTAAGCATCCCCCCCTGAAAGACTTTGTTGTATTCATATTATTATAGTCAATTTTGTTTGCTGTCTTGGTTATTTCTTTTTGTGTCACCTCGAAAGTTATGTTTTTGTTGGCCTTGATAACCTTTCTGTTTGCCTCTTGTGTCAGACCGGCCACCCCTGTTACTCGCGCGAGTGTAAGGTCTCTTGTCCTGCCTGTCCTGTCTGAAGTTTGAAGAAGGCCTAGAATGACTTGGCTTTTTTTCTTTAAGATACTCTGGCTTATTAAGCCAAACTTGTGTGCCACCCAGTGAATTAATGACTGGCTGCAAAGCATTTCGACTAAACAAGTACTCTGCACTTGGGGGGATGTCCTTTATGGTAGCTTTCAACATGGGATTATTTATTTCTTTTAAAATTCTTTCTCTTCTTATTTCAATGCATTCAGCACGGCGGCCACAAATAATTTGCATTATTTTCTCAGAGCAATTATGAAGAGGAGAATCTGTCCCAAAAAAGGAAGATACCTTTTCAAACAAGGACATTGAGTTTAATTCACCAGGATTCCTAGCTGCCCAGTTAACAAGATTCTGTAGACCTTGTTTCAATAACTCCTGTCGTTCTAGCTCTGCATTTGTAAGTCCTGCCCATATATTATCAGCTGCAGCTAAGTAATCTTTACTCTTGTTAAAATGACACAATTCTTCATTAACTTTGAGTGCCACAAATCCTGGGGTTGCCGAAAATCCCTGCAGTGTGGCCTTGTATCTCATGCCTTTCCAAGCTTGTGTCTCAAAATGTTGAAGATGGTTAACTTTTTCTAGTCTTTTTAAATCAGATGATGGAATGACCTTTCTTTCATCAAAATTCGTTGACAATTCACCTAACTGCAACTTATTAGGAACAGAACATGGATTTGTTAGATATGGACTAGGCGCGGGGATCGAAAAAGATTGAGTACTAGGACCGGCTAACGGAATGTTATATTGGGACAGAAAACCTGTGATGTACCCCACCTGGGTAATCAAAGAGTCTATCTTTTGATCACGCTGTTTATCATCAAAAGACTTACCAACTCGGTGTCTCTTATTTGGAAGGGGCGAAGCTAGGCCATCCTCATCCTCCGAGGATGAGGAAGCGTCGCTTTTTTCATAATGTGATTGTTGTTCAGATCGCTCTTCATCCGAAGCAGCGGCCTGATCAACACGCTCAGGCGCACTCATGATGCACCCAAAAACTTTTGTATCAGTGTTTTTTAAGCTAAAAAATATTTTTAGGAAAAAATTTCGTTGACTTTTAGCAAATTACACAAACGCTATGAATAAATATTGACAGCCGCTCAAGATGACATTCTGGATCGGCTACTTCCTGCAAAGAGTATGGGTTCGAAACAGACTGGAGGTCGGTAAAGTATACCTAAAACCTACTATCTAAAAGCAAATAATACAAACCATTCTTCCAACAATGCTGTGTGTTTTGGAACACATATAATATTTGAAAATAGATGGGATACTGTGTTTCTGTCCTATTAGACAGCTAACTATTTCTCATTTAGTAAAGTTTCGCTTAGCCATGAAGCGTTGCAAATTAAGTGGTCTTCTCTTGAAAGTCCTCTTTATGAAGCGGGTACATTTAAAAACTTCATTATAACTTCACGGACGGGTGCCTATAGGGTGTTTTGGCTAGGACCATTCAGTGACCGGACTTGGAATAGACACGTGGACTGAATTATCGCTGTGATAAGTTTATGGGGTTGCTAGCATTAGTTTATGTTTGAAAAACATTTTAATGATATCAGCAAACATTTTTGACTGAGGTTTATTTTTTTGTTATTCAAAAAGGTCAATTATTCTTTCCCAGCTGAGCTGTCTGTGGTGTCGGCTGATAATTATTAAACAAAACTTCTAAGCTTTAAACATTATCAGAGTTGAGAAATATATTCACAAGATTTTTAAAATATAGGCAAGTGATTCATTCATTCGTTTACAACAAACAAAAAAAACTCTAACCAGAACACTGTTCCGTCGGAAGTTAAAATTATATCCATGGTTTCATAGTCTCTGCTCGTGGTACTCCTGGTACTGCTGACCTAAGCTTTTTCTTCCCCCTTTGCAGCAGTAAGTAAATGAAATCTGTTTTACTTTCGGCCATTTTTCATGAAACTGCTTTTTTCGTTCTTCGTACAAAATTTATTTACCCACTCGTTGCAAAAAATGTTTCTACTAATTATCGCATATATAAAAAAATGAGCTTTCCACCATTAGGCCAAGATTTTATATAAAAATGCTGGCACTGCTTGTTTATAAAATTGTTTTATTTAAGATTATTTTTCGAGTCTAAAATTACTATTAAGTAGCAAAATTTAGTGTGAAAAAGCTAGCACCTTTCTGTTTATAAAATAAAGAGTAGACACTTAAGATATTTCTTATTTCTTACCTATTTCTATTTTTTTTCGTCTATTATTTTTTAGGTCTAAACTACCTTAAGATCTAGTATAGACGGCAAATAAGAAATTGATATATGTACCATTGCAAAATTTAACCTTACTGCAATATGTTTTAAATAATATTAGTAAAAATAACTCTTGTGATGGATTTCTCGTATTCAGTCATCTTTGAGCCGATATTATTTTGGTACGTTATTTTTTCAACTTTTATTCAATGTATGCGGTTTTTACCTCTTCCTATATTTCTTTTAGATTACTTTGGGTTCGAAAATTTAGGGATAAAAAGGAACACTCGCGATTCATACAGGATAAAAAGGATATTGGAATAAAATACTTATTTTCTTTGTGAAAACATATAATCTAATCGCTAAGTTTTTCAATTCAAAATTGGTTCGCTGGAATTATCTGTCTGTAGGAACAAATAATGCTGTAACCTGTGCCATTGTACATAGTTTGATTATGAAAACATTTTTCAATAGCTTATAGTACGAAAAAAGTTTTCAAAAAGTTTGCAATTTCTATTTATAAATATTACTTAGTTATTTTTATTTATGTTCCTGATTAATAATTTGATATTTTTTTGTCTTGTCTTTGAGCTTATTGTGTTAGCAAAAATAAATAAGGATACGGTATAAGGTCTCAATGAAAAAAAAAACACTTTAAATTCACACTTGAACTGTATACACTTGTACTAAGCGTACATATGCATGAGATTAAGGAACGTAAAGCCTTAACAAATCCAAAGCTTTGTTCCTTACCCAGCATGGACATGTGAGGGGTTTCCTACTAAAACTGGTAACATCGGAACCTTTCCGGTAAACTCGTAAAATCCGAGTCGGATTGTGGCGCTTAAACTACCCCCAATGAAATATGCACGTTCAATTCCTCTAGCCAGATATTCAGGCGAACGTAAAAATATTTCACTCTATTTGTGGCCGGCCCTTTATTTTATGTTCTCGGACTTGTTGACTCGGCTAAACAGATAATGAAATCGGAAAATAAATTTACTAACGTTATAATTTAACGACGACCGATGTGGCGCGGTGGGCGAAGGTCTGCCTGCGACGCAGAAGGTTGCGGGTTTGATTCCCGCCTCGGAACAAATTTGTGCACGATCTGCAGAAATTTGTTCCGTTGGTCTGGGTGTTTACTTTATAAAATAAAAAAATATGTATCTATGTAATGTAATGTATTAAGTATATCAGTCATCTAGTACCCATAACACAAGTTCTGCTTAGCTTGGGGCTAGATGATGCTGTGTGGACTGTCTGGAATTATTATTATTATTATATTATAATTTGCCATGTGAAACCAGATTGGAAAAGTAAGTCGTCATTCTACGATCTCTGTGGCACAGCGGTCTAAGATCCGGCTATGACTTTGGAGGTTGTCGGTTCAATGTTTTTATGATCAGCAATTTTGGTCAGTATTAAGTATATCAGTAATCTTGTACCCCATAACACAAGCTCTGCTTATCTTGCGGCTAGATGATGCTGTTTGGGTTGTCCAGCATTTATTATTATTAAGAGTGTCGGTCATAAACAGCAAGAGCAGATGACTTTGTACTATTATTATAGTACAAAGTCATCTGCTTACTATATATAATTAGGCTGAGGCATTATAAGGTTACCAAATAAAATATTACTCAAATAACAGATTACAACACGATAACTCGTGTTCGTTAACCCAAGCACCTGTGCTTGTGTTAACGAACACAAGTTATCCAAAGCTTGATGGAACATTCCATGCAAACTCCCATCCCTGAATAATACCATCGTAATACGTGAAGATGTCCCCAAGGGGTTTGGAATTATGCTACAAATGTGCCAACTGCTGAACCGTTTTACGACAGCAATGACGCTTTGAATCGGATTTGGATCACGTTCCTCAGGCTGACGTGTGTGACAATCTAGTAAGTTGCCGACTTGCATAAATTTGCAAGATTAAGCAGGGGCAGGGGAGCCTCGAGCCTATTTGCATATACCTTTTGAATCTTCCTCTTGCTTTCAGTATTCATATGTCATTTTCAGGACAAGGTTAAGGGTTTGCTTCCCTGTTTTGAGGTTTAAAGCGATGTGTAAACAAAATGATTAAGTAGTAGTTTTCATTTAAATATTGAAATAATAATTATTTGTTGTACTGAATTTAAAAGCATTAAAGTAGAAAGAGATAAGGCTTGTGAAAGCGTTTGAAAAAAGTAATTAAATCTAACACTATTTCTTCATCTTGCCTTTAATTTTAATTTTGTTCCAACTTTTATTTTTTGAAAAAATGTTATGTAGTTTATGAGAAACTAGATATTAAATCATTGAAATTATGGTATTGAGCTTTTTGAATTCCATCTATTTCCGGTTTACCAGTTAAGTAAATTTAAAACTCAAAATATATCTTGGTTTCTATACTTTCAGTTTATTTTGGCCAATATTAAAGTACCTACATTATTATTACGAAACTAACACTGCAATTTTATTTTTTTATCATCCTGCTTTAGACAATGCAAAGACAGGACACATGATATAAAATACGACGCCAGGAAATAAAACAACTCAAATTATGTTATTATTCGTCTCGTTCATTATATTTTGGTTCATTAGTTAATTATGAGCATTACTTATTCTTAATTGATAGTTTTTTATGTGTCTGTTTTGTAAATTTTAGCGTTGTTTGTGTAGGTGATCTGCAAAGTGAAATGTGGCTCCGATGGAAGAGCAGCGTTGGTTGCTAGCTTGCTAGAGACCAACTCATGCTGAGGCAAAGCCATTTTATTACAGATTTACTCTTCCCATTTTAGTATAAGTTTAGTCTAATTTTATATATAGTGTACCTTCTGTGTAATTCTGTAAACAAATAAAAAATATTCTATTCTAAATTATTTATCAGGGAAAGTGGTACATCTTTGTTCTGTATAAATCACCTGCAATCTGCTTTGTCGGGTTGTTTTTGTCGTGACAACGCTTTTGATACGTGATCGGAATGTATCTTCAATGATTATTGTAAAGATGAGAAGAGGCTTTGTAAAAATGTGTGTTCTTTTTGAAACAACACTCACCCATGGCTTTGCACGAGTTTTTAGGCCTCAATGTTATATATTGTTTTTGATGTTATATGTACAAGGTATAACATATTACCCCTGCTAAGCCGAAGGGGGGGGGTTTCAGGAACCCATGGTGATCAGTTGTGGGGGGGAGATAATTAAAAATTCCTATTTTCAGTTTCCCATACAAAAAGTTTTCATTTCCTAGTGCCAAAATAAAGTGACAACCCTATTTGGGAAACCTATACCTACCTACTACCTCTACAGGTATGTAGGTAGGTATTTATCTTCGTAGATTTCAGCTATGGCGGGAGATTACTAGACGATCTAATAAATGCGTGATAATAATAAGATATGTAGCTAGTATGTAAGTTCCTAGGTTGTATTGAGAAAATTTTAAATGCAAAGTAGAGTTAGGAACGTTGTAAGTGTAGGTACATACCTCATATTTTCTCGCTTGTCAGCTGTCTGGATGGCTTCTTACGAAGGGATTTAAGTATGTTTTGGTAGGTCACTCGTAGGTACACTATCACAGACAAGAAATTCACACACTTCAGCACAAGGTTGGTATGTTTTTAGGCATCAACATGTCTCACTCACTTTAGCACTAGTTAGGTTAGTTAGTTAGTTAGTTACACATGACATACCGATAACTATGCATGTAAGTAGGGTTCGATATGCCTCCCTTCTTCCAAGCAACACAGACGAGCGCGGCCAACCACTGATGATGTTGCATTGCCTATTTTTATGGGAGTCAGAGCAGCACACGCTTCCACCACACGCCTCTTCATCTCTTCAGCTGTGTGACACTCCGATGCATACACCACACCCTTAAGGTAGCCCCACAAAAAGAAGTCAAGCGGGGTGAGGTCAGGGGAGCGCGGTGGCCAGGCAATCGTACCTCCGCGGCCGATCCACGTACTGAACCGCCGGTCCAGGTAGCTCCTCACTGCGCGTGAGTAGTGAGCTGGTGCTCCGTCTTGCTGGAAGACCAGGTCCCGGTAGACTCGCAGCGGCAGCTCCTCTAGCAGTTCTTCTACCTGTTCAGACAGGACTTGGAGATAGGTTTCCCCGTCTAAGCGATTTGGTAAAAAAATTGGACCAATAAGACGGTCTCCAACAACGCCAGCCCAGACGTTGACGGCCCATCGATGTTGGAAGGACGATTGGCTCGACGCGTGTGGGTTGACGTGCGCCCAGATATGGTCATTGTGGATGTTGGAAATGCCGTTCCGGGTAAACGTGGCCTCGTCACTCCACAGCACCGTGCTGATCCAACTTCGGTCCGCCTCTGCCCTTTCTAATACCCATCTGGAGAACTGAACGCGTGGGCCGTAGTCAGCTGCTACCAGTTCCTGGGTCCTCCGGTAATGGTACGGGTGCTGGCCATCGTCATTAAGGATCCGCCAAACTCTCATATGAGGCACGCCGAATTGAGCCCCTGCTCTACGAGTACTCCTTCGAGGGTCTTCGTCAAAGAAATCCAATATGGCCTCCTCGTCGGGTACCGAGACAGCATTTGGGCGCCCTCCAAAGTTACTCCTGTGGAAGGATCCTGTAGAATAGAGCCTTCCTACAAGCTCACGAAAGCAGCGGTATGAGGGTAGCGGCGCGTTCGGGTGTCTTTCACCATACAGCCTCCGCGCAGCCATCAGGTTGTTATTTGGAGCAGCACCCACACACAGTATCATATTATAGTAATCAGCATTGCTGTAAGTCGCCATTATTCTTAAGTCCTAGTAACTTGTTTTTTTGGCACGAAAGATAAAAATAGTAAAGCACTACACGGCACCGCGACGCAAGTGATACTAAAATAGTTCATGTCATTCCTTTGATTTCGCCGAAAAGATGGAAAAATTTTAGGGTTCATTTTCAATTTTAACTTCCCTGTCCAATGAGTCATATACGACTCATAGGAACGTATTAGAATAAGTTCATGAGTCACATGTGACTCATTTCTCTACACGATTTGAGGCACTCTTTTCGGTATGAACGTGACGTGATATTTTTGTAAATCATACGTGGACAAAATGTGTATAGCATAAAACTTAATGTTTACAACGATTAAACGTGATTTTTTAGATTTTGTCATTGTATACCATAAATAAAACTATAATACTGGAATGTAAGGTTTTTTATTCAAAGAAAATATTATAAATCCATCAATAAATCAAGCATGTTTCTCATAATAACATTCTTGTTATTCTGAGAAACATGCTTAAACATGATTTTTTTAGATTTTGTCAGTGTATGCCATAAATAAAACTATAATACTGGAATGTAAGGTTTTTTATTCGAAGAAAATATTATAAATCAATCAATAAATCAAGCATGTTTCTCATAATAACAATGTTATTATGAGAAATAAATCAAATAATAAATCAAGCATGTTGTCAATAAATCAAGCATGTTTCTCATAATAAAAATGTTATTATGAGAAATAAATCAAATAATAAATCAAGCATGTTTCTCATAATAACAATGTTATTATGAGAAACATGCTTGATTTATTGATTGATTTATAATATTTTCTTTGAATAAAAAACCTTACATTCCAGTATTATAGTTTTATTTATGGCATACAATGACAAAATCTAAAAAAATCACGTTTAATCGTTGTAAACATTAAGTTTTTTGCTATACACATTTTAACAGAATAAACAGAACGCTTTTTCACATCTTTTGCATTCAGTGTGTACTTGCTTTGCTTTTCTTGCCTTAATTTATTTAACAAATTTTTCCAACAAAATATCAATTACAACCTCAAATAAACATTAAACTTTCTTATTTAATTGCAGTTATAACAGTTGATTGACATTCTACGAATGATGTATTGTCATTGTCAATAAAAAATGCATTTGTGTGGGTGTTCACATGACTCAAAGAAAATTTATCGCCCTACGTTCGTGAGTCACATGTGACTCACGAACGAATTTCTAAAAATTTTGGGGTTAAAAAAAATTACGGAACCCGTAAAAAAATATTTCAACGCGCTTGGAAAAAGGCGGCGTCGCCATGTTGGTGTATTGCATGTTGATAGATGCCGACAGCCAATTAGCGGAAAGGGGATGGTTCTCTAAGATTTCAACTTGTCTATGATTGGCGGTCGGTAACCATTTTGCAAAGTGCTACAGCCAATAAAATTTAGTCGCTTTCTTTTGTGGAAATTCAAGTGTCAAAGATTAATGTAGGTACAGAACGGACAGACTAACTACAATTAATAACGGAAAGAGTCATTTGGTAAAGTTTTTAGTTAAGTTAACCGATCCCTGTGACTCAGCCTGCGGATGTCGTAAAAGTCGACCAAGGGGCTTCGCCAAATGAAAGGCAGCATTTTTATTCTGTGAATTACCTATACCTTTTCTTCGATCAGCAATCCCCAGCCAAGTGATTATGGCAATATCCGCCAGATTCACAGCTCTGTTCAGTAGTGGACATCAATGTGTATTCAGTCAGTAGGTTATTATGATTAGATCAACACACAAGAAAGAACCAACAGTTAGAAAAAGACATAACTAGCGAGTGTTAGCGTAGTTTAGTTCGTATGTTTAACTTCACGTAACTTAACCTTCAAATTGAAATGTGATTTTAGCTATAATTTTGTGACATGACTTACGACAATTTGCCTCAATGATGCTGTAGGTGTTTTTCTATTTTAAGAATATGAATCTGTCACTCTTTTATACATCTATTCTGTGACCATACTGAGGTCATCGTCGCAAGTATAAGAACAGCTGATTTTCAGGGTTGTCACTTCGTAAAAAATCTGCTGGCCATGTGAAAACTTTGTTTTAGTTTTTTCAGAGATACCAATCGAAATTAGAAAAGTCGTTGAACAAAAGTTGTTCCCCGGGGGGGTAGAAATACCCAGCTTTTCGCTTAGCACATGTATATTGTTACACCATGTATATGAGAAGTCTATTAACAACGAAAATTACAAGCAAGGAATAGAAAAATTACAACTAGTATTTACAATTATAGTATAGTATTTACAAAATAACAGTCTAAAGGTAGCTCAATTGATCCATGTCAATACCAGTCGGTTTTTATATATTGATTTTGATCTAGAACTCGGTGCTACATCACTAATACTTAATATAAAACAAAGTCGCTATTTCTGTCCTTATGTCCCTATATCCATATGCTCTTTTGTATGCTTAAATCTTTAAAACTACGCAACGGATTTTGATGCGATTTTTTTAATGGATAGAGTGATTCAAGAGGAAGGTTTATACGTTTAATAAAACCGTGCGAAGCCGGGGCGGGTCGCTAGTTTTTAATAAATAATATTATAGGCAAGGAATAAAACACACTACTTTTCATCAACTTTCACGCTGGCGAAGCCGCGGACGATCTATCCCTGATTATCTTTATTATAAAACTAAATTATCCCTCTTGGCATCTAAATGCAGCGTACAATTTCAGAGTGACTAACTTATGTTGCACATTTGCAGCATATTGTACAGTGCGGTATACCAGCTGATATAATAAGTCACGTTTTGCCTCAACCTCTGGCCTCGCTTAGAACGGAAGCCTTACTGATATTATATTCAGGGTTATGTCCGACTGGAACGGTTGCATTTGATTTGCAACGTCTTGGAATATTAGATACCTGTCTCGAATCGTACGAATACCTACGAGATAATGTTGCCAACTTGTGTCTGCTTAAACGCTTTTGTTATCCGGAAACGTGTTTAAATAATGCTGGATAGTCCACACAGTATTAAATACTACCTCGAGCTAAGCATAGCTTGTGTTATGGTTACTAGATGACTGATAAACTAATACAAAACATTGCAAAGATAGTTTTTTTTATTAAACATAGAAAAAACCCACATCCTTGGCATTAATATTTACATATCGTCCAAACATTTGTCATGAGGAGAGAATTGAACCCGCAACCTCCTACGTCGCAGGCAGACCTTACTTTTCTGTCTCATTTCCGTACGAATACTTACAAGATTATGTTGCCAACTTGTGTCTGCTTATTCAACGCTTTTGTTCTCCGGAAACGTGAATAGTGTTCTCATTTGTTTTGCCCGTTGTATTTTTGTAGATTATTTATTTCAAAAAGCTTATAAAACTTATCAAATATTCTAAAAATGATCGGAATACTGGCTCTTACTATTAAATGTGGCAATACTGCCAGCTTTCTTGGCACTCTTCTTCTGGTGGCTTACACTTTTAGGAGTTACGGCTTACATTGATAGAAGTGTAAATACTAGTTAAAATTGTTCAAGATTTTTAGGTAGGTATTGTTTTATGGAGCATTTTTACAAGAAAATAGAAAATATCGATTGTAGGTATTTGTGAAGCGAAAAAAAGAAGTTCGGAGGTATTTCGATTTAAAACTTTGTCCTGAAAACAAAACACTAGCTTTAATAATCTAAAAGTTTTGCAGACTACCCTTATTAAGATGGTAGCACAGAATAACTATTACAATAGTAAGTATCAAATAATCAAATATCAAATAATCAATATCTTTATTTCTTTAGGCTTACAAAATAAGCACTTAGACAAGTCAAATTTAATTCGCCTCAATTTTTTGTCCACTAGTGGAAGAGGTAAGTAGTACGTAGTACTGCTACATTTTGAGTAAAAACAGTTTCCCGTCTAAAACACAGTTTGATTACATCTGCAGTAAATGTACGCGTCGCATCGCGTCAGCACTTACACGACACACAAGTGTGCGAAATGTACTCGAATTTACCCAATTAGAGGCACTTTTATTTGCTCTATTTCCACGGTAACTGTGAAAGAGATTTTTATGTCACGATACGATGAACTACCCTGGCCAAACGCAATATTTCTTTGTAAAGCTGAACAAGAAGGTTTAAGTGTCCGTTCATACAGATGGCGCGGAGGGAATTGGAGCGTACTTTTCTTTTCACAACGACCGGAGAGGATTATACGCTTGGAGCCGACCAAGCTCTTTCACATAGACTGGCTGGAAGAAAATAATTACAGAGGATGCGAAGAGTACGCTATCAGAGGCAGCCGGTCGGCTACTTTTATTATTTCACAGTAAGTAATGCTCTCAAGCATTCTGAATAACAAAAGAAGTGAATTTAAACATAAGCCATTATTACATGATTCAAAATTCATATTTAAACGTGATAAAAATCTGCTCTACGAGCCGGTCTGTATGACTGGATGCTAAGAAATTTGAGTCGTGTCGGCAACACTATAAAGTCTCAAGTACAGCACGTGGTGGAAGGAGAGTCGTCGCTGGCACGTGCCCACGGTCTTGAATGTTTATTGCAATGAGATTGCGGCATTACTCGCTCGAGTTATAAGTATGTGGACGAACTGCGATTTAAACAGGTCAACGTCACACTGTGCGATCATTTGGTGAGGTTCCATGATTTTGCAACCGGAGTAGGTTACTTAGCGACATCTGGAGAGTTTAGTAATGCAAACACGTAGGAAGTAGAGCTAAGTTAATGGAGCTATCAGAGTCCAGAAGTTACAATAATGTTGCCAGGTCAGATGTTGTTTTTATTATTGCCTGAAAAGGGAACTAATTTCAAATATCCAAACAATCTATAAAATGATAAACTTAGATCATGACCTATATAAATAATGATAAATTTTAATAATTGGTGTGTAAACAAAATAATGGAAAAAAATTGGTGAAAAAACCAACCAAACCTAACTGCATTGTATATTTTTCAATCAAAAATCTACTCAAAGCACCTCAATACCCTGTTAAATATTGCATAACACTGATCAAAATCGTTGTAATTTTCACAAGAGCCACAAACGTGATCACTGTGATCAGTTTTATTCGTATTTACAATCTCAGTTTTCCTATTTCACCACAAAGTGTGAGGCTCGAAAGTAAACTGCCACGCCATCGTTTACCGAGCCTACCGCCTCAGCGAGCGACTGTGAATGCACGCTAATGAACATCACGCGTTCAATATAAACTTTTCAATCACTGACCTGCCCTCGCGCTAGATTTTAGTACTGGGCGGAAATGGAAAGCTCGTGATTTTCATTTGTATTTTTTTATTGTTGTGGCTTTGCTTACTCCGGGCGAAACTTTATTTCACTGTAATAACAATACATAATAGCTATGTTTATCATTTAGCGTTTTTAATTTTTCGCACACAAAATAAACAAAAAATAATTTTATTTTTTCTGTAAAATAAAAATATATACAGCGTGTAAACAGACAACTATCGAAAACGAAGGGGGATGGCGAAGCACCTTTAAACTTAAACAAAACAAAAATCCGCAGGCCGAAAAAAAAAATTGTAGCCGAAGATAAACATGTTTAAAGATTTTCAATTATTTGGTTTGCAAGCAATGTACGCGTCCACTTCGATACCTACGCCGCCGCGCCGACGTGAGTCGCGCGCGACGCATCACTCACTACATAACATAAGTACATCACTACATAGTATAGAACAAAGTCGCTTTTTCTGTCCCTATGTCCCTATATCATTATGTCCCTTTGACTGCTTCATCATCATCATCAACCTATATTAGTCCACTGCTGGACATAGGCCTCCCCCAATGAGCGCCATAGCGCCCTGTCTTCAGCTTGACGCATCCAGCATCTGCCAGCAGTCTTTCGCAGATCGTCATCCCACCTGGCCGGAGGGCGTCCTACGCTACGTTTACCGAGTCGCGGTCTCCACTCAAGAACACGTTTACCCCAACAGTTGTCGGTTCTTCGCGAGATATGGTCGTAATCGTTTTGACTGCTTAAATCGTTAAAACTACGGAACGGATTTTGATGCGGTTTACTAGCGACCCGCCCCGGCTTCGCACGGTTTTATTATACGTATAAACCTTCCTCTTGAATCACTCTATCTATTAAAAAAACCGCATCAAAATCCGTTGCGTAGTTTCAAAGATTTAAGCAGTCGAAGGGATATAGGGACATAGGGACAGAAAAAGCGACTTTGTTTTATACTATGTAGTGATACACTCGTGCGAAACCGGGGCGGGTAGCTAGTAAAGTTATAAGTCGTCAAAGTTTAAGGTAAGGTCTTTAAAGCAAGTACCTAGGCTGTCGGTACTCGGTAGATATTTCACGACTTACCTAAAGACACGAGACGGCTATCTTTCGCAGTAAGTAAATGCGCAACACTTCTGGCGCATTTCCTAGAGCTTCACCATAAGAAACACAAACATTTGCCCATACTCCATCGCACTGAACATTATGTTGGCAAATAAAACACACTTACTAAACACAACCGATACACATCACATTCTCCATAGCACATCATGAGCATTTGTCCATACTCCCTCGCACTAAACATGTTTATAAAACACACCGAAAAACACAGAAAGTAACTTCCACTATTTACCTTCCTACACTAAGACCATGTACTTAAGAAAAACTTTAAAAACACGCATACCACACTAAAAATCTGTTTCACAAAACAAAACAGTATTCGCAAATTTCCGCAACGACCGCGCAAGTTCGAATACTAACACCGACTAAAAGACGAATAAAAATAATACAAGCACTATGTACCTACATACATAGAGAAGTTATGCATTCAAAATCCGTTTTTAAATGCCGACAGCCAAAGTGTTATAATCCTTATGCCTAATTAAATAAAGTTTAGATTCCTTTCCATACATTTCCTTTGACTATAGCCGACTGGCCGCGTGCCGACTACTGCCGACCCACGGCGCGGCGCTCCGCGCCCGACAAAGAAAAACACCGCTGCTGTTATAAACCTTATGCAGAGTGGAATAAGGTTTTCCTATACCAAAGCAGATTATTCAGTATCCAATAAGATTCAAAATGGGGCATAGTCATTTTAAAATCTTTATCACAGAATTATGAGATAATTTTATTTTTTTCGCGGGAATATTTGAATACTACGACTAGTAAAAGGATTACTTAGTTATGAACGTTTCCAGCTAGAATAGAATTAACTTTTTACCCTGAACCAAAAAAGCACAGAATACATGATAGTAGTATACATGGTCATACATTACATCCCAAGGTTGCCTGGATGGAAGAAATGAGAGAACTTTTAGCGATAAGACCGCCCTTTATACTATGTATGCAGTATTTTTGTTTTGTTTTCTTTCTTTGTGTGGTACCTAGGTTTAAGTATAATAAAAAAGAGTTTTCTATTCTATTCTAGTAGGAACAGGTAGGTAAAATGTAAATGATATCTTCAATTTGTTAATAGAAGTAGAAGTGTTAGGAAGGGTTCGATCCTACAATCTTCAGATTGAAAATCGAGTGTATTTTTTCTATGCCAAGACGGCAAAATACAGATAGCAACCAGCGAGCAGCGCGGTAACCTACGTGCGTACCTAGCGTATGTAGTATGTATCTTGCGTAGATACCCATTTCGCTCGCGCAGTCGAGCGGTGGTGCGGGCGTCCATAAACAGCTGAGTTGAGGTCATTCACTTGTGTGCAATACATTACATCTTTTTTTTAATTTGTTTACTTTTGCTTTTAAAAATTGTTTATTCGTGTTGATATGTTTTCTTAGTGTTGTACTATGGGTGTGTAACTAGATAAAAAAATAAAAAAATTTAGAGAGGTGAAATTTTATTCGCGTTTTTTTTTCGATAAATATGTTCAGAATCATGGTCTGATTGCCACCTTTCATTTTTCGATAGTAGTCTTTTTACACCCTGTATATAAGTAACGTAATGAGTAGATAGATTATTAGTTGTATAGAAGGCACTATAGTAGGCCTACCTACACATTCTGCTTAACTTGGGGCTAGATAATGCTGTGTGGATTGTCCATTGTTATTTATGTAAAATTTTATCAAGTTTACAAACCTAATGTGAGTTATATAAAATGTACCTACCTTAACATTGCTCGATTAATAATTACAATAATTACTTGAATATTATAAAAATGAAAAAAAAACTAGTTATACCCAACATCTACTTCGGTGTAGATGCACCTTAACATTCACGCAATGTGAAGCGACGTTTGAAAGATTCCATTCTTTTTGTTTTCTCGTGAGAGCGATGTCTGGTGCGTCCATTGAGAACACGATGCACTGGCGTTATTGTACCAACCTACCTATTTAAACACATACAAATGTTATAATTGTAGAAAAATTAGTGAAAGAAATTTCTCCAGAGCGAGGTGTCTTGCAATTTCTTTGTTTTTCAAAGAAAGTGAACTCCTATACATTAAGTGTAATTTTTTTACTCATATTATGTACATAGTGTGGAGGAATAAAAGTTTTAACACGATTATTAGTATTTATTTTGAATTTTCACTGGAAAAATTATGTTGAGCCCTTGTTCTGGTGAACGGTACAAGGATAGCTTAATTTAAGTGGTAGAGTTTTGTCGTTTTATAAGGCGGGTCTCCAGTGAAAGAGTTTTTTGGTTCCATCTCAATCTAGTCACACGTGGACTAATATAGCCAATTTGTCTCACTTTGATACCCAAGAAATTTTAACAAAAGCTGAACAAAACCTTATCTTAACCGATGAAGACTGTATTTTCCCCTGCCACACTTGGAAGGAAGCAACGATGCCTTTACCTTGGGTCATAGACTATTGTGGCCATTTATTCTGCTCAGACCCGATGACCGTGTCCATTATTTGATTTAGATTCATATGAGATACAGGTCCAAGCAATAACGGAAGGTGTATATCATGATATAGGATGGTTATGCTATCATACTTGTATACCTATGTGTTGTAGCCGTAAATAAGCGTATAGATAGAGCGTAATGTAGAAAATATTATAATGAATTAGAGATGGGTATATCCATTTGGTAAAATTATTGTTTTGTGTAAGGATGTTAGAAACATGCGCCTTAGCATATTATTTTTTATGATACGTTCATAGGTAAAGTATTGTGGTCTTAACTCGCTTCATAGGTAAATAACTCAACAGTATGGCCCTTATCAAGATTTTTTCTGAAGTTATTTTCAAACAAGGTCCGTTAAAACTTCTCAGATTTAATTTGATAATTATTTTAATATTTGATAAGAAACCGATAAAAAATGAAACCTATCATCCAGTAAAAAGTTAATAAAAGTAAAAGTTAAATTTGAAGCAGTAAAATTTGCTTTTACTGTACCTTAAACTTATCTACATAAATTGCATACAAAATCGTTTCCATGGAGGCCTTATACGAATTTATGTCTGAGTTAGTAAGCTATAATATTCTAAACTAGATTTCCTCTACAATATCCGCAGAAAATTTGGTATGTGGCCACGGTCCTTAGGGAATACAGTAACACAACTCTATAATAAACTGACTTCGCAGTACACCGCACCACACATTCTACGCTAAAAGTTTCTGCATAAATCACTAAGAGCAACTTTATTCAAACGACTCTGGGGTGACATTCGTTTGAATTCCACCTCGAATGTGCTTTCCAGCTACTTTCCAAGTGTGATCATTGTACCCATCTTGGTTTCAGGGACACGTGTGAAACTTTTGGAACTTACTTTGTATTTTAAACTTTACATCTTTAAAAACTACCGCACTTGCGGGATTGCTATCTCGGCTACAGCTATGATATACAAAAGATGCGGAAACGGTTACTTATTGTCGCACAGCATTATTACCGACTACTGGGTGAACGTGATCATAAGTGGAGACTGCGACTTGGCAAACGTTGTGTAGGATGCCCTCCGTCCAGGTGGGACAACGATCTGCGAAAGACTGCTGGCAGATGCTGGATGTGGCAAGCTGAAGACAGGGTGCTATGGGGAGGCCTATGTTCAGCAGTATACTAATATAGGGTGATGATGATGACGATGATATTCTTGACTATATTTTTATTTAAAACACAAATTCAAGTTTGAGATCTTGGCGCAAGTTCAGATTGGTAGTTCTCTACATGTTTTAACCAACTGTTCAAACTACCGCAATTACTCTAGAAGACGAACCTACTCAAGAAAAGTTTGATCTGCTCTTTGCATGTTCGTTAAAATTCATTTGCAAAGTCGAGTCGAGAGACTTGCATTTCTAATTTGAGTTAATTTTGTACTTTTCTAGGTACAAATTTACTCTATCTCTCTCAGTGACTAAGGTATTTCAAAAGACTTGAATACGTGTAGTTTTATAAGATTTTGTATATATATATATATTTTATATTTTAGTAGTGCAACTGGTATCCTATTTGGCTCTGATGGGAAGGTCTGTGTGAGTTGTGATTTACATCAAAAAAGTGTAAAGTACCATCACAAATTACCACGCAGACACGTTTTTACCGAAGATGTATGGATTTTTAAATAGGTTATTTTTAATTTAGGGGAGTTCATGACCCAATAGTGGAATGAAAAAGGATTATTTAAAATACTGTACCTAAATCTACTAGACTTTATGAGCCCTCATGCGCTATCTAATGTTATTAATTTCCTATGAAAAGCTCTTCATTAATTAAGAAAATTAATATAAAAGAATAAATACAATGAAAATTAGTGCTCACAATTGAAACAATTCAGTATTGTTATGGGTCACTTCAGCTATCTCTACATTATTTGAAACAGTCTGCAATTGTATATTCTGAAAGAAAATATATCATGGACGTATTGCCAACTATGAAATCAAATTGCAAGCAATTTGAAAAATGGTGCCGGAAACTAAAGTGGTCAGAGCAATGACGATGTGAACCGCAGCATGTGTTCATTCAATTTTACATGTCACCACACCCAATCCGTATTGTTTTTTTCCTCAAAACGCATAAAATTGAAACATTTATTACACTTCAATTTTATTTGTTTGAATTTCGTTAGATCCATCGACTAATTCCTTCATGGATCTGGCGAGTATTAATGCTCATTAGTTCAAGTTCTATAAATTAATTCTCATAATGGATCTAATGTAAGTAGTCATAACACAAGCTCTGCCTAGCTTGGGGCTATAATATGATGTTGTGTGAATTTGTCCAGCAGTATTTATTATTAAAATGAGTTGTTTTTCATATTTGTGTAGTATATTATCATATTATGAAAATACAGTTATGTAAATATGTCTAATTCTTTCACACATATTTACACAACTGCTGTATATGTCACACGGCGTGTTGTTAACGAATAACTTATTGGTAGACAATGTACACTATAAACATAAATTTTGATGTCATAAAGCGTAATTATAACATTGAACGATTTAACTTCCATACAAACACCAGTTGATGCTTTTATTCTTTTATTTCAATAACTTACTTTAAATTGTAACGTGACATCAACAGTTATTTATTTTATTTAGGGTATAATGTGAATTTTACTATTGTTTTACTATGTTTTCTTATGACTTTTTATTTTAATTATTTTTTATTCCATGTAAATATTGTTTGTAATTTTTAAATGTATGTAGTGTCTGACGCTCTGGGAAACTGTAAGTCGGTCAACAATGTATAAAATAAATAAATAAATGCCTAGACAACTGGCAGTTTCAACAAGCAAGTCGCTTGTCTTCCAATCGAGCAATTATTGTAGAAACAGAATATCTTCGTATCCTGGTTGGCTAGGTCTGCAGTTTATCTTCAGTAGAAAACTTTGTGACAGAACTTGCGAACTAAACCATACCAAGAATATCTGTTGCAAAGTAACAGGTTTACCAGGATGTGACTTTTCATAAAACACCATGTTATTTTTGGACTATCCACGCAATTTCGAGAGAAAGTTTTGTCTGAGACGGTGCTGCCAGTTTTTGTTTACCAAAGCGTAATTTGATTTTCCGAATAAGTCGGTAAGAAGGAACCTTCCCGGGTCACAAACAGGACTTTAGTAAAAGGTAATTTATTCAATAAAAGCTACGGAGATTCTGCGTTTATTTTCCTTCCATGAAATTGAAATTACAATAGCTTTGAGGGCTCTACCTTTGGACTATGAAAATAGTCATGATAGATGTTTTATGTTGGGCTCTGTGATCACAAACCTTTACACTTGTGGAGTTCTGCGTTTGCTCACCTAATTTGCTTAGTAAGTAGGTACCTATACCTTAGGTTACATGATAGACATAATAATATTATTAAACATATTACATATTAGTACATAATATTACTGGTGAAAGTTTGGATGTCTCTATTCAAGTGTCATTTGGGTTTCTCGAACGTTGATTACGTACTTAGATTTTGAACAGTGATTACTTGACAAGCCTGTTAAATCATTGAAGCAAAACTCTTGTCAAATATCAAAATGGGTTTCTGAAACGATAATTAGGCTTGATTCTTTGGTCAAGCGCTTGTCAAATCAATAATTAACTAATCGGTGATTTTGCTTTAGTCAGTTGAAATTATTACAACAATTTACTGTATTTTGCTAAGTTCTACACCGGGTACATTTTAAAAATTGACAGGTTGGTACTCCAGAAGCATTTTTATTATATTTTACAAAACAAAACGATCGTTTTACCATTTTTACTTCAAAGTTTAAATAAAGTATATTAGTTTATACTTAAATATATAAGAGGATACTTCTTTTTGCTTCGGCATAGTAGTAGGTACATATAGATAATACAAACAAATATTGGAGAAAACGTAGGAAATAAAAATGTATCGGTAAAAAAAGCAATGGAAAACGTTCCTAGTTGTGTACTAAAGCAGCTAGTTTTTTTTTTCTCTTTCTATATAGTTTTTTTCCGTTATAGTTATCAATCTAATAATATCTACTTTACAATTTTGAACTTTTTCAAACGTAAACAATCAAGACGTATTCGCACCACAAGCATAAGAATAAATAATAACTGGGTAGAAGAGACTCTTCTTTGATCTAGTCCCAAACGCCGCCATTTAAATACCTACTTCCCCCTTCACCTCGTTACGCCCCTCTGTCGTCCAGGCGTTTTGCCAGGGTTGCTACTGCACTGTACCGCCGCGCCACGCTGCCGCCGTCGCGAGGCGAGGCGAGTGAGAGAGAAAAGGTCAACGACCGATGTTCACGTTCCTTTGATTAGATACCTACCTAATTAGTTGGATAGGAACCTACAAAAACACAATATTTAGAAAATATTACTTATGTAGGGTACCTACATAATATGTATTATCATTATCTTTTAGCAATATCAAAAAACGTAAATTTATCTTCGTTTTTGAGTTATTGTTCCAACCGATCGCACCATAATAACTTGACCGTGACGTCATATTATAGAGGTAGGTAAGTACCTAACCTACACAAATATTAAAATCCGCTTGCTGTGTCGCCGGCTGTGACAGCCCTACTGAAAGGGCCCGCCCACTGCACGTATAACGTGCAGAATCGCGTAGGCTAATATCGTGACCTTGAGCGCGTTCGGAGCAAAGTTTCTCTTCTACACTGTTTTTGTCTATTCTTATTCCACAAGCGTCATATTTAGGGTTCCGTACCCAAAGGGTAAAAACGGGACCCTATTACTAATACTTTGCTGTCTGTCCGTCGAAAATAAATATTTAAGGTGGGCTCCCATTAAAACGCTATTTTTTCTATTTTTGCTCGATATCATTAAATAGTAACATGGTAACAATGATAACAACCTACCTGTTACCACTTGAAATATTCACAAAATACTGAATTGTAAGTATATTTTTACTTATCTAATCAAAAATAAAAATAAAAATATGGTACGGAACCCTTCGTGCGAGTCCGACTTGCCCTTGGATGGTTTTATTGAAGTTTAGGAGTGAATGACTGAACTGAAAGAATGACAGTCGTAAGAGATCAATGATTAGTTAATTGTTATTTGATCAGCGTTCGTGCACCCCGATTTGATTTAACCAGTGTGTTAAATTAATCGCTTTGTCAACTGATTTGAGATTTGAATAGCCTTCTAGAAACCGGCTCCTAGTAGATCACTTTTAATAAAAAAACCGTTCTGTTACGCCTAAATATGTGAACACGTCACTCACAGCGCGTAACGAAACGTTTTAAATAATAAACTAACAAGCCAGAACGATGCGGAGCTGTCGACAACAGACAGGCAGTGATGAGTAGCGAGCTGCAAATTAGCGCGATGGAGCGGCCAACTCAAACGCCTGTCCGATCCGCCGCTACATTTCAGCACTGAAACAAAATAATGCCTTTTTCAATTTAAGTCACATTCAGCTTAGGTCAGATTCAGAATACAAAAGCTTAATTTGTAAGACAAACACATAAAATAAGAAAGCAAAAGAATTCAATATATAACAGTTTGTAAAATATTAAATACTAGCATCTTCCCGCGGCTTAGCTCGCTTTATTTCTATGGAAACGTGTAAGGGCTATTTTATTTATATCCCATAAGAACTGAATTATGGGATGAAAAGTAGTTTATCTGTTATTCGAGAGCTAGAACTACGTCCATTCAAAATATCAGCTCAAAAGTTTCAGTAGCTTTGGCGTGAAAGAGGAACAAAAATCCATACAAAATTTTGTTTTTAACTAATATTAATTAGTGAGCAAATTCAGTATTATTTTAATGAATCCCCAGGTTGTAATTGGAAAAACAGCAGCAGGCTACGTAGTACGTTATGAAGCTTTCAACATTTCTGGCATTTCTTTTTTGTCGACAAATAGAAAATAAATTCGTTTTCCGTCTAGGATTTCTGAAAATTTTACTCGGCAAATTCCTAAATGAATCAATTTTCCCGGAAATGCAAAAAGTGTGGGTTCTAACGTAACAAATGTAATAGACGGGTGGTTTCAGGAATAGTATTTTTCGGGGTATTTTGCTTTAGAAATAGCTCGTACACAAAAAAGCGCTCACAATTGAACAAATCGACAGTGTTTTATTTGTCCTTTTTCATGGAGTATTTTCATTCACTTCTGCTTCTAAATAACTAACGACGTAATTTCTTTTCGCTTTCTTTTAAAAACAATCTGATCATTTTCCATCGAAAGTGACGATGCGTTTGAAATCATCTTATAATGCAGTTTAGTAATGCACAAACCTTTCACGAAATAAATAATTTATCGACCTTACCAAATTTTAAAAATGTGGGAATGCTTTGAAAATAGCCTTGTGATCTGTTTCGAGGATCCAAATTAATCTCGAAACTTGCCAATCTGTTTCGCAATTTGAATACCAAATTCGAGTTTTCAAACATCAGGAGCTAATAATGGACCGACGAGTCTTTTGACTCTTGTGAGTAAGCCAAAGGATTTGCAATAATCTAGGATAGATTCAAATGCAGACATGCAATTGTATTGCTTACTCTTGCTTACACAGTAAGACATAACAAAGACGAAAATATCTCCATCATATTAAATACCTACTGAAAATAAGAAAGAGGTTGAGATTAATTGCCATTTATTCATTTTCTCACTCGATGATATTCCCATACAGCAATATGCGCTGGAAATATTAGATCCGCAACATACTTTAGAAGTTCAACCTCCAAGGTCGCTGAGAACTAAAGCTGATTCATATATCAGAAAGGCCTAAGGTTGGGACTGATGGTGCAAACAACAAAAAGGAGGAGATTCTATGGTAAGTCACTGAAGCAAGATCCAGCGTACTGAGTCGGACGCCATTTGTGGCTTTAATACGTCTCGCATTATGGTTGCATGCTTGCTTGCAAGCTGAATACAATTACGAAAATAGTTTAAGATCATTACATCAACATTCATTACATACAAATACATTGTGTGATAATTTTGTAAATATATTCTTGCAAATATATGATTCAATTTGATTTAAGGAAGAGGCTTCTCTCTTTGTTCGCCAGAGGTTAATAAGATTTTAATTCATTAGCTAAGGGAATGTTATTCAACATGGGATATGAAAATTTGTATTCCAGTCAATTGTAGCGAAATCTTTCACTATAAAATTCATTAGCAAATATGGTAAGGTCGGGTCCGACCTGCCTCTCTATATGAATAAAATTAACATCTTTTCTCCACTACCTTGTTCACGCTTTGCATATCTTGTGAAAATGAATAAATATTAAGTAAAAACATTTTTATTCATAGAACTCTTAAAATTTATGATAATATTACTGTAATTTTAGTATTATAATGGGTCCGGTGGATACTTTTTGGATGGAATTACTTGTTATATTAAGAGAGCGCGATTCTCCAGTAACTTTATAAAAGTACCTACTAGTTTTCGAATATTTTTTAGTAATTAGTTGCAGTATTGGCAGTAAGACGTAAGACAAGTCAGCGCCAGTAGTACTTACCTATTTAAATTCTCTATTTTTTTTTGAGGAATTGGGCTATCTCTCGCTATCTACTCAGACCTTAAAATAGACTTATTGTCTATGTGTGGATGTTGTGTAGTGGATTAATCTATGTCCTATATCAAATTTCTTAAGACCTTACAGGGCTCTTGGACATGTCAGAAAATTCAAGTTACATATTAATATTAATTCATTAAAACTAGGAGGTTATTTATCACATTGATTTTTGTTAATTTAATTAAATCTTTTCAAAGTAAATAATGAAGCAAACAAGAATCCTTTACTTTGTTAATCAACACGGCCAAACTAGCATGCTTTTAATGTAAATATTATATATAAGCAACTAATATAAAATTATTAATTAACTAATATAAAAGCGTGCTAGTTGGGCCTTGTCTTTAGCATATCACTTCCGAGTAACAAGTATTCTGAAAACTCACCGAGTCGAATGGTGGAAGGTTGCTTTTGTTTTTTTTTTGTTTAATAAAGCATAGACAGAGTTTTTAGTACTTTACACGGATGCTGTATCAGCAAAGTTAGGAGTATGAATTTCCACAGTTCCTCGCAGCCAGTATGAAAGTAATCAACGTGGAGGCAAAACAAATTTTAACTTTCAGAACTTCACTATAAAATACCTATTCCGGAAATTGTTTTTGTAGTTCGCTGGTTTATATCCGGTTACCTGAGTTAATATTGCTGAGGAATCAAAATGTTGCAGAGGATTTTTATAATGCATATTGTACTCGTATCTATGCCTACTGTGAGACACACGTTAGAAACTATAAATTAATCTGTTCCATCTGGCCATATAGAAGCATTGATTTCGCAACATGTTGTTCTCTAGATCTCTCTTAAAACGTACCTACGCATTTCCTTTGTATAAATAAACCAAAACACTGACAACCTACCTGCTAATTCTTACATCAACCGCTCTAACATTTTCCAATCTTTCGAATTCAAAGCCGAAAGGTTGCTATAAAATAAGTCTTATTTATCGACAACCCTACCAATCTAACTGCAATAAAGTCGATGTCAATAATTTATCAAGCTCATTTTGCTTTTGTTTGAGGTCACGCAGCAGCCCGAGGGAAATTAGCTCGTGAGTTCGTAGAGGAATACTTAAGGCGGTTTACTACGCACTTTCCTTACTCTATGGTATGGAATATAACCTACACAATCGCATACACAACTTATTATACGCAATCTACGCGAGTCGACTTTGACTTTAAGTTTATTCATCACTACATAGTATAAAACAATCACTTTCTCCGTCCCTATGTCCCTATAATCCTATGTATGCTTAAATCTTTAAAACTACGCAACGGATTTTGAAGCGTTTTTTAATAGATGGAGTGATTCAAGAGGAAGGTTTATACGTATAATAAAACTATGCGAAGCCGGGGCGGGTCGCTAGTAGATTTATAAAACAACCTTTTTAAGCCTCCACCCCACTACCGCGATTATGAAGCACGTCTTGTGTCGCGCGATTTTTTGCGATTTTCTAGCGCAACTCCTCACATACAGCTCTTGCAAGTTCTATTTCTACACTATAGGGGAGGCCTATGACTAGCAGTGGACTGGGGATGATGATGAAATATGAATTAGATAATCATAAAAAATATAAGATATCCTCCTGACATCCATGATCCATGATCCATGATCATGATGACTCCTGACATCTTTTGTCAGACTCACCACAAAATGCTTGTAGATCAAACTTTATGTGACGTTGTATTGGTTGGTTCGTATTATTCCATTGAAAAACAACGAGGCTGATGAGTTCCACTTATATGTGAAAGCCTACCCCTGGTCCCTCCATACCACGGATATATCTGAATAAGAAATAAAAATAAAATGAAAATTACAAGCAAGGAATAGAAAAATTACAACTAGTATTTACAATTGTAACCATTGAGCTAACTGCAGACGGTTGCAAACAGTCTAAAGGTAGCTCAATTGATCCATGTCAATACCAGTCGGAAGCGTCCCCAAGACACTGGCTGCATTACCACGCTGTATGGCAATGCTGATGCGCTGAGCCAGGTAAAATAAAATATATTTAGAATTCAAACAGTTCAGCTGATTGCAAACTTTTGCGACAATCGAGGTTTTCTAGCTCTATATTATTAGCTCGAATCTATGTTTGTAATTTGCTTTTTTACTAAAATTGTCATGATTGCGATGTGTTTTATTACCTACATAACTGTTTTCTCTATTTAAGTAAATAATTAATGACACAGCAGTTTTCGTTCAAAGTCGAACAATTTCGACGATGATGATGAACGAAATCTGACCTAATAGGTATCCTCTGAACTCAGGTAATGGAATTTGTTGAAGTTCCATTAATTCCATGCTCAAAGCGAATTAAATTATTTGAAAATTATTTTGTGAATGTAAAGCAAATAGCTCATCATAGCATTCTGCATGTACTAGTTATGCCTGCAGCTTCGAACGTGTTGTACCTACCTACCTTTCATTTTAGATGCAAAACAGCTAATAATAATTAAGAAAAAGATTTTTGTTACTCATCAAAAGGTAAAATATATATAAAAAATATGCTAAATTAAACACACAGGCTATTATTTGTCAAAAAAATCGTTACAATCAATGCAATTATGCTGTAGATAGAGAATTGAGTAATATAATTGCACAATAGGTAAAATTTTCTATATAGATAGCTTTATCTACTATGTTTCTTGGCCGTGCATCACTTTGAAAAAAATAAGGAAAATTACGTTATTTCATGGCGGTGGTCACGCATAGCCCGGGGCAATCGGGCTTTCCTTTTTATTGCCTAAGAAATTATATTAGTAGCAGGTTATCGTGTTGCATGTCAATGACCCTGTAAAGCTAATGCTCACTGCAGCTCTTTCAACTTTATTTTAGTTCTGTGGGCTACAGCTACCGCTAAAATTACACATACTAAAGATGGACTCAAGTGATTAGGTAATTACAGGGCTCGTTCGGTGGAAGAAATGAAGAGGCCTTGAAATTATTTATTACTAGCTGCGCCCCGCGGCTTCATTATTCTAGACTAATCTTTTTGTTGATTTTGATGTTGTAGTATCTTTGATGACGCAGTGGATAAAGTTCCGCTTTGACAGACAAGGTTGTGGTTTTTATTCCTACCGCGATAAAAACTGTTTACTCTAACGACTTCTACTTACGGTTTCAGAAATTTACTTACTTCCGCATTATTTTCAATCGATTACAATTGTTTTGATCGAAAATTACTTATATGTCAGACAAGTATCCGCCTACAGCTTCGCACTCGTTTTTTTATGGAAACGTTTCAAGGCAGGAACTTTAACTTAGGAGGATTTTTGGGATGAAATGTTTTATTCCGTCGAAACTATATTTTGATCTGTTCAGTAGTTTTGCGTGAAAGAATAACAAACATCAATCCAAACATTTGCGTTTTTTGGAAGTAATACCAATTTGATCCTTCAAATGCATATCAGTAAGCTAGACGCCGATAACAATTTACTCAGCGTTCGTCGGGCTTGTTGCGCTGCAGTGTGTTAGTACCTTAATGTAGCTAACTTTTAATAAAGTTAGGTTCATTTTTTATTCCCCTAATGTAGGAACACAATTTTAATGCCCGCAGGCCGCTCTTGATTAAGTATGTAGGGAACCTGCCTTTTTCCACATATACATGCTAGGTACCTACTGGGGTAAACCAAATAAAACCCAGGAAAACAGTACGGGTTTACGTTGAGTAAGAGCTTATCCTTTTGCTTGAATGTACGTACTACGGAATATCGGTACTTAAAATTATACTGGTACCCAGAAAGTACAGGAAACAACATGACGAATTATTTGATGTTTTTTTACAACAAACTAACAAGGGACTTAAAATTTCACGGCCTATTAAAGATAACTCGAAAAATGCTAGTTAAATCTTGTTCAAATTTGTATGCGAGAATCTTATCTTTAAAAATAAGAATAATAATTAAAATCGGTTTCCAGGGCTTAAAAATTAACACATATTACAAAAAAATATGTATGGAAAAAAAAGAATCAAGGAATTGAAACAAAATGATTGAAACGTTGAGCTTCAACTTCAGACGGTTGAAAATAGTCAAATGACTGGCGCAGGATCGTATGAAGTAGCTTAAAAGTTTGTAGGACCCCAGCAGAGGGTGAAATCGGGTTATTACGGATGGTGATGACCTCAAATGATTCATATCAATACCAGTGGAAAGCGTTAAGAAAATAAAATTAAAGTTAAATATAGTATGAAAATGTATATTAATCTGTTGCTGCAGCCTATATTTCGTTTTCCATCAGAAATAAAGTTCTTTCATTCTTCAATCACAATCCGACATTTTCTCAGAAAAAATATTTGGAGACCCGGTTATGATGTTTGAAAATAATCAGGTATTGGTTTGACCCCTTGTTATTTAGTGGTTGGTTGTGACAGGAGCGTCCCTTGGGAAATCAAGGGCATATTGAAACCATACAAAATACCTTTTCAATATTCTGATAAATAAATCTTTAAGAGTAGTGCGATCTGAGAAACTTAAGCTGGTAGACAGTATTTTTCAAAATTCAAAATTCAAAATTCAAAGTGCTTTATTTCCTTAAGACCTTACAGGACATTTGGACACGTCATAAAGTACATGTTAAAAAATAATTAAAATTATGAAATAAAGTGCTCACTTTGATTATTGTTCACTTCGGTCTATTTAGGTAAAGTAAAGAAGCGAACAAGAAACCTTTACCTTGTTAGGTTGTTAGTTTTAGAGTTGGAGCAAAACTCGTCCCAAGCTTTTTTATCATCTAAATAATCAGATATTTTATAGTAAGCCTTTTTACAAAGAATAGTTTTGATAATTTGTTTGAATTTATTTACCGATAATTTTTGCAACTCACTTGGAGTTTTGTTGTAGAAGCGTATACATTGCCCTTTGAAAGATACATTAACTTTGTTTAATCTAGTTGTGGGCAAAGCGAGTTTATTCTTATTTCTAGTATTTACATTATGTATGTCGCTATTTTTAGTGAACTTATTGATATTTTTATGAGTGTACAACAAGTTTTCATAAATATATTGACATGGTACTGTCATTATGTTTATTTCTTTGAATTTATTGCGGAGGGATTCTCTGGGACCCATATTATAGATTGCACGAACAGCCCTCTTCTGCAGCACAAATACGGTGTTAATGTCTGCAGCGTTCCCCCACAGTAGTATACCATAAGACATAATACTATGGAAGTAGCTGAAATAAACAAGTCTAGAAGTATCCACGTCTGTAAATTGACGGATTTTTTTGACTGCATATGCTGCAGAACTGAGTCTCTTCGATAGCTTATCTATGTGTGGGCCCCATTGAAGCTTACTATCTAGAGTGATTCCTAAGAATACGGTACTTTCTACAATGTCTAAAGTTTCTCCTTTCACGTTTACATCAGCCTTAACTTGTTTCACATTAGGTAGAATAAATCTAATACATTTCGTTTTGGTTTCGTTAAGCAAAAGATTATTGACGCTAAACCAGTGGACAACTTTTGAGATTGCATTATTCACATCTTCGAAATTTGTAGTTTGTCTTTTCATTTTAAAAATTAAAGAAGTATCATCAGCAAATAATACAATCTCGTGATTATTCTTTACAAGATCAGGCAGGTCGTTAATATAAACTAAAAACAGGAAAGGACCGAGGATAGACCCCTGCGGTACACCCATAGTAACTACAGACCCCGAAGACCGTTTCCCATTAATGTCAACTCTTTGTATCCTGTCACTTAAGTAAGATGAAAGAAGATCCAAAGAGGTGTCATTTATTCCATAGTGATGTAGTTTCCTGATTAATGTCTCATGGTATACACAATCGAATGCTTTTGACAAGTCGCAAAAAACGCCTAAAGCGTCTTGCGACTTCTCCCAAGCATCAAAAATATGTGATACCAACTCTACACCAGCATCAGTAGTTGACCTGCCTCGAGTAAACCCGAATTGCTTACAATGTAGCAGGTCATTGCCATTGAAATGCCTGAGCAATTGATGTAAAATAAGTTTTTCAAAAACTTTGCTGAATGTAGGCAGTACTGATATCGGTCTAAAGTTGGTGGGGTCAGACCTACTACCCGATTTAAACAGTGGAGTTATTTTACTATGTTTCATTAGATCAGGAAATACGTCACAATCAATGGACTCATTGAATATGAAAGCTAAATCTGGTGCAATTAAATCAATCAAAGGTTTAATAATTTTAACAGAAATGCCCCAGAGATCTGCAGTTTTCTTAATATTTAAAAGTTTAAAGGCTTTAATTATATCTTTGTCATCAACATGATTGAAATTAAATTTATTTTCGCATTTAGGTACATTTTCTATAAGTAGAGACTCAGCGATTACTTGAGAAGAGTTAAGACACTTAGTAGTAGAGATTGGAATATTAGTAAAAAAGTTTTCAAATGCTTGGGCTACTTCAACATCATTTTTGATTGAAGAGTTATTAATTTTTAAATTGTAATCATTAGTATAGTTACTAACCTTTCCAGTCTCACTATTTATTATTTTCCAAGTTGATTTGATTACATTTTCACTATTTCTAATTTTTGAGCTAATATAATTTGACTTTGCAATTTGACAAACTTTACGAAACAATTTTGAATAATTTTTAACTTTTTCTTTAAACTCCTCACTAAAATTGTATCGTTTTTCACTATACAGTTCATACAACTTTTGTCTACTTTTATGTATACCTACTGTTGCCCACTCGCTAAAGTTAAGTTTCTCAGAGACCACTATCGACCTGGGTGTAAATATTGAATTGAACGCATAGGTGAATTTGTTGAAAAAACTGCTATACGACTCATTTGGGTTGTTGTATGAGTAGTTAGGTGCTGGTTTAGAGTCCCAATCCAATTTAAACTGATCAAATCGATGTGTGGTTACTGGTATATATTTTATGTTCTTTTTACAATTATAATTTTTCAATTGAATGTTCAACTGTTCAACTGTTATTTTCGGACTTTTCTCCTATTTTTATCGTTAATTGAATGTTAAGTTGTAAAAGCTCTCTGGATTCATGATTTGTTAAAGAACCAATGAGTTACGAATCAATTTAAATAATAATGTGTTTTGTAAAGTCTCGTATTTCAAACATACTACCTACCTTGAATGCAGCAAAGCAGCTGGAGGAAAAAATAAGTTTTATATTCTTTCTTTTTTCATTCGGCCAGGTGGGATGGCGATCTGCGAAAGACTGCTGTCTATTGTAGCATACTGAAGACAGAGCGCAATGGCGCTCATTAGGGGAGACCTATGTTCATCAGTAAACTGATATAGGTTGATGATGGTGATGATATTCCTTCTTCATCGGGTAAATCCGAATGTGTCAAAAACCCCGAAAGCAAGAAAAACCCCAAAAGCAAAAGGGTAAGAAAGATTAAGCAACGGTATTCGTAAAGTCTTCATGAACTAGTTACATGCGTGCATTCCTGTTATTCTCCTAGTCTCTATGTTTTAGACCTTGGGGAGCGGTTTTATTGCTTGGTTATTTTCCTTCGGTGAACCTAGCCGCAGTTTGACGAAATAAGTTAGAATCCAGTACAAAATTGCGAAATATTTGTTGCATTATACACATACGTAGCATTTTGGAATGTAGAATCTTTTCGAAGCGTTGTTTGCAAACTGTACCGCGAAAGTTACAAGCAACAGAATTTGGTTCTGCCGTTTGAGTAAATAGTTGGGGACGGGGAGTATTTTAATTTAATCCGAGATTATTTTACAGAATCCGATAATCTCCTTACTTTGAATGATAATAATAATGTAACGTAAGGTTATCGATTTTAAGAAGATGGCATAATAGAATGGCATTGAGCCGTTTTCTTAATTCATAGTTTTTTTTATAATCTGAATATAAAGGACTTCGAGTCTTTACTAGACTTATGTCACTCCCGTATTTAAACTACTATACAAACATCTTAACTAAATTAACTTAAAAACTAAAATAAACTATTTTATTGCCATCGCACAGATCGCTGAGTGGTGACTGGTAGGCTCAAATCATTAGGATAACACCAGAATCCATAAGGTTTAAAGATCAAGTCAATATAAAAAATAATTTTGTTTATCTGTTAACGAGGAAGAAAGCCACAAACATATTATATTGTTATAGACACTGACACATAAATAATGAAAAAAAAAATTAAAAAAATGATTGTAATAGTGATGAATTTTTTTGGTGTGTTCTTATCTTAAGGCGCAAACAGCACCTAAAGTGGCGCCCCCACTTATTTTTTCATATAATTCCGTTAACCAAAGGAATTTCCAAAATTCACTCGTACAGTTTGTTAAACATATCGTGAGCTATTTTTTAATGCATCTTTAGTAGTTTTATTTTGTTTAGTTGAGGAAGAGATACGAAGCTGCCTTTGGTGGCCACCAAACTCTGTTTTCGTATCAAAAAATAAGTGAGGGCGCCACTTTAGGTTCTGTTTGCGCCTTGATTAAAATAATTCACGTCATGATTTAAGCAGAGACTGTAAGCTTCTATGGCGCTATGGCACTCGTAAGAGGAGGCCTATGCCCACCAGTAGACTAGCCACCACTGGGTAGACTGGTATAACGGTTGTTGATGATGATGATTTAATTCAACCATGTTGAATACATTCGTGTGCGTCTCTAGGTAAGTACCACTTTCTTTGATTTGAAAAAATAACAAATTTCAAACGATTTTTGGTAGAGCGAGCAGACTTATTAATTTTTTACTTAATACAAACTTACTCCATAGAAGAAACCTTATTTCAGTTACTGAAGCGCCTTCCTACGCAAAAAAGGCTATCAAGGTCTAATTACGAAAACGAACATCAAAACTGTCTAAGTATAGGTCTTTGGCAGTCGTATGATAAATTAATGAATAATGTAAATAACGTCTTCTTGGAAATGATCTGCATTTTATAAATTTTTTACAGTTGCTACAAGCCAACTAGTATTTTTTTACATATCAACCAATCCAACGCGTAAAACTAAATTTGTGAAAAGTTTATCGTTTAGAAAAGGTTGACGGAAATTATTTCTAGGTTTATTCTGATCTGTGAACAGTCTAAATATCCAAATTGGTTCAATTATAATGTAAGTACATATAGAAGGTTCATCCCGCACTGTTTCAGAAAGGAAAACACCGCCCAATACAAAAATACACCGACACATTTTTGTTAATATTGCATCCCTAAGCAAAGCCGAGATAAGCCGATTATTGCTCGACCTTTAAATTTACAAGCTTACTCTGAAATCTGACCCGTGAGCTAAAAAAATTAATAAGGATCATAATTAATGTTTAGCTAATAACGGTCAGGCTTCCTTTGTTTGGCTGGTAATGAGGTTACTTACGTCGGTCGATGATCTGAATCATTATGAAATTTGGTCAGATTCTGCTAAATTATTCATTTCATTATCAGAAATCAGAAAACTAGAACACTATTTCTTAGCACTTAGACAAGTCAAATTTTAAACTATAAAATAATTGAAATCACTACATAGTATAAACATAAGACAAAAGATAATCACTACATAGTATAAAACAAAGTCGCTTTTTCTGTCCTTATGTCCCTATGTCCCTATTTCCCTATGTCCCTTTGAATTCTTAAATCTTTAAAACTACGCAACGGATTTTGATGCGGTTTATATTATTAGAATAGATAGAGTAATTCAAGAGGAAGGTTTATACGTATAATAAAACCGTGCGAAGCCGGGGCGGGTCGCTAGTTAGGTGATAAATGATTTTCTCTTCGCTTCAATTTTTTGTCCACTAGTGGGAAAAGTGAAAAATAAACCACTAGTACGAGTACCTATAACTTATGTGTCTAATACATGTTTTCTGAGTGCGCTACTTATCTCCGAAAAATGGTTAATAATTACATACTATTGTTAGTGTAGAACTAAACGACATCGGGCCAAGCATTAAGGTCAATGATGTAATCATTTATGGAGTAACATGCCTTCTTGGTCACATGTCTTTTGGTTTAAATCTACGAATAGAAGAGAGTACAGTTGCTTCAGATGGAACCTTATAGAAGCACACACAATTGCCATCAATGATTTTCCCACCTTTAGTAATCTAAAAGCCAGTTGTATAGTCACAGCATGAAACATTTTAGCATTTTACATTATTTGAAAGAACTTATAGATAGATACGTATAGATAGGACGTGTGTCAAAATTGTCAAGTTTATCCAATTTTATTAATCTCTCCGTGGAAAAAGCACCACATGCACTATATAGGATTTCTTTGTCATTAGGAATCATTCTGCGGCGGTACCATTGCCATAGTTAAGTCATTGGTAAAAAAAATGTTTGCGTTTCTAAATGAAATATTAATAAGTTATGGTAAATTACCCATTGGTTGAAAATCGTTTTACCTTTGCGTGTTCTCTTAAATACGAATATATGAAACTTTGCTTTAAAATTTGAATAAAACTGGGTTTCAATATTAAAAATTTATTTGATAAATAAGTTAAACATTAAAAAAAAACTATTAAAATAAAAACGGATAAAATATTTAGCAAAACATTGAAAAAAATAGATTTTTAAATTAATCAAATAAAATATTTAGTGAATTTTAGTAAAACACTGGAAAAAAAGACTTTTAAATTAATTGAACAGAATATTTTAAGTAAGCTGACCCTCACGTCCTCGGCCAAAATCCGTTTACATTTACAATGACAGACAAGGACGATGTTATCTCGAAATCAAACAAATTATTCTATGCAAGAATAAACTAACAGTATCTATCATTGTCCTTTCAATTGTTGGGAAAATGGCCCTTTAAAAGCAATCGAGTGTTAAATTGCTCAAGTTTTTCGTGTTTATCTATGTAAATATAAATAATTTATTTTGTTTTGTTTAGTTGACCAGACGACTTCTATGGCGCTGAGGGTAGCGGTGCACTGGAGACGCGCTGAAGGTAGATTATTCATTTCTCGTGCCTGGATAATAAAATAAAATAAATAATGCTGGAGAATCCAAACAGCTCCATCTAACCCCAAAGTAAGCTACTCAAAGCTTGTGTTATGGGTACTACATAACTGATATATTTAATACCTGTACATTATTATACATAGAAAGATATTTTTTATTATACATAATAAACACAAATGGAGCAAGAGCCGATTTAGATAAACAACCAGAGTATTTTTAATAGATAGATACATAAATAGAAACTTGTCAAAGCCTTATTTTTTTGTTGTTAAGTGCTGGACAATCCACACCGCGCCGCATCATCTATACCCAATCTAGCAGAGCTTGTGTTATGGGTACTAGATGACTTATATACTTATATTACAATAAATTATAAAGATAGAATTACAACGACCAATGTGGTGTGGTGGGCAAGTCCGTTTGATTGCGTTCTCGATTCCCGCGTTGGAACAAAAGTTTTTACGATCTTCAATTTTTTGTTTCGGGGTTTTGGGTGTTTTCTTTGTATAACAATTTTTTATCTTTGATCTGGAGTCTAAGTCATCTAATAACCTTAACACAAGCTAATACTTAGCTTGAGGCTATATGATGCTGTGTGGATTATACAGAATTATACATTTAATTAATATAGAAAAATAAGTTATAACATAACCTACATATATTATGTGCTATCGAAAACTTTCAAGATTAAGTATTCGTAATGTGCACACTCATACTAAAGCATTCTAATGTTGTTAAATTAATTCTGAATAGACATAAAATGCCCAAGTTCATGTTCATAAATTACCAAAACAAAGGTTACAATAGTTTAAGGGAACAATCCGACCCCAATTATTTTTATAACAATAGCTGTATCTCGAAGCCTGCGGATAATTTGCATGACACAGTTGTTACGTCAAACAGGGCTTGTTTTGTTTTTGCAAGCTCCAGTTTATTGAGCTTTGTGAAAAGATTATGATGTTTTGGGTTATAATTTTGAAGTTAGCTTTTATTGATATTATATACTGAATTGTTTTTTATGTGCATCTCGAAAAAGGTTTTAAGTTATAAGGATTAGCAATTTACTTACTTTTAAGACTTATTCATAAGGGTGGCATAATTATTTCAAACCCTGTTCAAATTAGAATAAAGATAAAAAACTGTGTAGGTTTACATCATACTAAGAATAATGTAGGTTATTAATGCTGAGGTCTTTAAGTTTTATAAACGTACGCGATCAGAACACATTATTATAAATATTTATGTACGGGTATTTAGCGCGATTATTTAACTATTTTACACACTGACATGTTTACACACTGTCGTGGTCACGGGATGCGTGAACGCGACAGTGTGTAAACGTGTCTGAACATCGGGGAAAATTGGTAAATAATCGTGATAAAAAAACACAAACACCCTTACATAAATATTTATACTAATATGAGGTCTTTGTTTGTTGTGAAACAATAGCGTAAAAAAATACCGGTCCAAATAGCACGATTCATTCAAACTATACTACTTCCTCTTGAATCACTCTATATCTATAAAAAAAGTGGTTCAAAATCCGTAGCGTAGTTTTAAAAATCGTAGCATATATTATAGGGACAGATAGCGGAAAGCGACTTTGGCATACACAAAGAGGTACACGTTTTTTGGGAAACAAATAAATAGGTATTATAATTTCATAGACGATCATAGAGAAGTTATATCCCAAAAAAATAAAAATATGACGAGACCTGAATCCGTAAATTTCCCTTACGTACGATTAAACGCACTATAATAATAATACTACCGTATAATACTACCTTTGTATTTTAGTAGGTTACGCAAATCCTTTGTATGCAAATATGCCTAATCCCAAAATAATGTTGACTACCCGCAAACGTAGGTCTCAAGTCTTATCTCTGCTACTACATAAATCTTTTATAAATAAAGGACCTCATAAGGTGTCAACGTAATGCCATTCAAGCCAGGCTTTGGTGCGTAATATCGCCGAATAAATCACCTCACCTAAAATATGCCTCAATATCATTGTTTGAATATTATGAAATCATTTACGCTGACATTAGAAAGCTTTTGAATGTCTTGGATATTGCGTTAGCGGGAGTAAATTAATTTAATGTACCTTAGGTCGGGTTCTCATTCTTTTCTTTATTTAAAACGATTCTTAGATTTGCTTTCTATTTTATGACTTAAATCTTAGTAATAATTTTATAAGTTAGAAATAAATATGTATTTCAATAATAGAGGTACATTCGTGGCCTTTCCAAACATTGGTTTCAGAATTTTTAATATTATTTTAACTACTTATATAAACAGGTAATTTTTTTCTCACGCGATGAAAAAAACATAATCATGACTTTAATCATGAAATTATCGCATTGGTTTTGCGTTGAGTTTTGACCTATTTTTCCCAATGTTTCAGCATGTTTTACCCAAGATCATTGGAGCGGCTAATAGATACACTTTATTAAAAACACATCATATAAGTTTATATCATAAAAGTTCTAGTAAGTGTGAAATAAAAAACTCTACACTTCCAAGAAAATATGTTTAAAAATAGGAACTCTATTTAATTTAGTCAGTAAAATAGTTTGATAATAAACTGAATGTTTTCCTACCGTTAAAGTTCATCGGTATAGCTAGATTAATTGTAATTGGCTGTGTGTGTTATGAATAATCTTACACAGACAGACATACGATTGTTTCTTTCCGTTTTTATCGGACATTCGCATTGCATCTTCAAACCTACCAGTGTACCTACAGTTTCCGGATGATTTCCGGGTAAATAAATGCTTATCACGTGATCATTAGGATAAAGTCTATGTGCGGGAACTGCCTCAAAAGATTCCTTCGAGGAGCTTATATGATCCCCTTTAATTAATAGGCTTCGTATTTCTTAGACTCGCTCGGATTCTCACTAATTCCTCTTGGTAATATTTTTGATGGAAGATTACAATTTCTTACCGGGCTCGGGTGTTGTGGGAAACCGGGATGGAACTGGTGGAAAACTACATAAATCAAGGGATTCAAAGAGTAAATAAACTAAATGTGGTTAGCTCTACATGCAAGCGTAATTTGCTTATTCTAAGTTCTAAATTTTAAATAATATGTAGAACTCAGGTCTGCAAAAGGTTTTTTCCCAAGAAATTTTGACTGACTATAGAATATTGTGCGTGCGATCATCATCTCTTTAAGGTTGGGTTAAGAAAACTCTTTAGAAACTAAATAATTTGACCAGTTTGTCATGTAAACTGCCCTTGCCGTTGTTCAGAGATTGGAATTGCGTAAGTACTGTATATCTTTATATTCAACCAGTATCTACCCGCAGCATTGCAGGCGTTGATTTTATGATTTCAACATTTCAAAGTTATTTCTATTCCATGGGAACTGAACTGAGGAACAAACATCCATACATTCATATTTACAAAAAATCTTATTTAAAATATTATTTAAAATATTCAAATATCCAATACAAGAAGGTAAATATACGTATAATATGTTGGCTTCATTGAGATAAAACTTATGAAAGCTTTGACAAAATGTACTACAAGCATGTATGTAGCTAGACTTGCTACCGCTAAAATAATACACATACAAAATGCACATGCGATTCCGCGATTCGAATTGAAGCTTCTCAATATTTTACGGGTAAATAATCGGATATGGCTTTTATTTAGGGAACGAGTCGTATTAAAAGGCAAGCTATTGCCTTGGGAGCAAACAGAGACGCAATAAAGTCGACCACGACTTCTATCTTTAAATCGCTCTTATCCGTCGGACAGGAATACACATGTCTTCGGACCTATATCAATAAACACGACTGGCACTGGATTCTTTTGTGCACGATATGCACAAAATACAATACGTAAAATACCATATGCCTGAGATTTATAAAGCGCTAAAGATCTGAACTTAGTTTGCTAGGACTTTACAGTACAAGCTCTTGGTTATTATAACATTCATATTTTTGGTTATTTAGACACTTATTTAATATCTTGCTGCTACCCAGCCTTTGTACATTATTGTTATCAGTTTTTATAATTATTCATACATAAATTTCATAGTTTACAAAAAATATTTAATATCAGAGGTATTTTTTGTAAACTATGAAATTTATTTATGAATACTTATAAAAACTGATAACAATAATGGACAACGGCTGGATAGCAGCAAGGTAACAACTAAAAACAAAAAAAACCTTCAACAACGCAATAATCGCACAAGCGCAGCGAGAAGATACAAATTCTAGTTCAAAAACGAATAAATCAATTCAATTAAAAAAAAAAGTGAATAAGAGACCAATTGATTGAATCAAAGTTGTCAAATCCTCGAACTGTTTCAAACTCCTGCAGCTTGCTCTGATGAGAACAGTGCCGTTAAATATTTTACATTAATTTTTTTTAACTCATTTGCTTACAAAATATATCTAGGCTTTTGAACGTGGTATAGTTTAATGAAAAACCGTTCAAAAAACTAGCTTACCATTTCTTCTCGTATGTTATTTTAAATGGTTCAGTTACCAATAATTCCCACAAGCAAACAGAGCTGGTATTGAATGAAACTCGACTGTTTGTTGAACAATGAACAAAACAAGAAAAGATAGTGATAGGTTGAAAAAAAAGGATTTTCCAAGGAAGCTCGCCTTCGTTGTGTCAACTGATAAACAAAAATAATACGCCAAGCGCGAGTTGAACTCTCGCACCGTGGGTTGTTTTAATCGTGAGAAAAAACATCGACTAAGACGCACAAGGCTCACAAGTTCCCTGATTTAGATAAAGTTTAATCTCTACTTAGTTTATAACAATATCGCTTTCTCTGTCCCTAATGTCCGTATGCTTAAATCTGTAAAACCACGCAACGGATTTTGATGCAGTTTTTTTAATAGATAGAGTGTTTCAAGAGGAAGTTTTATAAGTATAATAAAACCGTGCGAAGCCGGGGCAGGTCACTAGTAAGTAATAAAAGGAACAAAATAAGTTTCAAGATATGAATAAAAGAGGTTTTTTGCTATTTACAATTGCAGCAACTAAACTAACTTAAATTACAACACAACAAATAGTTGAAAATATAAGATATTTGCGAAAGAAATGGCTGTTGCATTGCCATTGTCTTTGAAGATTTTTCTATGGTTATAAGAGGACAAAGGCTTGATTATTTGGCATTTATATTAAATCAATGGCTCAACGTGTTCCTGAAAGAGTGTTGACAGAGTCACACGTACAAAAATAAAATCATTTTGAGAGAAGGAACCCTATAGTATAGATCACTATGATTAAATTAACAAAAGCCAATCGTTCCAACCTTGAAATATACCGATTAAATATTCGAACATTAAGTTTTCAAGTTATATTGTAACCTTATACTTCTCAATACATTTTATCATCAGATATTCATCAATAAACTATACAAGGCAAGGAGTCCTGTTTATATAAAGTGTCATCATTATTATTATAAATATTTATGTACGGGTATTTATCGCGATAAATACCCGTACATAAATATTTATAATAATGTGTTCTGATCGCGTAAGTTTAAAAAACTTAATTGTCATCATTATGTCTCGCATACAACGTCGTTCCGGAAAATCTTAACTCAATCCCGATTCTTATTTGTTTGGAATCTGTTTCCTTTATACAAATGTAAGCTGTAAGCTTGTGGTATTGGAACCTCGTTTTTGTCACGTCTCCATTATTATATTTTACATGTGTGTAATCTTTATATTTTATGTAGCAAATAAATATTTTTTTTACTTAACTGGATGATTCAATATTTTCTTTTAGTTCTACCAGATATGCTTGTACAATCTATGCGTAAAAATAGTAACTTCATCAAGTCAACAATAAATGCACGCTTAAAGGGCTTATAGGCATCACAGTTATCTCTCCAGACGTAAAGCTGGTTGTTTGTACAAATAAATAAAAAAAAATGATTACGCTTATGAATAATAAGATCAATTGGGCAAAGAACTATTTGACAAGTGCCCGAGGTAAAACGGTTATCTATTCACCGCAGAAGGTAACTAGATATCCAACAAATATCGTCAAAAGTCCTTTGCAAAGAGCACCTACAAAGCCAAGCTCTTTCTTTCCCCGTTTATCTCCAGTCATCATTATCCAACGTGCAACGTCCGGCCGGAAAATTTATCCTCCATCCCGATTCTTATTCGCTTTGAATCTGTTCCTGGCGCCGAGCAGTTTCAACTTTCCTTGCAATTTACCGTTGCTTTGTTTGTGTAACTCAGATTTTGTTTAGAGCTTTGTCTTTCAGTTTAAACTGCTATGGAACACTAGATTTTACAAAATTGGATCCAATTGTTACAAAGAGTTAAAGACATTGCATTTACATCAGTATGGCTGCTGTATAGTTTAAAACTAAGCATTCTTGGAGTATATAGTTATCTTGACATAATATACAAGGCAAGGAATATTTAACACTAACAAAATGGCTTACCGTCAGTATAAATTGCATCAAAATTATACTAGCCCGTGTTTGAAAATTTTGTGTTTTGTGATAGTGGGATCTACTGCCCATTTCAAAGACAACCTTTACTGCGAATTGGGTTCGAGGAGAAGCGAAAATTCGTGGAAATCTGTCGGCTCATGTGGCGGGAAAATGTTCCATTAAAAACTGTCAGTTTTGCTCCAAGTGTACCTTAAAATATATAAATACCGCTGTACAATAAACTAGCATCATCTAGCACCAAGCTACACAGACTTTATGTTATGGCACTTGATAATCGGTAAAGGTCTCGTGTCTTAGGCACGCTTCCGACTTGTATTGTTGGATCAATTGAGCTACCGCTTGATTGTTTGCAACCGTCTGCAAATTAAACATGCATTAAACAATTTAACTAACAATTGTTTAATTGGAGTAACGAGTTTAAATTTGTTTCTATTCCTCGATAATTGATATATTTACCTTCATAACATGTATTTACTATTATACTTACATAGAGAACACCCAAAAGACCCGGCATATAAGCCATGACAATTTCGTCATCTTTTGGTTACCCTTTACAAATATAGTAACAAAAGGATTTTGTTCCATTGGATACCAAATGAAATAAAACTGTCTATCAAAATGTCTATCTCGACAACCGGAATCCATATTCGTGGGCGTTCAGTAATACGTGGTTTATTGATAAAACGTAAGCGTTGTGTATAGTGTGATTTTTTTCAAACCGAGAAAATAAATTTGAAATAAATGAGTAAATAATTACAAAAAAAAACATAATATAATGCCAATATTATATGGTATAAACTGAGACAGTAAAGGACACCTACATAATATTCAAAGGAAGTAGGTACAGGGGAACTTTCTTAGGAAGCATGAGAGTAAACTTTTATTAATTAAACTTTGATACGTCAATTTTTTGCGCAAAGCGAATTAAAATTAAACCATAATTTAATGCGGATCGACTAGTCCAAAGAAAAAGTTAAGGTAGGTACAATTGTTTCAGTTTTTTTTCATGGAAGAAACATAATAAATAAAATGCTGTGAGTCGGATAAAAATTTAAAATTCTAGAAAAGCATACTACAATCTAATTCTCCCCTGATGTCAGAAAATAAACATACCGTAGAGTGTATACAAGATGGGTTACACCCACGTGTTCCGATTAAGAAGGTCATGAGTTCGATGTCCGACTATGTAACCAATTTGTCACCATTATATGTATCTCGCGGAATATGCACGTAGCAATTTATAAAAAACGAATTAATCTACGGTGGATGGATTATTTTATCCCTTAATAGAAATGACAGCCGATATACTATGGCCTAACTAAAAATTATTGTAGTTTCTAGTAAAACTGGTCTCTTACTGTTAATTTATTAGTAAATGCCTATTATGTATTTTATGAATAATAGAATAACTATGTCAACATTTATTACAAGGTGAATATGTTTACAGTTGGTGTATTTCTAAATAAATACCAATGCTAAAAGAAGCTAAGATACTTTTGTAAGATGACTGATGTCCCGTTCTATTTCTCTACCTTCATATATTTTTATACAAATTATTATACATACATTGACAAAACACCATTCACTTTTTTCATAATAACCGAATAAACTGAAAAAAATGGCGACACATCTACAGTACCTATCCGGTCTCGTAGTAAAATATTCCTGAACTTTATTAGTATTACGCTGCTAAAAGCCGGCGTGTCGGTTACAGGACCTATTTTAATAACATTATTGAGCACTGAGCGGACCAATATAGGTTAGCATCCAATTAGCAGCCCCACAATATTATGCGATAGCGGTAAACACGGAAGAAAATACAGAGACCAACCATGTTTTTATAATAGAAACCCTTAAGATCGAACATTACTTAAAGTTTAAATAAATAAATAACTCTGGACAGTCCACACAGCATCATCTAGCCCCAAGCTAAGCAGAGCTTGTGTTCTGGGTACTAGATGACTGACATACTTAATACAATTTATTACATAGATAAATATTTTTATAATACATAGGAAACACCCAGACCAAGGGAACAAATTTCTGCAGATTGTACACAAATCTGTTCCGAAGCGGGAATCGAACTCGCGACCTCCTGCGTCGCAGGCTGACCTTCGCCCACCGCGCCACATCGGTCGTCAAGTCAAGTTTACATCCTTACTAATATTATAAATGCGAAAGTCTGTATGGATGTTTGTTCCTCTTACACGCAAAGGAACGGATCGGACTGAGGAATAGACGTAGTTTTTTTTATACTTTTTAGTTTACGCGTGCGAAGCCAAGGGCAGATGCTAGTACTTCATAACAGAAGACTTTACGAAGAGTTCCGTGCCATTATAAATAAAATGTTAATTAAATCAAGTCTTTTGTCTTTTTTTAACAAAAGGCGGCCTTATCTCTGAGAACTATTTCTCCCAGGTAGCCTTGATTGTGCCCAGTAGGGTTTAAAGTACATATAGAGGAAGTTCCCAGAAGTCCTTTAATAAAATTTACTACCCAAGTCTTAATATTTTGGGTCTCGGAATATGTTGGGAAGCTAATACCTAGCTCGAACTGAAACGCGATACTACGTTATACCTCTAGTATGCTCCGAAGCTGAGGGTATTGCTACGACTCGTAGCAACTTCGTAGAGGGTCTACGGCGATTACCATTCAGGTACGTTCAGAAGTCGACATTATGTGATAAAGAATACATCACTTATCTAAATTAATACCTTATTTGATTTTTCATCATCAGTGTTTCACTATTGAACATATGCCTCCCTTAAAACGCGCCATAGCACCCTAGCTCCAGCTTACTGCATCCAGCATCTGCCTGCATTATTTAGCATATCATCATCCCAACTGACTGGAGGGCATCCTACACTACGTTGCTGAATCGCGGTCTTCACTCAAGAACACGTTTACTCCAGCGGATGTTTGTTCTTCGCAAGATATAGCCGAACACTACCACTACAGCTTGCAATTTTGATAACTTTGGTTCTCTGTTGGATTTATTCGTAGTGAATCTTATCCTTCCGAGAAACTCCGAGCATAGCTCATTCCATAGCTCGCTGAGCGACTTTGAACTTATTTTAATTATTTACGTGAATTATTCTCGATACACTCCCAATTTTTTCTGTTTCTTTTTCCGCTGATTATTTTCAAAGGTTTATTGCTTTGTTATTTTTAATAAGGATAATGTTTCCCGTAGTCATTGTATCGAGAAAATTACTTTGTCCCTGAATTCTTCATGCCCTAAAGTGATTCGACGATCGACATTTCTTTTCCCGATCTCTGATATCACGCAACATCATTGAATTACATACAATCGACTAACAAGTAACGGTTGAGCTTTTATACTCCAGACACAGAATAACTAGTACTACCGCGCATTCAGAATGGGAAAGAATTATATTGAACTCACTCAGCTTAGTAACTAACTGCCAAATCGATTAATAAACAGTTTTTTGTGTGCCTAACTTTGTTAAGAAAGAAGAATGTCCAGAATTGACCTGTCATACATTTTGACAGAACATGTCGTGTATAATATTGATATTCATTGAAAAAAAAATAGTATTTTTTTTATTTACATATCACAAACTTTTACTGAAATCAGTAATCAGGAAAAAAAGAAAATGATTTTTAATTTCAGTAGGATGGACCCAGAAAACTTCATCTTCATCTTCTTTTTGTATGGCACTGCTTGCTTTTCGCCACGACTCTGCCCGTGTAATAAACTTTAAAATAGAATTTGATCGGTTTGTTTAGGAAAACGAAACGTCTGAGCTAATTAGCGCTGTTTTGTTAATGTCAACTCTATTCTACCTATCAAAAAACTTCATCAGCGCTTTGGATTGCTTTCATGCAGTCTACATATTTAATAAGGTCTCCACACACTGAAGCCGGAGGCGGAGCGGAGGCGAAGGCGTGCGAATTGTATTCCATGGAATCCTATGAAAGCCTACACACACACCGCAGGCGGTGGCGGCGCGGTGCCTTAGGAAAAACCGCCACGTCGCGTCTTCGCCTCCACTCCTCCCCGCCTCGGGCTTCAGTGTGTGGAGAGTTTTAATCTGGGCAGTATACTTTCGTTTACGTTTCGATGTGTACTGTGCGATTTTGTTTCCGTCCTAACTTTGGCTTTCACAATGGGCGCATTTATAAAAAGATTGGATCTGGAACGAAAAATAATTCACTCTTTTATAGAGTCCGTTTAATAAGAGCTCCGAGATTGTCGTTGTCCGTCTCTGATGTTAATTTAACCTCAAAATTCGTTTTCATCGTAACTTTTTTTCCTGATTGGCGATTTTGAAAATATTTATGAAAATTGTATAGGAATTATTAATGTTTATTTTGATATACTTACCATGAAAATACATCACAAAAATCTGAAAATGTATGACAGGTCAACATATGTATGGAGCGTGGACATCCTTCTTTGATCATTGATAATTTAATTATAGACAGCTTACAAGTAATTTATAACTATTACTATAAGTTGCCTAGTTTTTCAAAATATGCTAATAAACTTAAAATTTATTCTGTTCACATTTATGTATTTTAATTCTTTAATAAACTAGTGTAGTTATTATATATTATATATATTACAGATAGTATAACTAAGACAAAATTTTATGATCTAACCATTCTTATACATATTTTTACACATTGTTCATATTTTTTAAACTGTCTAGACTTATACAATTTAGCTTAGTGTTTGATAAATAAATACATTTTTCTTTGAAATCTAACCCCTTCAGCCACTTTGGTAACTAAATGATTTGTAACCAGTTACGTAAAAACAATTTTCTTCACTGTTTTGTAATCAATTACTAATAAACACTTATTTCCATTTGCGTTATATTTTATAACCAGCTACGAAAAAATACTTTTTGTTCTCTGTTATGCAACCAGTGACTAAAACCTTTGTTCTCTATTTAACCATATTGGTTCACGGATATATACTTTATCCAAGATCTATTTTCACGCTTTATCCTATTTGGTCAAAGCGCAGATTGTACCATATTTAAACATAAACTATTTACTTTGACATGGTTTCATCGTATCATTGCGCGCGACGTACTATGAGCGACTTTTTTATGCCAGTTCAATAAAAAGCAAGCCTCGTTTGTTTGTATACTGCCCAAATAAATCATCGGTACAAGGGCCAAATTTCAAAGTTTATGATTTATCATAATCCGGATTTCCATTTGGCGAGCGTGTGGTCCATTATTCTATGTCACAGGCACGGCAAGGGTGCGTGTTTACTCAAAAAAGGCATAACGTGAAGGGTAATCTATAAAAATGAATGATTAGTCGACGATCGACATGAACCGATTTATTGGCCAGCCAGCCTTGTATTTGCGGGGCCAGGTTCAGAATAGCGATGGGTTTTTCATTTATGCAAATTTTACCAGATACTTACATCAATCACTTTAAAACTTTTTAAATTTTGTTTACTCGAAAAGCCCTGTCAGCCTCTAGAGGTAAATATTGTAATGGATTCCACACTATATCTAACAACAGAGCTTGTTGGGTTGGTGTGTCACTTCAGTGTATTGTCAACATTTCTGAAGCCATCAATTTTGATGATATGCAAAACCACTAACCATCAACCAGTCTTTTGTTTTTGTGGTTTTTCTTGCACTTGCTTGACAGGAATAACTTCTTCAAAAATCATTTGTTCAAGGAACAAGTGTTCTTTTTTTAAGACGACGCCTAGCCCAAACCGCTGAAACGGAAGTCCGATACGATCCGATGGATTTTTTGAAAATTCCAGTAAATAGTGACCTAATTTGCTTTTTGATTGAAGAGCAACAAATCACAAAATGATTTGTTTACTACATTATAATTCACGCGAGCAAAGCTGCGGTCGGAAAACGAGTTACATAGATGTTCATATCACAGGTAGGTAACACAGGAGACAAGGAATATTGAAATTAGGTGCCTTTGGCTTATTAAAGGCATGTTAAATTCACAGCCCGAGCGAAGGGAACCTACTTCCGCTCACAAATGGACGGAAATTGATTCAAAACACTCTACAATGGAGTCGATCTTTTATGTAATCAACGTCATACCTGGAGCAAACTGTGTACATACTTGCTAACAAATGTTGATACATAAATACAAAATGAGAGTTTTATTATACCTAGGTTTTACTAGTATGTTTTTTATTTTGTTTGAGGTTGTACAAATCATATAATTATACTACTCAGTCAGATCATACAAAATAAATCTATAAGAATACATATAGGAATTCATTTACGAGTTTGAAAGCTTTCTCAATCAAAAACGTCACATATTATGCGTCAACTATCAATGCATTATGTCATAATGCATTGATAGTTGACGCTTTATAGAGATAATCCTCAGTCGATCGTGTAGAAAGCTGCTCTATATTTCCACTTAGCCAAGCCCGGCCTAGGTTTTCTATCGCTATAGAAATTGAAGCCCTTGGCATAATGTTTTGCTTATATCAGTAGCTAATCTAGTAGTATTATAACACAAGCTATGCTTAGCTTAGTGCTAGATGTAGCTGTGTGGATTTTCCAGCATGATTAATTTTATTTATTTATATTTTAACATCAAACTAACATTGTGATGATGATGTGATGATGATGGCATCCAAGCCGATTTCGGCTACGGCGACTGTGTGCCTGGTCAGGCATTTTAACTGAAACTAACTGGGTGTCTTCATTCCTAAGGGCGTTGGTTTTCTGCCCTTTTGTGTGCTCGCTCGTGGCTTGCATATCCAAGCTTGTTGTTAAAAGTGCGATCACACTTTGGGCACATCAGAATGCCGTTGACGTAGTGGTAGTGGATGACCACTGGTGGGCGAGCCTTGAGCTCTTCCCGCTTCTTGTCGAGCTCCATGCGTCGCTCGGTTTCAAACATTGTAACACTGCGTTAAACAAAATCCTCCCCTAAAGTAATACTATTAGTTATCTAGTACCCATAACACAAGCACTGCTTAGCTTTTGGCTATGTGAATTGTCAAGTATTACTTTTTATTTATAAAATCCGGTCCACGCGACCCGCATTCAGTGGCTATGAATTATGAAGTATGGAAATGATGAACTGGGTAAGTGATGAAATAAAGGAAGATGAACAAGTGGATGAATGATGAACTAGGTAGTTTGTTATGTAGGTAGTAAACGAACACGTCTTTATAAATCTCTAGAATATAACTACATCAATAACTACACCCTACGAGTGAGTCCGTCCGTAATGCTTTGAATAATTTGTAGTTATCTTCTTAGTTCTAAGAGTCAAAGAGTGAAAAATACCAATACATTGAAGTATCTGTACAACTTAGAAAAACATTAAATTCAACCCATAATAGACCATAAGTTTGTATGGAAATGTAGTTACTTAATACTCCTACTTATGTAAGTAAGTAGATAAGTACACTTCCACTAAATAAAACCGAGGAATGTACACTCTGGTTAGAATAGAATAGAATAGAAAACATTTATTTCGACGCATACTTAGACTAATTACAAAAACTAACAATGAACAAGGAGGTCTACAATCAACGTAACACAAATGAATGCTCGTCAAATCGAGTTTCGCCTCTATGACTCTGTGCCGAAATAGGTGTTGGCTCAGCATGTACTGAACGAGGTAGTTAAACCCCTTACAGTTTATAGTGTTATAAATTTAAGTACCATTTATATTCTTTGTGGTAATAAATAAATGTAACCCAGAAATAACAATTTAAAATCTTATTCTGATTAAGTGCTATTTATCGTCTCTTCAGTTTAAAATTTTGCTAAAACCTTTACACAAAACAAAAGTTTCGAGTTGCTCAGATTCAATGTTATCAAGATTATCTCCATTTAGACGAGCGATTTGGGAACTCTTCAACAGCTGCCGGTCACAACTTTTGCCGGGACAAAGCCCCCTTGTAATCTAAGTTTATCTTGGGAAACTTTGGTTTTCTATTAGCATGAATCAATCGCTTTATTTTTAGATTAAGTCTTTTTACGCCATAAATGGGTTAGATTGGTTGATAAATATTTATGGCAGCCAATTATGCCATAAATGGGTTAGATTGGTTGATTAATAGTTATGGCAGCCAAGGTAGGGATTGTATTCAAAATTCAAAACTGCCAAATTATTAGGAAACGTTTCTGTGACAATTCGGAATTATTTTTATCAAAATTTTAATTGAACAGGTTGCGCATACCTGCCTCGATACAATCCAATTCAACCCCAACAATAACATTTCAATACCATTTACATAATATTCAAATTGAAGCTATCGATTTAACAACATTCCGGAAAAATGTGAAAGATGCATAATAATATTTTAATAAAAACGGGGAAATATAAATTGATTTCAACTGCATCAATATTCAATTATCGCTTTGTTGCGAAACTGACAGGCAAAAGAGACTTTATTGAATAAATAATTTTGTCACAATATTAACTTTGGAAAATTGGTTTCAAACTTTATGAACCTACTGTGCATTTTGAAACATTAATTTTGTTATGCAGCAGATAGAAAATAGTTATACATGGTACTCGTAATTATGTTTCTAAATGCATCCAATGTTAATCAAATTATGTTTAGAGCAATAAAACCTCTAACTACCACTTTTATCATAAAACCTTTTTTAGTTTGACGAATTCATTATAACTGTGCAGGTTCCTATGGACCTTGTTTGTATTCGAATAATACCTACTAATGATTATATTGAAGACTCTTTCAGATTTCATAAGTAAACTTTATAAATATGACTATAACTATCTGTAAGCTATAAATATTAATGCAGCTATAATACTCTTACAAGCCTTGAAAATCGACGTAACTTGAAATGGCAATTTTACACGGTACATCTATCTACTAATATATTGACCTGAACTTACTACAAGGGTTCTCCGTATATGAACCCCAAAACATCGCACAAGACATACTTATACAGGTCTTTTTGCCATATCAATGTCTTCATCTAAATATCTGCTCATTAGGTACTCGCTCAATTGTTATAAAGAAATCGGCTATAAAGAATCTATAGACATATTGTATTGTAAGTATAGAATTTCTTATTAAATTATAATAAGGAATTTTAGACTATTGACATAATTTCATTTATGGTAGATTTTTTTAAATTACTGCAGGACACAGCTTAAATAGGTATCTAAATGTATTTCTACTTATGGGTAATTATGTAATAAAAGAAAGTAAAATTTTAAGTTTGGATAATAAGTATTTCTACTGTATTTATTCAAGGCATCTATAATTGAGTTTAAATGCAAAATTAAAAAAAAAATCTAAATCGGCCGTATGGCAGATTAATAAGATTCGAATTGGCTCTAGATTTTGTTTAAACAGTAAAAATAAAATAGAAGCTTTAAATTACTTGTTTATCATTAATTTGTGTACCAAATAGTTACTGTGATTGCATTACACAACATTCGAGGGTAAGGTAAACAGCCGAGACATGTTTCGTCACTTAGCAAGAAAAACATTAGCGTCAAGATAAGACGTTACATGGAGACGCCTACTGTACATACAGTAGTGCCTATACGCTTACATTTATTTTAACTAACACGCCCAGCGCCTTACTAACCCTGCCGTCCGCTAACCAGAGTTTTTTTCATACAAATTTAAGAAATTTATTGCACAAGGGGTAGTTTTGAAAAAAATATAAAAAATACGTGTTTATTATGTATTTAATTTTTAATTATTTATTTTTTAATTATTTACTTTATAGTTTATTTATTCCAAATTTTGATTGAATCAAACCAAGGAATAATAATTTTTCATACAAATTTTACCACCAATGTTATCTTTAATGTTAAAATTTTCAAATTTTAATAGCCGTTGTTAGATCATAAAATATCTGCATACCAAATTTCATCTAAATAAATTAAGTAGTTACGGAGATTACTTACAAAAAACATTCACACAGACTTTCCCATTTATTATAATAGTAAGATAGTAAGATTTTCTTGCTGTGGATTTAGGCCTAGCCAACCAGCATCGCTACGTAGCAATTCTATTTCTACGTCGTCACTCAAACGATAGCGAAGTCCGATTGGTAGACTTAATTTGCGTAAAAGTTCCGTGAGCTTTAGGAGGATTTTTATAAATTTACAAAAATACATGGTAAGTGAAGTAAACTATGATACATTGTATTTAAAGACCAAATACCCTAAAAGGCCTTTTTTTAATTATTTATTTTACCTTTACCGATTGGAAAAAATATTTCAAATCAAAGTTAAGTGGTGACTCTACTTTTAGTGGGTTTTAATCTTATTCAGCGCCGATGATAATTTTCCCAAGCGATACACCGTTACATGCAAGATAAGAAGAAATAACTAATGAATGTAAGATGAATCGTGAACATTTTACAAATTCATTGCAAGTGGCGGGAACTTCTCTCCCGTGAGGTGTATGCATGCATATTCATAGTAATAATTATTCAAGCTCAAGATGAAGGGGTTAGTTAAGAAGTTGCGACAAGAGCATTGAGGTATGGAACCAGTAAGCTTAGTAGCAGTGTACGTGGGTGATTCTCCCGGGTTTCAAAAATACATGTCCGGCTCGAAAAATCATACAAAAAGTATCCCTAGCCCTTTGATTTTTTTTATGATAGTAGATTAGACAAATATAATAGGGGAGGCCTTTTTTAGTTTTTTAATATTCTTATTTTAAATAAGTAAAAATAAATAAAATCCTTGGAAATTATGACTTCCGTGGTGCGTCCGGACCTCATGTTCCTGTGTTAATAAATTTTTATATCATTTCCTAAAAACTCTGGTACTAATTTACATAGGTTCACATTAACCCAGATAGTTACTTGCTTATTTGACGCTATTACTACGCAAAACTAAGCTTTAGTTGACAAGTTACAACGAGATAACTTCGCGTCCGTCGTTTAGCTCTGATTTCCGTGGTGCGCACAAAATTATTCATAAATACTGTACTTTAATATCTGCGTAAATAGTTGTTAGATTGAGAGAAACTATCAGTCACGCCCCATCAGTGGTGTGTACAACAAAGGTGTATGTCTCCACGTGACTCTGTTATTTCGGTTCGTAATCACTTTCCGTGGCTTGGTATCTAGAAATTCTGATTACCATGTTGACTGTAAATTTGTTCATACTAATCCTATTGTTATAATAATTGCAATAATTTATGCCTTTTGTGTTCCTAATTTCGACTGCATATTTCAATGTAAAATAAACCAGCAAATTAAGAAAATTTCTAGGATTTTGTAATTATTTTTGATTTCCGTGGTATGATTTCCGTGGATTTTGCGGGTTGATTAACATCTCAATAATAATATTTTTATGTTTTTATAATGTTTTTTAGGATAAAAGTTTATAATAAATATAAAATGAATAATTATACTATTTTTAATACAAAGATAAACATTATTAGTGTGATTTTTGTAAAAAGTTACTTGTATTTACAGTAATGATTTAAAGATGTTTTTGTAAAAACTGATTAAAACTACAAACGTCAAATAATTGGTCCTTAGCTTAATAATCTACTTACTACCGAAAACACATATTTTTATTGATAAACCAACCCATATTTGATTTTGGTGATATAAATTCTGATTTCCGTGGACACCATATTTTTAAAATTGAATAACTTCGTAACCATAAAGCCAATAAAGTTCCCTTCACTACCAAAAAATTCAAAATTAAATCTTCATGTAGAATACACAATCATTATGTGCAATTTCAACAAAAAAAAATGTGCCACAGAAGTCAGACAAAAAACGAGTTTTCGTAGAATCACCCACGTACTCAGTTTTATTATGAAAAAAGTTTCAAGATTGAGACAATTACTACTATTCCACTTACACGTTCAAAAAAGAATAAGACATATACAATTTTTTAACTTAAACTTTACTAGCTAATTTATTTAGTTATATATATTACAAGCGACCCGCCACGGCTTCGCACGTTTTTAATATACGTATAAACCTTCCTCTTGAATCACTATATATAAAAAAAAAACGCATCGAAATCCGTTGCGTAGTTTTGGGATATAAGGACAGAGGGACAGAGAAAGTGACTTTGTTTTATACTATGTAGTGATTTAGTTAGTCTAGTTTGCTTGAGAGTATTATTAGGTATTCTTATTTAAGTGAACTTTGTTCTTTGGAATAATATATTTTTAAAGTGATATATTTCATAGGAATAGTTCCGGTCAAATCTCACAAGCGAAGAACTATTAGGCGTTGGGTGATACGTGTTTTTGAGTAGAGAGCGCGACTTTGCAAACGTAGTGTAGGACGGTCTCCGGCCAGGTGTCTGCGAAAGACTGCTATTAAATGCTGGATGTGACAAGCTGATGACTGGGCGTTATGGCGCTCATTAGGGAAGGCCTATGTCCAGCAGTGGACTGATATAGGCTGATGGTGATAATGATGAAATCCCTCAAACCCGTATGTAATAAATCGAGTAAGTATGACTGAGATTATAGCAGCCAACGAGCTTGAACCAATTCAAACGCTGTCAAACTTTGAAAATAAGTTCCTTTCTAAACTGTAGAGGCGCTGCATGGCACCAAATGTAAGAGACGAAAACTTTTTTCGACATCGTAAGCTAATGCACAATCGGTATTAAGGACTCAGAGTTGTAGTGGAGTTATCCAGACAGCTAGACGAAACGTTGTTGTGCAATTTAAGTTTACTTCCCCTCAAGTTATTTCGCAATTTCATAAGACAAGGTCAAGTTAAGGAAGAACCTTGACAAAGTATCTGAACTTTTTTAAGCTTAATTTCTGTGGCGACATTCATTCAAAAAGTTGGAAATCAAATTAAATCCTCTTTCACTGACATCTCTCTCAAGATTAAGCGGATCGTTCTTATAAAACTCAGGGGGCCTCGACTTTTTCATCTATTATTTCACTGTTACGTTTACATTTAAACTGTCAGAAATTCCATTATAAATTCTAAATACAACCGTTTACCCAGAAGTCCCTACTCAAGTCAACGCTTGAATTTGCCCCGTGATTACAAAGAGCTCTGGAGGGTTTAGAAAACAAAGGACTTAGCTCTGAAAGACACTACAGAGTACTGTGATACTTGTGCGCCGTGCGGGTAGTTCGCGGATGACATTTAGCTTAGCGAGGGATCCCTTTGCAAGGAACCGTTTTGTTATCCCGCACTGCTTGTAGGCTACGGTTACGGTAAGCTAACTTTGAAGTTCTTGCAAAAAATATGTAGTTGAACGTCGCTTTGACAAATCGCTTTTTGAGGAGGGTTAGTAGGGGGTTTACTGCAGTAGTTGCAAACCATGGTTGGTTGGTTCAAACTCCTTCTATAACATATAATACACTAGCGACCCGCTTCAGCTTCGCACGGTTTTATTATACGTATAAACCTTCCCCTTGAATCACTTTATCTTTTTAAAAAAACCGCATCCGTTGCGTACTTTGAAAGATTTAAGTATTTAAAGGGACATAGGGTTAAAGGGACAGGGAAAGCGACTTTGTTATATACTATGTAGTGATGACATACTAAGTACTATGAGCAAATTTTTTCCATTGGTGGTTTTGTAATTCATTCGTATGATTTTTTTAAGCAATAAATAGTAAGTATTATTAATAATTTCTAGTAACCATAATAAATGCTCTTTTAAGCTTGTGGCTAGATGAGGCCAGTATAACAAAAAATATAAAATAAACATGTACGAGGTATCAGGATAGGAAAGGTACTCCAACGGTGTTTCGATCGCAACTGGTTTATTAATTAGATTTATATGAAGATTCAATACGGAACATGGAAATCACCTATAAAGATCACGCGTATGGCATTGAAAGCTATTTTAAGTGAATTAGCTTTTGCTCGTACCTTCGATACCACATTGTACTTTGTACAAAACAATAGATAAAAAAAGCTAAATATCGTAAAAGCTTCTAATCAGTGCCTACAAGCGAAAAGTCTATTTATATACTTTATTAATCTACATAAATAAAACATGAAAACAAGCAATCACAACCCCGTTTCGGTAGTAAACAAATACTCTGCAATTCGCATCACACAAACACAATCCACTTCATCATTCAAAGGTCCTCCCGTTGCAATTAAAATACGAGATAACTAGAACACCAAAAACGTAGGTCTTTTCATCATCCATTCATTAATTTTGTGGACGTATTTTTGTCGCTGTCCATTAGATACGTTTCACCGCCATTACGTTAGATTAATGACTGCCTAGGATAGGTATCTGGCGAAACCTCCTTTATAAATACTGTGAATGAGGTACAGATTACCATTATGCCTTCAAGAGGTAGCTTTTGCGTTGTAACTCTTCCCTATGACGCTTTCTAAACATGACTGAAAACGATGTTACGGTCGTGTTTAAACAAAATCAGGTTAAAACTTCGAGATGAAATAAAGGTACCTAGATAAAATTATTAAATAGATCAATAATGATATGATGTACGAACATCATTATTATGTCTACGGATGATGATGAAAAACAAAATGAGTTTAGTAAAATTTGTAGATTTTTTTTTCTTTATTAATATTATTACGAATTTTAAGCAGTAGAGCAAAATCGCAGGCCTTATCGCTTTCAACGATCTCATCCAGGCAACTTTTGATTGGACAAGCTTTAGCGCATTAGTTTACGAAATTGACTCGTAATGACTATTAAGGTATATACCCATAACACAAACTCTGCTTACCTAGGGGCTAGATGATGTTGTGTGGACTGTCCGGAATTATATTATGAATGGTCGTGTAACCACGTAACTGATAATAATATTAAATAACATTATAAAAAACAGAACCTATATTAAGCAGAAAGAAAATATTTAACACAATCCTCCACAAAAAACAGGAATTTTACAGAGGACGGATAGCTCTGATGAACAAAATGACTATCCTATGAAATTTTCTTGTAAAAATCAAAGGAATTCTAAACAAGCCTGAAAACCAGGCAAGCTCTATTCATTGCCGTCACGCCAAATGGTACGGCAAAATAAATCGAAATCTATTCCGATATAAGTGGAACTCATCACTCTCCCATGGGAGATATTGGAGTATCGACAAGGGAATCAGCGATGGAATCCGCTCAGTCAAGTTTATGGGCAAAAATATCAGTGCTTTGTCAGCGACGTGCCTGAAGTTTATCAAGGAGATCTTTTTTTTTGTCCATCCTTGGTTTTTTTTGTCCATAATGGAATATTTTTGGGGATAGAAACATTCCATTGAATACTGTTAAAATCCTCTTTCACTACCGCTGCTACTCTCTGTTAAAAACAGAGCCGACCAGAGATATATTTTTGGGTAACGTACAATTAATATTTAGGAAAAATACATTTTTTTTAAGATGATCATTATGAATGATCTTAACGTTAGTAGTTAGGTTATAATTTGGGACTAGAATAGGACTCCGTGTGAATTGTCCAACCTGTTGTACCTTTTTACGCCAAAACGAGATGAAATTTTGAACATTCATAATTTTAGTTGGAATTTTTTAAGTCTGGAAAAGGTCTGGAATAACTATAATTTTCATAATTCTCACTAATGTGAAAAGGCGTTTTTTCTTTTAACATTAGTGAGAATAAATCAAAAAAATATCAGCGATTTTCAATCATTTCTATATCAAAAATATTATATTTACTACCGCGTTCTCGCTTTGAAATTGTTTACGATCATAACGATTTAGAAATATTACAAGATTTTTTGAGCTTCACATGCAATAACAACAAATAATAAGCCAGGTATTACGTACAAAATAAGCTAAATACGAACTTAAAAGTTAAGCTAAATAAATTAATAAAAATAAAAATAAATAAAATTTGTTTATTTCAGGCAAAAACCCATATCACATTGAAAAAACAAATACAAAAAAAAGTGTATTACTAACGTGTATTACAATTTTTTTTCAGCGCCAACCTCAGTGCCAGATTAAAACGCCACGTAACTGCTTTCTTATCGAGTTACCAACAGCTAAAGAGCAATATTGTGTACTTAGGTCACGCAAATGGACGATTAAACCACTCTTTGTTTTTAAACATGGGCTCACGGTGTACAATTAACTTGATGTATTAAAAGCTATAGGCCGTATAGCTTACAACAGATTATTTGTACCTACGACTGGCTTTTAATGAGAGCTACTGAATGATGATGATGTTCCTGAATACAAAGGCCTCAAATATCTAATAATTTATTTTTTTTTATCTTTATTTATTTCGGACGAATTTGGAACGATTATTTTTAGGGACCACAAAAACAAAAACATTGCTTATAAGCTTGTCTTAGGAGTCAAATTACCATCTTTCAACATGTTGATGGTCTAACTATTATTGGATAGAAACAACAAATAAAATCTCTAATTCAAATTCCAATAAGTGTAGCGTGTTTTCCTATTTAAGTTTAAGTTTGAGCAATAAAAGTTATTAATTTGATTAATTACGACCATTGTGACACTTTCGGTGATAACATCGTATTACTTTAAACTAGCAACCTGCCCCGGCTTCGCACGGTTTTATTATACGTATAAACCTTCCTCTTGAATCATTCTATCTATTAAAAAAACCGCATCAAAATCCGTTGCGTATTTTAAAGATTTAAGCAGTCAAAGGGAAATAGGGACAGAAAAAGCGACTTTGTTTTATACTATGTAGTGATAGTGAAGAGAAAATGATAATCTTTTATTGGGTAAATCTTAAAATCTAAATATAGATGTACTTACATAGTGTGTATAAAATAAGTTTTTTGTTATTATTGAGAACAGTAACTGTGGAATTTGTTATATGTATAAATTAGATTCACTAGCAAGATGATATTTTCTAGTTTTGGGCCTTCGTTTTCTCTTTGTTTTGACTTGTATCATCATCATCATCATCAACAACCTATATTAGTCCACTGCTGGACATAGGCCTCCCCCAATGAGCGCCATAGCGCCCTGTCTTCAGCTTGACGCATCCAGCATCTGCCAGCAGTCTTTCGCAGATCGTAATCCCACCTGGCCGGAGGGCGTCCTACGCTACGTTTACCGAGTCGCGGTCTCCACTCAAGAACACGTTTACCCCAACGGTTGTCGGTTCTTCGCGAGTTATGGCCGGCCCATTGCCACTTCAGCTTGCTAATTTGACTTGTATACTAGAGTTAAAATATACATTGAAGACTTTTTTATTTTAAATACACGGCCAATTTTTATAACGTTCCCACTTAGGTGCCGCCGGTGCCTGCCGCTGGAATTTTTCAATTATAACCCTAGATCGCCAACAATAAGCCGAACGATCCCCTTTTAAAATGTAAATTAACACATTGAAATGATGATGGTGCGATCGAGCGATCTCCAACCAGTTGGCAATCCGTAATTTTGCTGAAGTGGGTAGACCATTTTCATTCTGAAATTAAATGAAAACACTCTCATCGCCGCTAGGCTGGCTTGGTTTGGATGAAATAAGTTAAAAGTGTAGGTGGATTTGTATATTTTGCATTTATGAATGTAGAGGTACAATGTACCTACTCTAAAAGTAGGAAATTGGTCTGTTTACTTCCGTAGATTATTGTGTGAGTGTTCTGGGATGTACAGGAGTTGATAGTTCCATAGTAGTCTTAAAATTTAATATTTAGGTTTTTTTGTTTTCTTTTGTAAATAGAATGTTTCATCTTTTAAATGTGTAGATTATGCATTTATGAACATAGAGGTACAATGTAGGTACTCTAAAAGTAGGAAATTGGTCTGTTTACTTCCATAGATTTTGTGTGAGTGTTCTGGAATGTATAGGAGTTGATAGTCCTTAGTAGTCTTAAAATTAAAGTTTTAAGATATCTCTATTTCTTTTGTAAATCGAATATTTCATCTTTTAAATGTGTAGATTATGCACAACTTATACCCCAATACCTGAACTAAGCCTGAAGTGTCCTACTTTTTGGAGCAGAATTTTACTTTTCAGACCAAAAAATAAACGGTAGAAAGGCCTGGTGGCACTTGGCTGGTTTTGTTATCACCTGTCTGTTAAACAGTTTAAATGAACTTTTTGATTTTGCCTGCCATAATTTTTTTTTGTAGGTACCTTAAGCCTGCACTATGAACTAGTGTAATAAATCATACGAAGAAAAACCCTGCTTAAACAGAAGGTTAAATTAAAAATTTTGCTATAACTTTACGGGCAGCTGCATCTTAGCACAGCAAGAATTTTACAATAATGGTGTAAATTATTTTTCGTGGAAGAAAATGAGTTTCTTGCTTCCGTAAAAGATTTTCAGCGCCCAAATATCTAACTACAATAAATCCCTATAAAACAGGTACTTCGTACTTTCGTACTTTTACATGCCTTTACTGAGTTTTCCGCTCCTGGGAAAAAGGGGTACCCAATTTCTTGCCTCTTTTACGACAGGCAGGTTTAATTTTTTTACACCATCAAGGTGGCAAACAGGCTAGCGGCCTGCCTGATGTAAGGCTGTTACCTGAGTCTATGGACGCCTGCAACATCGGAAAATTATGTTTTACCTATAATGTCTTCGAAGACCCTTTTCGGGAAACTCTGATTGATTCCTGATTGAAAACCTCAGCAGGAAGATTTTTCCACCACTAAGAACATACTCTTGAAACTTAGAGTCTTTGAAGTAAAAAGCTCTAGGGCAAGGTAATTTAGCTTATTCATTTGGTTATATTTTGTTATAGTATAAAACAAAGACGCTTTCTCTGTCCATAAATCCCTATATCCCTTTGTATGCTTAAATCTTTAAAAGTACGCAACGGATGTTTATGCGGTTTTTGAATAGATATAGTGATTCAAGAGGGAGGTTTATACGTATAATAAAACCGTGCGAAGCCGGGGCTGGGCGCTTGTCCATTTATATTATGACTTTTATTTCCTTTATTAAATGCATTAAAAATATCGTGTATGTAAAAGATTTAATTTCTGTTTCTTAATATACTTTTTTTCTGAACTTGATTAAGTACCTGTATTATGTGATAACCTTAACTATTACAGAACAGGCTTTTCAGCAAATTTCCAACTCTGTTTCGTATACAATCATAAGCAAATTCGGAAAGGGAAATTTTATAACAGACTTACAAAAGCCAGTTTCAACTGTGTCTGCTAGCGAAGGCTTTGTTACTACGTGATCAGAATACTTGGGAATTGATGTGAAAATGAAATGCGCGAATATTTGGAGAATGCCGTGCTTTTAATAATATAAGTTGCCAGACTGCAATCCGTATTTTTTCCGGTGAAGTGAATGCAATATTCGGTGTGTTTATTCAATACTCAATATTTTCTGCAAGGGAACAGAATCACACTTCACTACATACTACTACTAGACTACACTACATAGTATAAAACAAAGTCACTTTTTCTGTGCCTATGTTCCCATATCCTTATGTCCCTTTGAATGTTTAAATCTTTAAAACTACGCAACGGATTCTGATGGGTTTTTTTTAAAGATAGAGTATATATAGAGAGTGGAAGTTCCTGTAGTAAAATCGAAATTTGCAAACCGTTTCAGAAAATTCTCCTTTCCTTTTATTTATCGCTGCGCCAGCAAGCACTGCCAACTTTCATCCTCCCTCTACGGTGTCAAAGAAAGAATTCGAAGGTGGCTACTAACTTTAGACTACGATAAAACGGAAAACCTACTCGTCATACTAGCCTAAAATATTAAGACACACTGTCACTCCCTCTTCTTTCCGTTACTGCACACTCACCCACTCATTTTCCTCCACTGGTGTAGCATCCTGCAAAACCTGTGCTAACCTAAGTATCATCTACTGGCAAATGTCAATTCAATTAGCATGTAGGTATAGTTTTCCCACATTTCGTATTTTGGTCAAAATATTTGTATTTAATTTCAGCTTTTTAATTTAAATTTCATTTCATAATATTAATTTAATTTCATATTTTTAACTTTAATTTAATTTCATATTTATAATTTTAATTTAATTTCATAACATTTTCATCATTTAAAATATTAATAGATTATAATTATTTGCTAGTGTACCGCTGTATCATCATTTTAAATATGTAAATCGATTTGTTTACTCGGGTCTCCCGCGATACAGGCCTAGCCTAGTGCGGGGACCATAGGTAAAAATAATGTTTCTCATTAATAACTGTAAATATATTGTAACTGTAACAATTGGTACCCTAACATTAAGTCGCATGTATCTCTTTTGGTAAATAAATTATTTTGTATTTTTGTATTTTGTATATATTCAAGAGAAAGGTTTATACGTATAATAAAACCGTGTGAAGCCGGGGCGGGTCGCTAGTATATTATAAAATGGGAGTTTGGATGCATGTTTTAGAAGTATGGATGTCTCTCAACGACAAAACTTTTAAACGGATCGAGCTAAAATTTTGAATAAACGTCGTTCTAGGCCTGAAGTAAAATATTTAAAATAGGTATTTTACATCGTTTTTCCCGATTGTGAAGTCCCGGGACACAGCTGTCGTAGTAGTCGTACGTTAGATCCTTATCCAGGTATAACTAAAAATATAGATACTGGATAGGTAGATATTAGATGCTGCAAGGTGGGATGACTATCTACGAAAGATACAGTCTTTCGTATACTGCTGTCTTTCGTAGATCGTCATCCCACCTCGCCGGAGGGCGTCCTACACTAATTTTGCCGGGCCGTAAAAAGACACACGTGGACAAGTCAAAAACTTATTTTTAATATTATAAACGCAAACGTTTATGGTGATTGATGTCTTTTAAATAAAAATCATCAACAGTTCTTATAATTGTCAAAAATCCGGTTTAGCTCCTCCACTGCCCAAAAACAATCATTATATATATATTCATATTTCATTAATTATATTCATATCATTTATACGTAATCCTTTTCACATAAATCCCTCTTACAATCGATTGGCTTATATCTATTTCCTCTTCAGCCAAATTCTTAGAAATTCTATTTTCAAATAACATGATTTCAGACTATCAGCTATTTAGTCCAAACAATTAAAGAAAGCGTCCAAGAGTAAAATACTTGTACATAAGACTTGTGTCTTTAATTTTTTTGTGTTTTTTTCAATCTTTATCATAAAATAGTAAAGTCGCATCTCAGACGCATTCATGGTATGAGTGATTTTGTTTATTCCAGTTTTCCCCTGATAATTTTCCCTAACTGGAAACTTTGTTATAAAAAAGCTAAATCTCCACTACAGTTTTTCTGAATCCACTTCTCCCCCCTGACAAAATTTATTCAAGGGGGAAAATTGAATATCGTAAAATTATATGACAAAAAATAAATTAAGAGAAACCGTGAGCAAAAGCAAGTTTATAAGATAATTAACCGGTCACATTCAAGCCTGCCAGACAGGGTCGCAATTTACGAGGGAATCCCCGTTCCTTGTCGCCTCTTAGTGCGCGTGATAACCCTAGCCTGTATTTATTGCCTTAATCAACGGTGAACGTGTTGACAAAAACTGTATGCTGCATTTAAATAAACATTCTTTTTTTGCGGTCGAATGCATTATTTTCAAAAAGGTTTTTATCAGTAAAGTACTATCATAAATGTCATACGAATACCAAATTAATTTTGTGTTAAAAAAATTAAAACCAACTGGAAAATCGTTGGTGAAAATTGGTCTCTAATATGTTTTTTTATTATTTTAATCTTATTGTGAAGACAGGACGCTATAACGCTCATTAAGGGAGGCCCACGCTCCGAGGCACTCTGAATATCAACTTGAAGCTTGAAAGACACCTTCTGATGAAGTCCACGCTCCGACCAAATCCAATCCAAATCATGGCGGGCACCGAGAAGTTCGAGCAGCTACTCGGAGACAGATTTGTTGCCTTGGAACCCACTGATGACGCTGACGAGAGCCTACACAATCTGGTCAAAACGTTGAGGGATGAGGGCATCAAGTTCTGCAAAAAACAGCGAACTGGCAAGAAGTCCAAACTCTCGGATGAGACTCTGGATCTGATGACAAGAAGACGGGAAACCACCCAAGTGTCTTCGGCAGAGAGGTCAGACCTGAACAAGCGAATTGCGAAGATGGTACGGCGCGACCTTCGGAGCTCCAACACACGCCTCATTGAAGAGGCGATAGAGCGAAACCGAGGGTCCAAAGTATTCACTCAGCAGCTTGGCAGGAGCCACCTGACGAAGCTTAAAACGCACGATGGGAGGACCGTACTGTCGAAACCGGAGATTTCAGCCGAGATAGAGGATTTTTATGGCCGTCTGTACACTGCACATGCCCCTCGTTCCCGACGAGATGACCTTGATTCTAGAGCCACCCTGACACGCCACTACACCGACGAACTGCCAGACATCAGTCAAGACGAAATCGTGTTAGCTTTGAGGCAGCTTAAAAATGGAAAAGCCCCCGGTGAGGACGGTATAACTTCAGAGCTTCTGAAGGCAGGAGGAGCCTCCGTTATACAGGAGCTACAACACCTCTTCAATACCGTCCTCCACAGTGGGAGAACTCCTAAGGCGTGGAGCGGGAGTTTGGTGGTGCTCTTTTTTAAGAAGGGTGATAAAACTCTCCTAAAAAAAAATACAGACCCATCACACTCCTGAGCCACATCTATAAGCTGTTCTCACGAGTGATCACGAATCGTCTCGCCAGGAGACTTGACGAGTTCCAGCCACCGGAACAGGCCGGGTTCCGCGGAGGATATGGCACCATAGACCACATACACACAGTGAGGCAGATTATACAGAAGTCCGAAGAGTATAATCAGCCCCTGTGTCTCGCTTTTGTGGACTATGAGAAAGCCTTTGACTCCGTCGAAACCTGGGCTGTTCTGGAATCCTTACAGCGATGCCAAGTAGACTATCGTTACATCGAAGTGCTGAGGTGTCTCTATGAAGCTGCCACTATGAGTGTCCAAGTACAGGACCAGCAGTCTAAACCTATCCAATTGCGCAGAGGAGTGAGGCAGGGGGATGTCATATCCCCGAAACTGTTCACGAGCGCATTGGAAGATATGTTTAAGACGCTGGACTGGAAAGGTAAGGGCATTAACATAAACGGCGATTACATCTCACACCTGCGATTCGCTGATGACATAGTCGTAATGGCGGAGTCGCTAGAGGAGCTGACCCACTTGCTGGACGGCCTAGCTTCAGCCTCGCGATGTATCGGTCTTGGCATGAATTTGGATAAAACCAAAGTCATGATCAATGGCCACATTGTTCCGGGACCGATCGTCGTAGATGGTCACCTTCTTGAAATTGTTTCCGAGTATACTTACCTTGGGCAGATTGTACAGCTAGGTAAAAACAATTTTGAGAAGGAGGCCAAGAGGAGGATCCAGCTAGGCTGGGCAGCATTTGGGAAACTACGTCAAGTCTTCTCTTCATCCATACCGCAATGTTTGAAAACGAAAGTTTTCAATCAGTGCGTCCTACCCGTAATGACCTACGGAGCTGAGACGTGGACACTCACGGTAGGGCTGGTCCACCAGTTCAAAGTCGCCCAGCGAGCTATGGAAAGAGCTATGCTCGGAGTCTCTCTGAAGGATAGAATTCGTAACGAATACATCCGACAGAGAACCAAAGTTATCGACATAGCTCAAAGAATTAGCAAGCTGAAGTGGCAATGGGCCGGCCATATCTCGCGAAGAACCGACAACCGTTGGGGTAAACGTGTTCTTGAGTGGAGACCGCGACTCGGTAAACGTAGCGTAGGACGCCCTCCGGCCAGGTGGGATGACGATCTGCGAAAGACTGCTGGCAGATGCTGGATGCGTCAAGCTGAAGACAGGGCGCTATGGCGCTCATTGGGGGAGGCCTATGTCCAGCAGTGGACTAATATAGGTTGATGATGAAGGGAGGCCCATGAACAGCAGTGGATTGGTATAGGTCGTTGATGATGATGATGATGATGATGTTTGTTTATTGGGCTCGTGAACACACTTATTTATGAGCAATAATTTATTTAAACTGAAACTCATTATTAGTTTTCTAAAAATCTAAGCTCCAGAAGGTAGAGTGCCCAGAATGCTGGCAGCATTGCCACGTTGAATCAGTTGAATGCTTATTAGTTGGTTTAATTAAACTCGTTTTTTCATAATATTTAAGTAAGTTTGATAGTAGGTCATTCGCCGAAGGAATGTAGGTTAATCGCGAGCGATCAAAATGGAATGGAATGGAATTATTTCTCACTGTTGCCATTCACAAGTTTCTGTCCTATTTAGACAAAGCGCCGCTTCTTTAGTCTGATAAAATATTTACATGGTTTTGTTTCATTCTGATTGCGTCCGTACGATACCTAGGTAGGTAATAAAAGGAAGCTTTAATATAATGATGCTAGTGTAGCTAGACCACGGCTTCGCAACCGTTGTTTCTATGGGAACGTTTCAAGGCTATTTCTATCCCATGGGAATTGATTTATAGGATGAAAAGTCGCCTTTGTTTTATTCGAACTACGTCTATTCAAAATTTCATCCCGATCCGTTCAGTATTTTTAGAGTGGAGAAACAGAGGAACAAATATCCATCCCTAAATCTACAAAAACTATCACGTTTATTATTTAGTAAGGTTACGAATTTGACTTATCCATTTGTGTCTTCTTTACGAAAAAATCGTGGAGAAAATACAGTGCACCTAGATACACATGATCTAAGCTGGAGAATTTCAAGTTCCAACGACTCTCTATCCCAACGGATCATATCGTCTTGCGTCATTTGTTTATTTTGTGTGGTGTTCGAAGTTTGAACTCAATCCTTAAACTACAAATTGAGATTGCGACTGTGCCTGTGACAAAAGTTAGTACAACGTTCGATTTTCAGTCGATTCGATGACTTTGACACATGCTTTGACGTCAGATTTGACGCGGGCTTTGACGTTCTTCGCCAGTTTTTATTTTCTTCCAAAATAAACAAAACTGAAATGAACCCTTTCACATGACATGTAATATTGTTTTGACGTTCAGAGCGCATGATTCGATTCGTGTGGAATTTTTAGGACACGTAAATTCAAACCAAGGTCTGTTTGATCGATACACATTAGGTTATAATAAAGTTGGTTTTATCTTCTGTTTTTGCTAAGATAATGTTTATATTTATTTATGTTGTAAATTGAATATAAAGTTTATATTTAGGTTATAAAATAATTGAGAAAACCTATGCTTGAGGCTAAGTTATTTTCGGAATTCTTTTTAGTGTAACCCTCTGAATTAGAATCGAGTGTAATTATTAATTATTTATTTAAATAAATAAAAATAAAGTTTTTATTTAGGTTATAAATTGAGAAAACCTATGCTTGAGGCTTAATTCGGAATTCATTTTAGAGTAACCCCCTGAATTAGAATCGAGTGTCAGTGGTAAGCAAGTGAATGAAAGTTCCGTGAGAACCAACGAATGGTCAATTTAATTCTATCTGCTACGAGTCTGATGCTATTCACAGTGTCCACAAAAACTGCTTGCATTTTCACCATTCATTTCCATTTTATAGAGATCTGTGAAGTTGTTCCTGATACCTAATTCAATGAGTATTCACTTGAATTAAATAAACACTTCAATCACTTTTGTTACAAGCTACTTACATATGCCATTTTATTAGAAAAAATATCCAAGAATAGTGTCAAAAATTTTGCTTCCTGTCTTACAATTTTGTTTAGATATTTATTACTTATGATCCACGAATCAGGAAAATTTATACAGCATTATCTAACCCCAAATTTATCAGAGCTTTTGTTTTGAGTAGTAGATAATTGATGTGCTTACCTACCTGTCCATTAGGTTCCACTAATAATAAATCATTTTTAAGAATTCGTACAGCATTGTCTACCAAGCTAAGTAGAGCTTGTGTTATGGCTACTAGATTACTGATAAACTTATTACAATAAATTATATGGTTCCGAAAAATCACTCATAATATATAAATAAATTTCGATAGACCGTACCAACGAAACGTTTGTCCCGAGGCAGGAATGAAACCCGCTTCCTTCTACGTCGAAGGGGTATCTTTGCTCGCTGCGCTACAGAGGTCGTGAATACGGAACACAGACACAAAGGGCATTATAAAATATGAGCTGTATTTCGCTTATTAATAGCTTCGAGTTCGATAAGATCATTTATTTATATTATTTAGTATTATTGTTTTTCTTATTTATCAGCTTGAACTAATATGAAACACTGAACTAAAAGCGGTACTACACTACACGTTATTCAGGGCCCTAACTACCGGGCCCTGAATATCGTCCGGGTCCGAGTCCATCCCTTAGGGACCCTAAATCTGATTACATCACTCTTGGTTAGGGTTAGGGTCCCTGAATAACTTGTAGGGTAATACCCCTTTAAAACGCAGAACTATTCGACAGCTTTCTAGATCATAGATAATACAGGTACAGGTTAAAACCTCCTTACGTACGTCTTCATCTATATAGGTATTAGACCGCCATAGTTCAACCCTCCGTGGTTAAACTATGCCAGAAGTTTGGAGTAAACATGAGCTAAACACTGGAATCCGATATTGCGGGACTATTACTCGGATTCCTCACCAATTAAATTTATAGAGCTGGGTTATAGTTCACGAAACTATGGAGAAGATAGTTATTTGATTTTCATAAATTTACGTAAAGCTATTTCATAATAATGAACTTGATGAGTTCGGGAATTTCATAAATTGATTGCAAGCGCTGTTTGTAAGGTTCAGCTGTAATTGTGTAAACAACGGCAACGGGGCGGCTTCCAAAAATAAAACTTCTAGTAAGCTACTTTTAGGGTTCCGTTCCGTTCCCAAAGGATAAAAACAGGGCCCTATTACTAAGACTTCGCTGTCTGTCCGTCTGTCTGTCACCAGGCTGTATCTTAAGACCCGCGATAGCTAGACAGTTAAAAAGTTCACAAATTACGTATTTCGGTTGCCGCTATAACAACGAATACTAAAAACAAAATCAAATCAAATCAAATCATCAAATCATCAAATCAAATAAGTAAATCAAATAAATATTAAAAGGGGGCTCATAAACATCAAACATTATATTTGCCGTTTTTAAGGATACGGAACCTTGCTTGCGCGAAACGACTCGCACTTGTCGGTTTTATATTATTTCTTTTGGCCTGTTTCAGAGGCAGCTCCGCTATGCAGCCCACCATCATAAGGAACCTGCAGTTACCATAGTTTTAGATCTAAATTAAATAACTTTTAACGTTAAGTTTAGAATGTATTTTGTGTAATTATTTAACAAAATAAAATATATATTTTCTCTCTTTTTACTTTCTTAAAAAAGGACTCAATTTAATTCAAATACTAAATCGAAAAAGACCTCCTAGTGCGCGTCTCTTTTGTCAAAATTTTTATGTTACTAAGTAATATGACTCACATCAATTGAATCTTGAGATTGAATTTGGAACATCAAAATATGAGGGAAAATTTTTACCAACGAGATCCGTACAATGAGATTTTCTTCAAAATTTGAACAACCTAACCTCTTTTCTGTTAACGGAAAAAACTAATGCCAAGAAACAGGTTACTAAGCTTTGACTAATTTATCGAAGGAAGTGTAAAAAATATGTTCCTATTACTTAAGATTTGTCTACGTCTTAGGCGTGATTCAAACACTCGCGCAGTTAGGAGTCTAGTCTTCGCTTTTCTCGTGAGTTATTCTTGAATCTTGAGTTGCACTCGGGATTCACTGATGCCCGCGACATTACTTAAAACCCTCAGTGCGTTATCGTACTATTCAAAAACACCAGAGGCCGATCCTAATGTCACAACAAAGGTCTCAATAGTGCCATTCAATCAAGATGAATAAAACGCCGTTTGTGCATTTGGTATTCTAGTATTTTTTGCGCTTGAAGAAACTTTCATAATTAGAATGTCAATTTGGTAGTCATAAACGTAATCGTCACTGCTATGAATGAACCTCAAAAAGTTTGTGATAGTAGAATAACAAAAAGAGTTTAACACTGATATTTTGACACGATACTATTTAAACGGTGAAGCGATTTTTAGTGGAATTCGGGCCCAGAATATTCTACCCAATATGCTATCAATGTTCTCGCAAATCACATATTTATTCCAAGAGCACTCTCAAAGGTATAAATTTAACGAGCGTGATAGCCGTAAGCAGCTCACATTGTCGACGATAAACAATTTTAAACCTACTGCTTCGGGAAACACATTTTCTCTTAAAACTATTACGAGCTAGGAACGTGTGGTTCTACATACGACAGAGTTGTTATAGAGATAGAGGTCTGAAGGCTCTACATAAAATAGATAGATAGATCATTGGTTGTCAAAGGTTGTCTGGCAGAGATTGTTTTACATGAAGGAGATTTGAAGACAACATAAGAATCCATATCATCATCATCATCATTATCAACATTTATTAGTCCACCGATGGACTGGGCCGAAGAATTCATAAACTTAGTTACTTGAAATTGTTTACAATGCAAGAAGTAGATAATTTTATCCATTATTTAGCCAGGTAAGTCTAATTAGTCGTGGATAAGCTATAAGGAAAGATTCTAACGTGGATTAACTAAACGAATAATACTTATAATAAATTTGGCCAATCTGCACAGCATCATCTAGTCCCAAACTAAACCGAGCTTATTATCGAGCTTATGATGACTGATGTACTTAATGCACCCTGCATTAAAAGCAAAATCGAAAAATAAGCGTAGCAATCATACCACGATAAACTACTTTAAATATTTTTATCTTCTACAATTTTTTCAACCTGTGTTTTTTTTTAAGTTTATTTATGCCTACCTCGCTTCGTATTCAGTATTTGTCTTTTTAAACTCTGTATAAAGAACAATAACGTCCAGATGTATAAGGCCCTCTCCGCATGTCACTCGTAGTAATAGCATTCCCGCTTGTTAGCCGCAGCATCTTCAGTGATTCGATTTAATTGCTAGTCCCGTCTTCGTGGCCCGTTGAGTACTACCGCATATCTAGATTTGCCCTAATTCGATTTCAAGGCGGATTATCATTTATCATCTAGTTAACAATTCGTGAAACTGGTTATTGCTAGTTCAGCTTTCAAATCATCGCTTACTAACATTGTTAAAAGTTCGGACACAGTTTTGGTGTTGCGCCAATCAATCAATAAAATAGAGTCCATTTTTCTCTGAGGAGAGTTTGCAAGAAAAATAATGTCAAGTTTTTATGTTTTTTTCAAGTATTTTGTTCTTGTTTATCGATATCTTCGCTTGTTTTAATTTTAGTTTTTAGTTTTGATTTGGATGATTGTTTAGAAATCTATACCATTATAGACACTCGGTATAGATTTATCTTAAAAAAATATTTGTGCCTTCACTCTTAAAAACATAATTCATAAATTATCTTAAAAATGCTAAAAATGCAGTACTAACAGGAATTTCATTTTAATTCAGCCATGTTTTCCCATTCGTCCCATTAATGAGATTAATCTGATAGCATGAATGGGACATTATATAATGATACCAAATAAATGTGTTCGTCCATATATCAAATAATCGTTCACAGAACCAAACTTGCCGATTCTGTTAGCCAGCGGTTTTGGAATAGATGTGATTTTGGTTACATCACTAATACGAAGATCTCTGTACTTCCACTCCAATCAACTAAACCGATCAACTAAAACGGATCACTTATTTTTCTTTCTCAACGATACAACTTTTTAGTTGTTTTGATAAGAACATTTTATTTATTGAAATTCGTTCCTTTCCACACAACCTAAAACAGATCAACTATTTTTCTTTCTCAACGATACAACTTTTAAGTCCTCCGGTATCTTCAGTCTATTTTCCCAATCAGACTACTTATTCAAACGGTCTACTTGTAAAAACGGTTTATTTTTCCGTAAGGTCTAATTTTCTGATGGTCTACTTGTACAAATGATCTACTTCACTACATAGTATAAAACAAAGTCGCTTTCTCTGTCCCTATGTCCTTATGTCCCTTTGTATGCTTAAATCTTAAAAACTACGCAACGGATTTTGATGCGGTTTTTTTAAATAGATAGAGTGATTTAAGGGGAAGGTTTATACGTACAATAAAACAGTGCGAAGCCGGGGCGGATCGCTAGTTTCTATTAAGTCTACTTGTTAAGTGACGACCGATGTGGCGCGGTGGGCGAAGGTCTGCCTGCGACGCAGGAGGTTGCGGGTTCGATTCCCGCCTCGGAACAAATTTGTGTACGATCTGCAGAAATTTGTTCCGTGGTCTGGGTGTTTCCTATGTATAGTAAAAAATATCTATCTATGTAATGTATTGTATTAAGTATATCAGTCATCTAGTACCCATAACACAAGCTCTGCTTAGCTTGGGGCTAGATAATGCTGTGTGGATTGTCTGGAATTATTCATTTATTTATATTTATTTGTTCAAACGGTCTCCCTGTAATTCCTGGGCAGTTCGTACAATTCCTAATTTGTACAATCAATTAAAAATCCTGATTCACACAATTTTTGTCATGTATTCGTACAATAACCTTCAGTTTAAAATAGAGGTCAAACAAAATTAAACAGAACTTTAAAGAAATTTCATGATTGCTGGTCTTCTTTTACACACTTCTATCTACCTACTATCAATTGTAATATACTTACCGGCAGATAATATAAAAGTAACTATAGATTTGAAAATTTATTGATGCAAACTTTAGGAAATCCGTATTGTACCCGGCGAACATATTAATATAGAAGGTTCAAATAAAAGGAATTGATTGAAATAGTATTCCAATCATACAAAACTTATCATGAACTTAATTTCTCAAAATGTTTTCCACCTTTAGAGCTTTCTAGTAAAACCCTCCTGTTCCTCCTGTAACAGGAGTGTAGAACTACAATAGAAGTAGTTTTGAATCTGATGATCTCTAAATCGCGTTTACATTCATACGAAAAGTACCAGGTCATCATAACAACTAGGAGTAGTAATTAATTCAATATGATTATGAGTAGACGATCTCCAATAAAGTTCGAACAAATATAAATTAGTAAAATATTTGAACCAACCTAAAAGTTGTATCGTTGCGAAAGAAAAACAAGTGATCCGTTTCGATTTGTCATTTGGTTGGTCCGAATGGAACAAGTTTACCCAAAATAAACTAAATGATCAACCAGTTGGTTTGATTGGAAATAAACCCTTCATCGAATTCCATTCTATACAACCAGTTGATCGGTTTAGTTGGTCGGAGTGGAAGGACAGGAATATTCCATATCACGGTTGGTCGAACGCCGCCATATATATTTGATTTTATTTGAAATGATAGAAATAAACTGTGAACCAATATCAAAAATCGTGATGGAGTAAAAAATATTAACTAAATTACCTACGTTTGAGTTGATTTTAGAAAATAGATCGTAATATAAAAATTAATTGGTTGTAATTTTTCTATTCCTTGCTTGTTATTTTCGTTGTTAATAAAGATTTTGTATTAAAGAAAAAAAAATAGATAGGTATTCATTAGCTAAAGTATTAATAGAATAAACCTACTAATTGCATACAGCTACTACTACTACTCTTAAGGCGCAAACATCACCAAAAGTGGCGCCCCCACTTATTTTATCATTTAATTCCGTTAAACAAAGGAATTTCCAATATTCACAAGTACAGTTTGTCATACCTATCATAAGCTTTTTTTTAATGCATCTGTAGTACTTTCATTTTGTCTTGTTTAAGAAGAGATACGAAGTTGCCTTTGGTGGCCATCAAACTCTGTTTTCGTATCTCTTCCTAAAATAGACAAAATGAAATTACTACAGATGCATTCAAAAAAGCTTATGATAGGTTAAACAAAACCCTGGAATAATACATATTATGTTACTTTTCATCCCATAAACAGTTCCCGTGGGATTGAAATAGCCTTGACACGTCTCCATAGAAACAAAGCGTGCGCAGCCGCGGGCAGATACTAGTTATTGTATGAATCTCCTAATTCGTATTTCTTTATTAGCATTCGCGTGCCCACTCCCTATCTTACCTAATAAGAGGTTGTAATGCTAACGAATATTAATGTCCGGGTAGGTGTAACATTTTATATTATGGTAACACGCGACGGCATTCGATCACGAGGTCGGAATGCAAGGTTGTCTTGAAGAGATTTCATAAGCGACAGTAAAATAATATGCTGGACAATCCACACAGGTTTTTAGATCTTTCATAAGGTGCTTTAATTCTTAATTAACTAGTAATGAATTATGTAGACGGGCAATTGCCCAAAACCGATTTGAGCTAATTTCTGAGATTTTAAATTCCTGAATAAGTAGTTATAGACAATACGAATCAGTAATTACAGATAACATAACTCATACGTATATTATATTTTCCCATATTGGACAGAACAATATTTTAATGAAAAAAATGTGAAAACATTCCAAGTCCCTTTAAAAGTGCCTACGAAATGGCCCTTAGGTGTGTCACTTGTCAAAACGAGTGGTGCTCCACAGTACCCCGAGCTTGGGTCTCGACCATTTTGAATACTGGCTTTGTAACTTTAGAATTATATTTTAGGGTTCTGGAGTCACTAGTAAAAACGTACCTCCTTTGGTGATAGTTCATCTTTTTTATATAGGAAAAAATGGACGAGCGTTTGGCCTTTATCTCTCTTAATTAAGTGAATATGAAGCCTAAGATGAACATGCTCCGAGAAAGAACGTATTTACTCTTAATTTGAAGACTCCAAGATTGTGCTTTAACGGGAACACAGACGCAGAAAGCTCATTTCACTCTCTTGTCATGGTTCTTATTAAAGATACTTAGATGGATAGATAGAAAATAATAGTATGCAATAAAATTACTTAGACTAACTCATAATTGGCGGTCTTATCGCTTAGTTTACTAGCAAAATAGTATTAAGACGGCTAGGATGTCAAAATTTGAAACGGAATCACAATGTAAAAACCCGAAAAAGGAACACAATGAGTGTTCGTCTCTTCAAAATTTTGTTAAACTATCTAGCAATAGCTAGATGAATTCAAGGTTAGGTGTACTATTTTGATATTGCTTTTTTCATTTAACTCTAAACAAACTTGATAATCAATACGTTACAGTTAAAGCGATAAACCGTAACCTTAAACGTTATAGTTACCGAATAACTTTCTTAGAAGACCATCCATAACTTCAGACTTCAGGCTTTTCAGGTACTTCATCATGAGCGCCATAGAGCCGTGTATTTGCTTTCTGCATCCATCATTTGCCTGCAGTTTTTCGCAGATCGTCATCTCACCTGGCTGGAGGGCGTCCTACAACACGTTCGCCGAGTCGCGGTCTTTAGGTTCGTAAAATTACAGAAATCTCTTCATCCTATATGGAAGTAAAGCCGAGTAGGGAGCTAGCTTTTCTATAGTGTCGTCATTATTTCTAAACCGCTGCTATGTCTACACATTTCGGTTTAAGCTGGTCTTCATGTGACGATCATCTACCTCAAATAAAATTAGCATAGAACTAGCTTCTACAAGGGTGTAACAGAATATCCTATATATTTGTAAAAGGTAGCCAAATAATTGCCCAAGGCGCCCATGGACGCCTTTCCCATCCACAACTGTGCAGCGTGCAGTGCAAAAAGCAAATAACTCTTCGCGAAAAAATCCTGTTTCCTCGCAATTTTTCTGCTTTTTTTCGCGTGCGATAAGAATGGGATGGAACACCATTCCAGAACTGTCTTGGAAGCGGTCTGACATTTGATTTAAAGGTTCCGTCTCATTTTAACGCAGCCAACAAGCGGATTGTATGAGAAACGTGACGTTAAAATAATAACTGATATTCCTAATCATAACATATTTTTGTCTTTACTATTATAATATCCATATAAATAATAACAAAAAGAAACACAAATAAGGAAAAATAAACGGTGACATGTTTGCCATAAATAATTGAAACGTGATGACAGAGTTGACATGTTTGCATTAAATAATTAAAACGTGATGACAGAGTGATGATAATATTCGTAGCTCTAGGTATTTTTGAAAGTTATTCTTTTTCACCCTGTGGTCATAGACAGCTTTTGGCCGGTGGCATACACTTGATTATGCATGCACTAGCCACTGAAGCTGAATTTCAGGTATGCAGTTGTATTTATAATTAAGTTTTAAGTCGGCAGGAATTCAATTTAAGCCAGAATACTTGCCAGGCCGTTATCTCCTAACTATTCTCATTCCACTTTGTATATTTCTAACAGTATTGCTTCGCTCGCAGTATCTATTCGGAGATAAAAGAAACCGGTATTTCACCCACTAAAGATTATTTTATATGACAAACTAGTTTTTTGGCTATTCACACATTATTTCTATTTTTATTTTATTTGTATTCCTTTGGAACTAATTTATTAAATATAAAAATAAGGGATACAACTACGTCTATTCGAAATTTCAGCGCGATCCGCTCTGTAATTTTTGCGTAAAATAGTAACAAACATCTGTTCCTTATTTTCATGTTCAGTTCCGGTCTTTTTCTTATAACGATCGGGTTTTTTTTAATTAATTTAATCTATATCCTAAGCTCTACTTAGCTTGAAACTAGATGATGCTGCCTGGATTATTAATCATCCAGTATTATTAAGTAAGAGACAGATTTTTAATTATACATAGTAAAATATCCAGTCTAGGAACAAATATCTGCCGATCGTACAGTGATGTTTCGTGGCAGGGATCGAACATGGTTGCATTTGAAATAACTACACTACTTCCACAATAAATAATAATTTTGGACCAATGAAAGCGTTATTGGAATCTATACTTATAATAAAACTGTAACAGGTCCAATTCTGTACATTGAAGATATTTTGAAAATTTTTTTTGGAGGGCACTCTATTATCGATACTCAAGCCAAAACTGTAATTTTTTTCATTCATGTCTGTCTGTCTGTCTGTCTGTCTGTATCGTAAACGCGCATCACACCGAAACTACTTGATGGATTGAAATGAAACTCGGCATGATTGTAGGTCATACTACGAGGAAGGACATAGGATACTTTTTATCCCAGAATTCAGTAAGGTTCTCATGGGAGAGGGTATGAAAGTAAAATTCCTTTACCGCGCATCACGCCGAAACTGCTGAATGAGTTGGAATGAAACTCGGGACGATTTGAGTTCATACTGTAGTATGAACTCAAATCGTCTCGAGTTTCATGAGGAAGGACATGGGATACTTTTTATCCCGGAATTCGGTAAGGTTCCCCTGAGAGAGGGTGAAAGAAAAATTCTTTAACCACGCATCACGACGGAATTGAATGAATTCGAATGCAACTCGGGACGATTGGACATGGGATACATTTTATCCCGGAATTCAGTTTGGTTCCCCTGGGCTATACGGGTTTTCAAAAATTTCTCACAGCATCTGAACGACGCGTACACACGCGTCGTTCAGATGCTGTGAGAAATTTTTTGAAACCCGTATAGCCCAGGGGAACCAAACTGAATTGAACTGATAAACGCGAAAGTTTGTAAGTATGAATGCACAGCATCTGAACGACGCGTGTGTACGCGTCGTTCATATGCTGTGAGTAATTTTTGGAAACCCGTATAGCCCAGGGGAACCAAACTGAATTGAACTGATAAACGCGAAAGTTTGTAAGTATGAATGGATAGATTGATAGATGGATGGATGTTTGTTACTAAATGATGAAAGGGAATTACGCAAGTAAAATCGCGAGTACTCGAAATACTAATTATGCGCAGACGAAGTCGCGGGCACCAGCTAGTAGCAAATAAATTTACAAATTGATTCCAATTCGGTAAACACGCTCTGTGGCTCTGTGGTAATCACTGACAAACATACTTTATACCTAGATGATAAAGTACATATTAGAACTCACTTATACGCTTGGATTTATAAACTTTATCAAGCTTTATGGACCCTTGTTGTCTGTTATTTTGATTTGATTTAATATGTACTTATTAAAATGTACTTTTAGTTTTATGCCTAAGTATTTATCTAACAAAGATGAATGATTTTAGATTATTATTTCTTTGTAAATGTTGTAGCTTTCGTCGCATTATGACAATTATATATCATTCAGAATTTACGGGGGTAGGCCCTCGTGTCGATTTTAATCCACAAACTTAAACTGAAATTGCAATGCAACTGCGATGCAACTGCTATGTAAACCGTCACTGTACGTGATTAGACGTGTTTTATCATTTAAAATTCTCTTAAGTTTTTTGAGAGCTTCGCTAAATCCGTAGGAAGGTAATATTTATCATCCCAATGGAGTTAACAACCCTTTCCCACAATCTGTTAATAATTCACACATTCCTATTTCAAAATGCCCTTTAAAGGTCACAAAACTAGCCCTTGGGAAATTATAGTTTGTAAGTTACGCGGAAGAAATGCTTCTACGAATTCGCTAGCCGCAGCTTGCAAAATTCTTTATTAAAAATAAATAATTTACTAGCTCTCTTACTTTGCGGTTACCGTTTTCTATTTAGTCTTCTTTGGAGACATAACTTACTACTGAGACTTATTCACTTAGTTTTAAATCATAAAGAGGTGTCACAAAAAAGCTAAAATAAAATACCTTTGTTCGGTGTAGGACAACAATCAAATAATTTTCTAATAAATCAAATACACACTATATGTACATGGAAAACACTAAGAACCCTGGATATAATGAAATATTTGGAGATCGTAGTACAAACAATATCCATGTATAGTGTATTAAGTACATATAGATCATTCAACTAGCCCCTATAACACAAACTGATTAGCTAAGAGCTGGATGATGCTGTAAGTTTTTTTTAATATCATGATCTAGAACGACGTCGACGTGAAAATTCTGGCCAACCAGTTCAGTTTTGTCGTTCCGTCCAAATATCTTCACAACCTTTCACCTTCTTAATATTATAAGAAGGATTTTCTTCTCTGTTACGTCTTCGCCCTTCATAAAACAAGCAATTATCACAAACAGCATCATAGTCATAACGGACGATAAACATTTATTTTATCGTGTTGTTCCCTCCATTAGGCTCCTGGCTGTAAAACTTTTGGGAATCTTCAAGACTTGAATGCTGATGTTTATTTCGTTTAGTGTTAAGGTATCTAAACATTTGTTTTTCATTCTTAAACATTTTGGTGTTTTATTTTTGTTTAAAGTTTTAACTCTTTTATTAGGTACCTACTAAATGAGCCTGCGACTTCGTTCGCGTGGATTAGTGATTTTGGGCAGACACATAAACTTTATCATCATCATCATCATCACCAGCCTATAATAGTCCACTGCTGGACATAGGCCTCTCCTAATGAGCGCCATATATGGCATAAACTTTATACATGTCGCAAATAGAGGGAAAAGCAGGATCATTTTCATAATCGTCTCCATAAAACCGGATCACCCAGCATCAAAGTGGTTTTGGTCAGGAAAGCGCACTCAAGGTGCACCAATAGCCGCGTCTCCACCAGGCAAATGGGCTCACGAGCCACATTCGGGCGAGCGGCTCGGCTGAGGCTGTCTCCATCTCGCGCGGCCTCGTAGTTTACCGGAAACATCGAGGCGGGGCTCGCGAGCCAAGTCGAGCCATCAGTTCCACCGAGCAATTTAAAATGGACCATATCAACGAAAGCTTCGTGACTTGCGCGCGAGCCAAACGCACTGACGTCCACACCTACCGCACAGCGCACACCGAGGCACCTTTAAGCGCGTCAAGTTTACCGACAACAAGATAGATGGCTCGGGGCCGAGCCGTGCTCAGCCGAGCAAACGCGCGCCGAGGCAGCCCGAGGCACGTCCACACCAGCCGAGGCATTTGGCTAGCGAGGCAGCAACGCGAGCCTGTGCGCTGGGTACGCGGCTAATCTTGACTGTGCTAATCTTGACTGTACACGAGCATATGCGTTGCTATGATAAATAATGAAATCTGGAAATCCCAGAGATGTTCACTTACACTGTCATGATGAAACCAAATTAATTAATTTTCTTTTATGACATTTGTCCATCAACAGTCTGTTGTCCTTGAATCAAAGCTTCTATGGACTGACCGCCGATAGAGCAAAGAGACCGAATACATAATCAAGAAGTTATCATTACTCTTGACTATGAAATTCATGGTATCACAACGAAGGCTCGCTAGTATGAAATAGAATTGAATCCTATTAATGCAGCGATCTACGACATACATATATTTCCATACCAATTTTTATCCCTTATTCATTATTTACCCCCTGAGGGTAAATTTGATAAAACTTTAAATGGAATTTCTATTTATATCAAGTCAAAAGCCTTAAAAAAATGTATACAGCAGTGGACTAATATAGATTGATGATGATGATAATGATGATGTAAAGCCTAAAAAACCTTTATTCACAGGTCTTCACTTTCCCAGTTTTGCAATGTCCCAATTTTTCACATTCCTAGATCTTCGCTTTCCCAATTTTGCACATTTCTAGATTATCACATGCTTAATTCTTCACATGCCCAATTCTTCACACTTTCAATTCTTCTCATTTTCAATTTTCCACATTATCAATTTATCAAATGCCCATTTTCTCAATTCCCCAATTCTTCAACACCCCAATAAATGACAGGTACAGTCTTAGCAAAATGATTACTATGATTTTAACTAACGGTGTGATGTGAAATACTACGTAACTTTCACCCCTATTTCAAGCAAGGGCTAGTCTTTGTCCTTTCTCAGGACTATTTTTGTACCAATTTTAATTGAAATAATAATCTAGGTCGCAACAAACGGACTTTGGTTTTCAGTCGGATATATTTTTTTCTAATCCTATATTTCCCTGAAATGTTCAGCTTTGAGCTTACGTGGAAAGTAAAAGCTAACTCTAAAATAATTATGTGTAAACATTTTCCCAATGAGCAGCTTTACCATGGGTCACTCTTCCTTTGCTGAAAGCCCTAAAGGTAAAGCAACGTCAGCAAGCACTTTAGAAATTACGTTAATGGTTAAAATCCTTTCTCTTTTATGACGGCAGGTAGACCCGAGGGAAATTAGCGACGGATTGCTTCGTCAAAAACTTGATCACACGCTGTCAGAACTGTTTAACTTTGGATTGGTTTCAGAATAGTTATTACTTCCTACGTAAATTATCATCGGTGAACAAGATTTGTGGAGATTGTGTCATCAAAAGCTATTAGGTTTCTGCGTTTTATAATAAATTTGTATAGTGAATTAATAAATTTTGCTGGACAATCCACACAGCATTATCTCAGCAGAACTTGTGTTATGAGTACTAGCACCTAGATGACTGATATAAAAATAAATTTTAATTAAATAAAATAAAAATAAATTTAAAATTAATGTATGGAGTAACTCGGGTTATCACTTTATACCTTGAATTTTGTGACGGAGATATCGGTAAGTATAAGGTAATTTGAGTATTCGATGCTTATTTTAACTCGATAACGCCACACGTTTCTGAGAAATAGGAATTAGCAGATAAAAAGTTAAATTTTTCCTTGTGATGTACAGAACTTAAAAAACCAATGATACAATACATAAGTTACGCTTATATTTATCAACTTATTTTGGTTCGAGGGCTAAAAATTGTCACAAGCATATATATGACAAAATTTACAAATTAACATACCTAGCTCGTTGAAACAAATTAATATGTGAAGCTTTTAAACCAATGAGCAACCTAAGAAGTCTCACACGCGTTAATGTAATTAGAAAAAGAAGCTACCATGGAATTGTATTCCGTGGAAGCATTTACAAGACTAAACTAACAGTAACAGAATGAAAAAGCTTTTACCTCATTAAAGAACCTAAGAATCTTCTGAAATAGCTGAAGATGTTATGTCTCCACACGCAAGTTGCGCTTCACGCCAAGGGAAAAAAGTTTGTCCAATCTACTGATAAGTTCCGGGAGTTCTTGGTGTTTTGACGTATCATCACTACATAGTACATATAAAACGAAGTCGCTTTCTCTGTCCCTATGTCCCTATATCCCTTTGTATGCTTAAATTTTAAAACTACGCAACGGATTTTGATGCGATTTTTTTAATAGATAGAGTGATTCAAGAGAAAGGTTAATAGGTACGTATAACAAAACCGTGCGAAGCCGGGGCAGGTCGCTAGTTTATTTAAAATAAATAGATGAGCTGTCTTTGGCTGGTGTAACTATATCACACTCCGCATCAGTGATTCAAGAGGAAGGTTTAAACGTAAAATAAAACCGTGCGAAGCCGGGGCGGTTCGCTAGTATAGTAAAGTTTCGATCTTTGTAATGTGTTGCGCCACCACTTATTTATCATTTATTTACATTAAACAAGGGAGTTTCCAAAATTCACACGTACAGTTTGTTATACCTTACGTAAACTTTTTTTTATGCATCCATAGTATTTCCATTTCGTCTATTTTAGGAAGACACGAAAACACAGTTTGTTGGCCATCAACAGCAACTTCGTATCTCTTCCTTAAGTAGACAAAACAAAATTACTACAAATGCAAAAAAAAGCTTATGTTAAGTATAACAAACTAATCAAATAAACTCTTATAACCCGGTAAGACGGTAGACCGACACGACCAGAGAGAGGTTAGGGCGCAGCAGGACCAACGAACCAGCACCACAGACTTAACCCGTTCACTGCCAAACTTTACCGAAGCGATCCCGAGAGGCACATCGCTGCACACCAATCCCCTGAAGGAGGCTAAAAGCATCGGTGGCAGTGAATGTATTAAACAACCTACACCCAGTAGTACACATAATCCATTTACAGACCCTGATAATGATGAAAATAAATACGATGAAAACGATAACTATCAGGAAAGTAACTCATAAACGGTAAAGGAAAACCAGAGGTAAGCTCATTATCTGGCACGACCTTTAACTGAAGATTATCACAGATCCACCCTTGAATAAATGAACTACGTCCATTGAACATTAAATCTACTGGAATAATCGGTTCTCGACTTCATTATGACTAACTAGCTTCTTGCTTCGGCTTCACACGGGTTACAAAGCCTTTAACAAACGCAAACGAATATTTTTTGTTTATCAATATAGTGTAATTGTGAATTACACAATATCCAACATTATTTTCTTTAGATAGATAGATAATCCTTTAATGGAAAGCCTTATTAAACATTAAACAAGTTCCACACCGACAGTAGTTTTTCGTAACTGGTTACAAATCAGTGAACAAAATTGTTTTTACGTAACTGGTTACCAATCAGTTAGTTACCAACGTGGCTGAAGGGTTTTTAATCACTACATAGTTTAAAACAAAGTCACTTTTTCTGTCCCTTTTTCCCTATATATATCCCTTTGACTGCTTAAATCTTTAAAACTACACAACGGATTTTGATGCGGTTTTTTTAATAGATGAGTGATTCAAGAGGAAGCTTTATATTATGTATAATTAACAAGTGCGAAGCCGGGGCGGGTAGCTAGTTATAAATAAGACAAACATGTATTAGACGCATAAGTTATACACGTGCTAGTGGTTTATTTTTCGCTGCTTCCACTAGTGGACAAAAGATTGAAGCAAAGGAGAAATTAATTTTCACTTTATTTCTTATATTATTTTGATAATTATGTAGCTATCATTTAAAATTTGACTTGTCTAAGTGCTTATTTTGTAAGCATAAAGAAATAAAGATATTGATTTACTTGATTAGTTCTTAAGTAAACTTAGATAACATCGTAGGATGGCGGTGCTTAATCTAAATAATTACGACTTAATATACAAAAAATATACCAAATAGATTAAAATACATAACTAGCTAATACGTAATTATCCTAATACACAAATAGAGGATTTAGCAGTCCCACGTAAGTTAGCTAATGTTTAACAAGGTTTCATAGCTGGGAACCCAGTATCATTGCTGCGCGTCGAATACACTTGAATTCTCTAGAGAAATAAACAGATGGAAATCTACAGACTTGATATTCATGTCATAAAGTTTGTTGTATACTTACCTATCTGCTTTCTATTTCTATCTTTGCTATGCACAGCTTTTTGAAAATAACGCTATCTCATTTGCTTTAAGCATAACTAGTATATTTAGTTGAGTAAAAAATATTACTTCAGTAGAAATAAAAGTTAAGAAAATCGAATATGTACACCTTTCTTACCCTTAGTCAACACACTCGTTATAATTAATAGGTACAAAGCAAGCAAGCAATCATAATCCATCAAAAAGCATATGACAGCGTCCTACACCTTATAAATAAAAATATGCTGACGAAGATACCAGTTATATTGTTAGGACTGTACGTATAATCAACATAAATAATTACAACTATAAACCGACTTCAAGTTTCTCGCATTATTAAAGACTAGCAGCACCCCGCGGTTTCACCCGCATTATTGTTGGAATTCCGGGATAAAAATATAGCCTACGTGTTATTCCAGACTGTAACCTATCTCTGTGTCAAATTTCATCCATATCCGTTCAGTAGTTTTTGCATGAAAGAGTAACAAACATCCATCCATCGATCCATCCTTCCATCCATATATCCATCCATCCATCCATACTTACGAACATTCGCGTTTATAATATTAGTAGGATAACACAAAACCTACTGCTTAAATGTCTTAATAGATCTTTATTAACAACGAAAATTACAATCAATGAAAATAAAAAATTAAAACTTGTATATACAATTGAAACTATTGAGCTAACTACTTTTGGCTCCTGAAACACAGTTTTTAACTAGTTCAGGAGCCTATGGACTCATTATTGTCTTTAAACTGTCAAAATGTCAATAAAAACCTTTTTTACTTTACTATACTTTACTTGTTTGCAGGTTGTAAAGAGTCTAAATGTAGCTCAATTGATCCAGATCAATATCTACCTTAAATGTTGAGGTTATATTTATATGGGGCCACACGAGTAGCACTGGCTTATATTTAAAAATAATCATTAAAATCGGTTCCCCTAGAAAAAAGTTCTAACGACATATTCGTCCATGATTTTAAAATACATATAGCCGGATTGCAAACATCCTGTTTGTTTGAAAATCATTGAACACATCACATCTTCTGATAGTATTTACAAAGATGCATTCAAAACTCTTGGTTCAAAAACGAAACTTAATACTCATGTTGAAAATAAACTTCTTTAAACAACGTATTAATACCATATACCCTTTTACCTTAGATATCTTTAGCAGAGAAATCCATTTCGCGACATTCCCAGAAATCACAACTGTCCTACACAATATCCTACACGACATCGTCTACGTATAGTACTGCAATATTGTCTGTTCAGTTCATATGTTGTGACCGGTAAAATGTACTGCTATTCTCTGTTACACAATAGACCCGAATGACAAAGGAAGCTCGGAAGAAATGAGCCGAAATGCACACAATCCGAGGTTGCTATCGACAGTGGACTTAGTCCGAAAGCGTGTAGCTTTGAACTAGGAAGACTCTCTTCTATTACTTCAGTAACCAGAGACATGACAAAATAATGGAAGAGACGCGAGAGAGAGAAATCGATATTGCCATCATCGAAATGAGTAAAAAGGGCCTAGACAACGTAACATTCGATTATCAATAAAAATAGTGGAAAAGTTAAAGTAAAACCAGTAAAGTCCCAAAATGTATGGATTTGACTTACGCAATAGATTTATTATGTCACGTGATCTGTTGTTAAATAGAAGATGCAAGACTATGTACATACATTTCGATGGCATCAAGCGAAGATAAGCCGTTTCGCTAAGTCGCTTGTCTACCAATCATATTTCGCTATCGTTTATAGGAATAGATTCGTTTCTTAGCAAATGCTGTTGGCTAGGCCTATAGTGTTATCCCATATCCATAGAGTTTGCCTTTATTTATAACCATCGTTACTATAAGTTTTTATGTATGTACAAGTTAAATGCTAGCTAAATGATAAACTTTTGAATAGAATAGAATATACATATTATACATACTTTGTAGAGTACAGTAGCTTACGTTCATACTGTAATATCTGAAGTATTCATAAATAATTTTGAAACGAAAATGATATAATTTACTATTTTTTTACTCCCCAAGATACAATATTTTCGGAAACTTTTTTTGGTAAGCAAGCTTAAATTCGAAATTTCAGCGTGTCAAAAATACTTGCTGACGGCCACATTAATAGCTAAATTGAATTCGGGAAGTTTGTACTTAAATGGATAAATGGATCGCTTAAATTAAAAGTTTCCGTAGGCCGAGAGCCGACGGTTTGGCGACATCGTTGCGATGCGACGTGACGGCCAAAATTGGCTTATTCCAGTTTTCTTATAGGAAAATGTCACTTATTGTACCTTAATCTTTCATCAAACATACCCCTCTTGAGCTACAATTAGGGAGACCTATGTCCAGCGGTTGATGACGATCATGATGATATACAATTAAAACAAATGAGCTATCTGGGAACGGTTGCAAACAATTTAGAGGTATCTCAACTGATTCATATACCTAAAAGCCTCAGACTATAGAACTATCTAGCCTAAAAGCTTTAAAATTGAGAAGAGCCTTCCAAACTCCCGCAATTATTAAAAAAACGCATACTTTAGTTTGTGGTTTTCCAAATCCTATTATAAAGGCTATGCTGCCGTAAAGAGTTTTGTGTGAAGACTATGCCAAAACTTGTGAATAGATCGAGCTGACATTTTGCACAGATAAAGCTGTGGACCTGGAAAAACATATTATTATAGATATTTTTCATTCGGATATACGCATGCGAAGCTACGGGCAGAAGCTTTATACAGGTACCTATTTTAACTGATTTGACAAAAACCAAGAGGTTTTTAATTGGACTCTATATTTTAACTTTGGTAAACTTTTTAAAAGGAGAACCTGTTTTTAATTTTACGATTCATTCCTTTTTATATTTTTAAGCTAGCGCTTTTCATGTGTCCCATATATCAAGATCTGACAAATGATTTTGGAGTTATCGTCAATAATGCGCATTCTGTTTTTTTACATTCACAAAACATCAACGAATTATTGTTATATAGTGTTTTAATAACACGGCATATAATAATTTGAAATGGTGAACGAGCTGGTTCAATATAAAAAATGCAAGTACTGAAGCACCAAACCGTTCTAATTCGACATCCATTCACTTTTGTGAACACCACCTGCCTGTATAGCACAATGAGCGTTCATTTCTCAGTTCTCATTAAAAACGTCAACAGTGCGAGCAAGTGCAGTTTTTTATGCAAACCAAGGTACACCACAGAGTAATACCTAAAAAAGTTGAGCATTCGAGTGTCTCAAATGGTATTTTTTCCCAAAAAAGTTCAGTAGTTTAAACTCTGTGTCATTGTATCATATTTGTTCCGGGGTTCTGGGTGATTTCTATGAATAATAAAAACATGTTAGGTACTTATGTATTGTTTTAAGTTTATCAGTAATGTAGTACGCTTAACACAAGCTCTGCTAAACTTTGGGCTGGATGATGATCTGAGGATTATCCAGCATTATTTTATTTAAACCAAGCTACACCACAAAGAAATATCTAAAAAGGTCATCTCGAGTGTCCCAAATATCATGACTTGCCCAAAAAAACGTCCTCAAATAGCTTCAACTCTGTGACATTATTTGAAGCATTTCAACACCTTCCCAGTAACACTTTAAATTTGGAATATCGGTTGTGTGGTTCCTTTAAAAAACCAAAGACGTCGCTGTTGGAAAATTTTAGCAATAAAATGGCATATTTGGAAACTCCATCGCTCTACTCCATCGCGGTTTCACGGCATTTATATGCTCGTAAAACCTAATTTCAATTCGATCGTGTTACTGTTGCGTTCTGTTGGATTATGAGAGTGAGGGAATAGAGTGCACCCTGTGTTTGCACACTTGTGCACTCTTGGTCAGGTCTACTGCCCGCACTAGTCGAAATTCTGCTGGAAGAATTTCATGATTTAGTAGGACTAAGACAACACTGTGTGAAAAATGGCGAACAGCACTTGAAGACGTCGCTTTGTGTGGTGGGCCCAGGTGTTTCCAGAATTCAGAAACTCTTTGTTCAGCGTGGTTGTTTTACATCCATTATTTTTATATTACTATCAAAAACAGAAGTTTTGTTGGCACGGGCTGGTAGGAGCTTAATTTTTGTTTGCATAATACATACCTGTCTATTGTTCTGTTCATAGTTCAAATCATCTGCATTGCGCTTTGGATTTGAGATTATTGAATATTCAATACAGGTCCATTTGCAATTTTTATTTAGCTCAACAGCAACGATTTCAGAATTATTAAATAGATTTGGCTAGTTTTCAGATGAAGTTCATCCAGCACTTGAAGCATCCAGCACAGAAATGAAGAACCTATCAACGTGGAAATTTAAAAATATATGCTTATTCTTGTCTTCCAAGGTGAAAAAAAAATAAAAAAAAAAAATCATAAGATGTTGATGAGTGGATAAAGAAAACAGTCAAGTGCTTTTCAGACTCACGCACAAAAGGTTCCGTACCATTATCTATAAAGATGACGAAAAATCATGTTTGTTTTTTTAAGATATAAAAGATTTAAGATATAAAAAATCATGTTTGTTTTTTTAAGATATAAAAGATTTAAGGGGAGCCTCCCATACGGAGGCTAAATATTAGAGCATAAATATTAATTATAATTAAGTATATTTATTATACTTTTGATTCTTATCAATGTATCTTTTATTAATCTAAATTCCCTTCTGCGACAACAGAAATACATCATCTGTGAAAATTTAAACTATAACTATAACAGTTCATGAGATACAACCTATTGACAGTGGTGATGGTGACTGACGGACAGCGGAGTCTGTAACAGGGTCCCATTTTACCCTTTGGGTAAGGAACCCTAATAAAGGGGGTCTTTGTCCACTTACCACAAGTGGTTTCCCACTAGTAAGAGCTAAAGGGTTTTTTAATCCTTATGTTTTTACATCAAGATGTTTTTAATCTATCAAAATCAGGTTTGTTAGCACGGGCTGGTACGAGCTACTACTAGCTTTATAATTTTAAATAGCAAATAATACTAGCTTTATAATTATAAAAAGCTCACAAAAGTAACTAGAAGTTTCGCAGCATTTTTCTAACATACATTTTCAGTTCAGCAACTGTATACGATAAGTACCTGACAAAGTTTAGGGTCGTTTCATGGCTAAGGGCACTACTATTAAATCACAACTACCCCAAAAGCCATATAAATGTAGTCAGTACAACGGGCCAGTAACAATTGGAAGCTGTTCTGCAAACGACCAGGGAGGACCCCTATTGCCTTCCAAGCAAACATACATGCAATAAAACTGGCCAAGACACTGATCGTACAGACAGCTGGATCATTTTGTTCATCTTTAAAACTATTGAAATAAATATCTATCCGCCTGCAAAGCTTGAGGGTTCGATTACAACCTCGAAACAAATCTCACAAAGTTTGTACGACCTGCAAAGATTTGTTTCGAGGTTCTAGGTGGTTTATATGAAAATGTCTATCTTAGCCATGTATATAAAAGTGTATAAAGATCGTGTAATATTTATTACGAGGCGTTTTTTTGGGTCATTCGCTGAAGCATACATATGAGTATCAATCCCGTGTTATTAACTAAGTTTTACTGTTTTATGTACATTAGTTTTAAGATATACATTACTATGGAGCGTATCAATAACTGTTCTAAGTTGTCCGAAATAAATAATTAATATTCTTTAAAGACTTAAGAGAGAACGAATCGACGGAGTGTCTTATCTTTTTCTAAGTTAGCTAGCTTCCCGGCAATATTCGTACTATCTTAATAGCGCTTTTACTCGACGGATAAGGTTACACTTGTCTTGTCGCTTTGTCCCTAACGTTATTAATAAAGTAGGTTAACGTTTAACCTCGATTTAACACTTATATGCATATGTCATGGGAATAGAGAATGGTCTTATAGGTCAATTCCTTGTGTATGCCCTTTAAGTAAAAAACAACACAAAATTGAATCAAAGATTTTTAAACTAGCGCCCGCGGATGCAATCTGGAAATTGATAAAATTTGTAGCCAATGTTTTATCCAGCATAGAACTACGTCCATTATAAATTTAATTACCTGAGCTGTTCAGTAGTTTTGGTGTGGTGGTAACAAACATACCTACATCTATCCATCCAAAATATGATGTATATTTCACAAAGCGTGAAAACAAATTTCGGTTATTCAAATAAGTACGATTAACTATTCAAATAAAGTTTATTTACTATTTATTACACGTAAACATCAAATGAAAATAAAATACATGACATAAATTATTATGCAATTTACATAATAGGTAATAGTATTCTGATTCCCTTTCCTATAAATACCTAATTTGGCACAGTTGCATGCATCATGTATACGAAATTAATAGCCTATTTGGTTACTTATTAGTGATTTTACTGTCATAAACCATAACCATTTCAATATATTTACACAACTTGATTATTACATGAAAATAAGACAAAACGTATTGGGAAGTTTTTAAATAATTTATGTGAATAAATTAAGAGCGTCGCCTGTACATATTATATGAAAAATTGTTTGTTTAATACAAGACTGTTCTTAAAAAAATCTGGGTATATATTTATATATTTTTTTATTTCGAAATAATTATCAATTTCAAAATGTTTTATTTTTTAAAGACCTATTTTTTAAGGACTCTTGGGCATGTCATAAGATACTTGTAAATAATTCAAACTAGGAAATAAATTTCTTACTTTGATTTTTGTTAACTTCAATATTTTAAGGTAAAGTAAAGAAGTGAACAAGAAACTTTTACCTTGTTAGGTTGTAAGTTTTCGAGTTAGAGCAAAACTCGTCATTTTTTCATTCACTCGTAACTAGATCATTAGCGCCTTATGCATAATATATATATATATATATATAACATTATGTATACGAGTATATCAACAAATCTCTAACTAATACCTATTACTATTTAATTTTGTATGTTTAATTAATTTAAAAAGCGCGCGATTCACACTCGCTCTTAACGGATCTTATTTTAATAAACCCGCCAAAAACTGTTTTGCAATGGAAGCCTAAAAAAGATTCCATAATTCCTTAACCATTTGCAAACATTTTACTATGCGCCGTAAATCCTTGTATCCATATGTTATCATCTAATTCCACTATCGGATTAGTACAATTTCATTAATTGAAAAGGCAGAGAGGGTCGGGTATGATTAAAATGGAACATGGCTTATATGGCTCAGGTTTGTGTTTTGCGACTACTTCCGTAATATTCCGTGATGATCTGAATCATTTTTATTTAAATTAATCTTCATTATTGATAATTATTTTTGATACGAATCGAAACGTGTTTGATTTGTAATCACGCTTTTCCTACTGTAATTTGGGAAACCATATTATTTCGCAGTAAACAGATAATAATACTTAATTAATTGAAAAATATGCTTCAATGGTAATGTTTTGAATTGTTTTGTTCTGATGTATTTTCTATGGTTCAATCAATATATTTATTTTCATCTAAAATGAGTCCACAACACATGCTTTACTACCGTAAAATGGGTAAGAAAAACATAGACGGTCTTACCACACAAAAAAACGTGTTGAACAGTTGTTTAACATGGTTTTGTAGGATGACTTTTGCTAAACAACTGTTAAACACGTGTCTAAGTCGTGATTTTGTTATTTGTGGTAAGGCTGAAAATGTTTAAAAAGATGTAAAGGACAGAATAACTGTTTGGTATACCTTTAACAACTAAGAAAATATAATTAAAAAAGAAACAAATAAGAACTTGTATTTACCTTGAACATCAAAGCAACGTCCAATCAGAGTGTCAAGATTAGTTTTTATAAGTTGGTAAACTGTCACTAGTTGTATTTGATTGGTGGAAACCCAAGCGTGACGGTTGACCACGCTTGGATGCATTTACCGTCAGATATGGTACCTGCTCTGGAAGAGGCTAGAGGAGGCATTTGCTAAAAGAGGCCAAGCAGAAGAATCATCGGTGTCTTAACAATAGTATAGTATTTAAGTAAGATTTTTTTTTTCTGAATGATGGGAAAGTCTGTGTGAATGCTTGTTATAAATAATCTCCGTAACTACTTAAGTTATTGAGATGAAATTTGGTATGAATATAGTTTAGGACCAAGAATAAAACATAGGGTATTAACATTTTGAAATTTAGGTATTTAACTACCCTGAGGTAGTTAAATAGAGTGGTAAAGTTTGTATGGAAAATTGTTATTTCTTGGTTTGATTCACTCAAAACTCGGTTTAAAATAACCTGCAAAGTAAATAATTAGATACACATTTATTTACTTTTATGAGACTACCCCATGCAGGAGGATAGCAATAAATTTGTAAAATTTGACAATATATTTCCATGCAGGCGAAGCCGCGAGGCGCACCTAGTAGTAAATAAATGTAAAGGTACAGTATAGGTACACTAAAGTAGATAAGGTCTACTCTGAGGTCTGGAATCTGGATGCGTGCAGCTTAAGATCGAAATTAGTGGCTGAGATTGGAGAAAGCTTGAGCCCAACAATGGGTCCTTAAGCGTACTTACGACAAAATCCCTCCTGAATAATTAAAACGAATTGTTGTCGTGATTGCTTGTCTCGATTGCTTTCGAATCAAGTTTTTTTCGTATGAAAATGTACCTGTTTATATAAAGAACATTCAAAAACTTGGCTTTTGTTATGTTTGTTGAAGATCGCCCGTAAATTATTTTTACTTCATTTTCCAATGGGTTTCATCATAGTATTATTTTATTTCTCCTTTCATTATTTTGAAAGGCTTCTACCCTGGTCTAATAAGTTTGTTGATGTTGTTATCGAGGAAATTAAAATAACATAATGTTTATATTCAGTCCGTCAGATCTTCTTATTTCTATGTGATCAAACGAAAAGCACTAGCTGTCAACAAAAAATTAATCTAAGGCCCTGGAAAAAAAGTGATATCAAATAAAAAACAGTATCTACTTAAATCAATAAATCAATTTCTTTATTTCTTTAGGCTTACAAAATAAGCACTTAGACAAGTCAAATTTAATACTTCTATAGGTACATAATTATCAAAAGAATATAAGAAATAAAGTGATAATTGATTTTCAGTTCGCCTCACGTTTTTATCCACTAGTGGTAATCAATTTTAGAACCACCTCTTCAACTTCAAAATTCGTCTGTTTATTTTCATTCTGTGTATATTATAAACATCATAGCTTTATACATACAGCTTTTTTCTGGTAAAACCGATTTTTAAAAAAAATATTTGAAAAATGATTCTTTCTTTGTAGTCCCATATAAATTTGACTATCACCATTTAACTAATAGTTCTGTGTAACAAATCCTAATAGATATATAAAATGCGTGAAACTTTACGTCGCTTGTCAGCGTGTTTTTTGTTAAAAACATCAAATGATTTAAAGTCAGTTACAAAGCATGTTTAGGTTGCTTACTAGAGCTATTCCAAAATGTTTTCCGTAATATATTCCCCATTAGCAAAAGCCATTGTATCACCAAACAAACTGTTGACATACGAGAACCGATTACGGCTCGTTCCCTGTGATTTACGACCGACTCGAGTTTTCTTTACATGCGATTTCGGAGTTTTAATTAAGCTCGGTACACGGATGTGGGATTCCTCCTCAGCACTCATAAGTCCACAGCTGAACATAGCCCCCTGTACCCTACCCCAACCCAAGGGGATTTGATAGAGGCACGTCCATGGGTTTATATTAAATTGTAGTAGCAACCCGCTCCGGCTTCGTACGGCTAGAAACGTGAATACTGTGGGGAAAAATCGAAAAGTTGCAGGTTCAATTCTCACCTCGGAACAAATATATTATTATTGTGTTGGACATGCACGTGATTTTCCGGTTATTCTAGGCGTTTTCAATGTAAAAGTAGTAAACAGGTACTATTTGTTTTATGCGTTTAGTATATCAGACAAACAGAGTCCAGAGCCCGAATTCTTTAAATAAATCGCTTCACCATTTATACAATGTGATTTTTCGAACCTTGATCAAACGAAATGTGCGGATACACGACACATATTTATCGATAAAAACCGAGATAAAAAAAATTTAATGTTATTTTTTTTAAACACAAGTCAAGTACAGATATCAACAGGAATCTCAACTGATTTAATCTAAATGGCAGAAAGTACCTAATTTAAATGGTGAATAACATGACAACGGAAAGAGATAGACCCCCAGTTTTTGAAGGATTTGTAGAATAAATTATGAAATTTAATACAACATGCAAAAAAGTACACCTTAATTACCCAGTTTTAAAGTTACAGAGAAAAAATAAAATAAAAATCGTTTTTTTTTGTCTTATTCCTAAAAAAATACTGTTTTTACTACGCTTATGTATCGTATTTGTGTTTTTTATTTATTTTATTAGCTAGGTAAACTATCTAGCTTTCAAATGAGACTACTTCGAATAAAATACACCATTTACTCAAAAAGAAACGAAGAAAAAACCAGATGAAGTAGTCTTCATTTTAAAAATTATTAAAACTGCTTTGTTTTTGAGATAAATAACATATAATTTTTTTTAACTTGATTTTTACCGATAAATATGTGTCGTGTATCCGCACATTTCTTTTGATCAAGGTTCGAAGAATCACATTGTATAGTATCGTGTCAAAATGTCAGTGTTAAACTCTTTTTGGTATTCTACTAGCACAAACTTTTTGCTGTGACGATTACATTCATAGCTGTGACGATTATCTTTATTACTACCAATTTGACATTCTAATTATGAAAGTCTCCTCAAGCGCAAAAAATAATAGAATACCAAATGCACAAACGTCATTTTAATTATCTCGATTGAATGGCACTATTGAGACCTTTGTTTTGAATTTAGTGAAATTCAGACCCTGAACGCAAGGAATTATCCAGTATTATACTTGATTATAAGAAAAACAATCCCCTATTTATTATTTATATTTATAAATCTTATAAGATGTCAGAAAAAATCACGTTGAGTTTGTTTGTATGTTGTGTGGTGATTTTATGTAATCATCGTTAATATTTATCAGCAAATTAACACTGACATCATTTAGAATTTTAATGTGTTCTATTAAAATTTTCCCTCGTGGATCACACTTTTTATTGGTGAACAAATTATTTTGATAGTTTATGAGCACTTCGCTATACATCCAACAGACAGTCAGACACGCCCGGTGGTCTTTATTTTACAATTATATAGGTAGTCTGTATACTTGCTGTTCAGCAAAATTCAATTTTGCGTGTTTGAATTGTTTGAGATGTAAACATTTCGTCATAATAAGCAACGGTGCAAAATTCATATGAGAACAAAGTAAAATATATCTTTTAGCCAATTCACATTGAATATTTTTGTGAATTTTATTATACGGGTTTACGTCTCAAATTACCTAAGGTCAATGAAGAAAAATCTTATTTACGATGACTTGCTGATTAAAAAAAATATCTTGTATCTATGAAAAATTCAATGGCACTCAATAGGGAAGGCATAGGTCCTGCAGTGAACTAATAGGTTGATAAGGATTGATAACTGGTGTAGACATCCACAATGGCAACGAAAATTTTAATTTTAGTGTTTTCAAATACCACTTTTCTTAGGTAAGTTTCCTTTTAATTTAATAATGATTTTTTAAGGTAACATTCTTTTTAGGATAAGACTTTATTGTACTTTTTACTGAAATTTTAATGGCTTCATATCTCTTCGTAGCACAGCTACGAATATGCTACGGATGTGCTACGAAAGTGCTACGAATTATTAATTACTAGCGACCCGCCCCGGCTTCGCACGGTTGTATTATAAGTATATAAACCTTCCTCTTGAATCACTCTATCTATTAAAAAAACCGCATCAAAATCCGTTGCGTAGTTTTAAAGATTTAAGCATTCAAAGGGACATAAGGACATAGGGACAGAAAAAGCGACTTTGTTTTATACTATGTAGTGATTAGCCACGAGCATCAGCGCTCAATGGCAATTTTATCAATTTTCTCAACTTTAGTATAAATTATATACTTATTTTACTTATTTTATTTTGTGATACTTATTTTAGGTAACCTACATTTACGTATTTGATTAAATATTAATGCCTTGCTCAAGTAGTATGCGAACACCGTGGATTTTCTTAACAATAACCTGCCAAATACTACAAACAGTTGTTTTTTTTTAAACAAAATGTTTTAATACCTAACTATTTTGTATTAAATTTATTTACATACCTAAGGTTAAATAAACTAAAAAAAAAACTAAGTTTTACTATTTATTTAAGAAATAAAAAATGTGCCGCGACCTATCTTTTAGTTTGCCCTATACCTACATTTATTAACCTAAGAACTCTTGTCGCGATAATGTCATGAAACAACTGAATAAATTATTCTAGAGGTAAATAATGATTCTAGAACTGAATCGTAATAATAACCACTAGCATTTACTTGCTTGTATAATGACACCCATTTTTAATAGATCTTTATTATGTATTTTGTTATCCTAATAATACCTAAAGTATGAGCGTGTTATAAAAATATAAAATGTAGCACCTACCTAGAACATTTATTTTCGTTAGAAGTGCCAGGGGTGTAGTTAGGATTTTGGGGTAATTAGGTGTAACGTGATTATAAATAAAATGTCTTGTTAGATTATTTTATTATTTATTATTACTTCTTATAATAACAACATTATTGCTTAGACAATAGAATAGTTACTGAATTTATTATTTGCCTCATGTATATCTAATAAACTATCTAACTGTACCTAATAAATAAAAAAAACGCTTCAAAAATGTGTTACTTATAATTGGCTTGTTCATGAAAACGACATGGTTCTAAACTCTAGGTAAAACACAAATATGAAAATGACATAGCTGGCGATTTTCCGCCAACGACGCTGGAGGTTGCGGGTTATATTCCCGCATCTTGTAAAACTGTTTAGGGTGTTCTTGGTGTTTTCAATGTAAAATAAAAATAAATCTTTCTGTGTAATGTATTGTATTATGTATATCAGTTAGCTAGAACCAAACACAAGCTCTCTTTAGCTTGGGGCTAGATGATGCTGTGTAAATTGTCCTGCATTATTCTATTAATTATCTATCATTATCTAATAGATATCATAACAAAATGTATTATAAAGTGTATTGTGTATTGTAAAGTTGGACTAAAATCCTTAATCCTGCCCCCATAACTCAGGCTAGATAGAGGGCGGTCCTAACACGCAACGACATAATAGAGAAATAGGTATTTCTTCATTAAGCAATAGTTTGTTCAGTATTAGCAAAGTAATTCGTCACAATCACGCGCTCTCGAGGCGTGGCTTTACAAAATGTGACTATTATTTCATTAGTATAATTAGGGTTTCAGTGGTTTCGATCCATGCCTACATTAATAATAACTCTGTTTGTCTGACTGCTACCTTTTCACGGCTCAAGGCTGAATGAAGTTTAATAAAATTATTCGAGGATGGTGGTTTCCTTTGAAAGATGCAAGGTTACTTTTATTAAGGAAATAAGAGAGCAAAGCCACCGGAAGGAACACGTACTAGGAACTGTGAATTTTTAAATTGCGTCATGAGTTGGCTTTGTGGTCGTCTTCCTCGACTGAAATGAAAAAAAGAAGCTTGGAACTCACCTGCAGTTCGATATTCAAGTGTCAATAACAATTTTTTTTTATAGTTCTGTACCGAAAGGGTAAAATGGGACTCTTTTACTTAGACTCCGCTGTTCGTCCGGCTATCTGTCTGCTTGTCACCAGGCAGGCAGTTTTATGTTTCCATTGATGATGTATTTATGTTGCTGCTATAACAACAAACAAACAAACACAAAAACACACTATTTATAGGGTCTTCCATACAGCAGACTATGATTGCCGTTTTTATATTTTGTACGGAACACTTCATGCGCGATTCCGTCTCTCATTTGGCCGGTTTTATTTTTTAATATTGACATCAAAATATATCAATCAAGGGAGTTGTCTTGCTTGATCGACGTAAACCAACAAAAATATTCTATAGCACCATAAGTTAACACATGTTGAAATGAGGGTACAAACAGCATCATAAATTCTCAGATTATCGTACCTTGTATTTGGTATTCAACGTCCAAATATAGCAGCCAATAGGCGTTCGTCTGGTGAGATTAATTTGCATTCACACAGACCGAAATGGATGGCGACGTCATTGGCACAGGCTTGCGAGAAAAGCTCGTTCAATTTAAGGTGCTATCTTAAGGCAGGCCTACACTAGCGCTGCCACTAAGTACTTACGTAGGTTTTACATTGGGCACAATATACACTACAAATAGAAAGTAGGTAAGTTAATATTTAAAAAATTACTAGCGACCCGCCCCGGCTTCGCACGGTTTTATTATACGTATAAACCATCCTCTTGAATCACTCTATCTATTAAACAAACCGCATCAAAATCCGTAGTTAGTGCAGTTAGCGTAGTTTTAAAGATTTAAGCATACATCCATAGGACATAGGGACAGAGAAAGCGACTTTGTTTTATACTATGTAGTTATAGTGATATCAAAATATTAGCTCTCTAATTTTAGAATTATCCCTTGCAGAGGCACATAGTATGTAAAAGTCTACTAAAATAACAAATAAAGCATCAATTACATAAGTGTACTTAGGTAAAATTAAAGAAAAAAAAATATTTATCTGTGCTGCGACTGTGGGTCAAAGAGGGTCAAACTCAGCTTTGTGCTGATCATGTTTTAACATTTCTTTGAGCTTTAGGCTGTGTCCCCAGTAGGCAAAATGTTAAGCTAAGTTCATATTGCTGTGTCGGGGTGTGTTGTGGCGCGACAGAACGCTATCGGTCTCATACATTTAGTATGACTAGATTCACATTAGCGACAGATCGCGCCACACCCCAACATAAGCTACTAATGTGAATCTAGTCATAATAAATCTATGAGACCGATAGAGTTCTGTCGCGCCACAACACACCCCGACACAGCAATATGAACCTAGCTTTAGGAGCCGACTGAGTGAGCCGCAAATTTGTGGCGAACTGAAATTTGAGTTAGCTGCAAACTAAGATCAATTTTCGTGCGTCGTAAGCAAACTGCTTTGCGCTCACTGAGACAGTCGGCGCGTGTAACGCTGCAAACTGCGTACAGTGAGCGTAAATCTAGCAAACTCCATTTCAAATATATGGAAGGGCGTACTAAATCGATACGCCGCAAACTCAGTCGGCCGCTAACAGTTTGCCTACTAGGGACACAGCCTTACGTTTAACTTTGACGTTTGTCATTATCTGTCTCTATTGTATGTTCTGCAAAGGGAGTCAGATCCCACGTTAGAAGAAAACAAGAGAACAAGAGTGTTAAATGACGTTAGCTCCAATGACGTATCATCGACGGGATTTTTACATTGATTTGATTTTTTATGTTATTTCGTGATCATAACATTTGAAACTGTTCCGGAATATCGAAAAACTTAAAACAAATCAAATCATGGTTAATATGCCGGGTTGAATGACTTTAGTGTTAGGAACCATTAAACTTTTAAAAGTTACAAGCGACCCGCCCCGGCTTCATTATACGTATAAACCTTCCTCATGAATCACTCTATCTACTTAAAAAAAACCGCATCAAAATCCATTGCGTTGTTTTAAAGATTTAAGCATTCAAAGGGACGTAGGGATATAGGTACAGAAAAAGCTACTTGTGATGTGGAGCTTCTACCAACTTGCTTCTTTGAAGAAAGGGTTTAGAAGACCTACCAGCCATTTTGAAGTAACCTGTGCAATTTCGTCGGCATCTCTCTATTTCCTGTCTACACACAACATGAATAGCAAAGCGTGGCCTATCAGATGTAACTGTTCGTTCTATGCATATCGAATCCACTTTTGAGCAATCGGATGGGTGCCTAGCCAATTACGGTTTCTCTTCAGAGGACCGTCTATTTTAGACCTATTTTATTGAGGTTACAAATAAGGAATTTATTTATCACTACATAGTTTAAACGAAGTCGATTTCCCTGTCCCTATGTCCCTATATCCCTATATCCGTAAATCGCTATGTCCCTATATCCCTATGTCCCTTTGTACGCTTAAATCTTTAAAACTATGCAATGGATTTTGATGCGGTTTTTTTTATAGATAGAGTGTTTCACGAGGTAGGTAAATACGTATAATAAAACCGTGCGAAGCCTACGAAGTTTATTTATAAGAAATAGATGCTGACTTTGGCTGGTGTAACTATATCACACAGTGTTGTATTTAGTCATTGCGACATTTTATCTGGTTTTTTATTGTCGTCCCGTAACCAATTGATAAGTTCATTCTTAAAGGCATTTTTGATGTAGGTACCTTATAAAAGGTCTTCTGGTAAGAGCTTCAAGTTGTAAAACACTCTATCAGTGTAAAAAGTATCATATATAATATTACGATTTTCTTTATCGAATGTTTATTTAATTTAATTTAACAATATTTAGAAATAAACAGCTAATTTGATGAGTAGGTCTTGCCCGGATGACTGAATACTGATGGCTAATTCAACATTTCCACAAAGACCGTCTGAAAATTATACTAAACAACGTTCATTTAACTTTGTTTCGTATAATTTTTGATTACTTAATTTAATCAATTAAATCAAAGGTATTCAAGAAGATGCACCAAAAAATCTACCACTATGTTAAAATTAAGTACAAATTCAAACAGAAGTAATACGTCGGTTGGTCCTACGGTAAAACCCACCCTATACTATATGAATGATTATCAAAGAAGGAGTTGGTACAGGACTTTTTCGTTTCGTTTAAGACGACAGATTAAGTAAATGTGTTTTTTTGTGGAGACCGCAACACGGCAAACGTAGTATAAACGTAGTGTGACGCCCTCGCCAGATGGAAGATTATTTGAAAAAAACTTCAGGCAGATGATGGATGCAGCGAGCTCTAGACAGGGCGCTATGGCGCTCATTAAGGGAGGCCTATATCCAGCAGTGGACTTATAAATATAGGTTGATGACGACGATAGCTGGTTCCAGTGAGAAATACAAAATACAAATTCAAAAATCTGAAATAAGGTCGAGTAAATTCAACAGAGAGTCGCTAAAGTTAGACTTCTGACTAGTATTTGTAAAAACTTTACGACCCCACTCTGTGTGTGGTTTTATTTATTCTCTAGTTTCGTTATTGCTTTATTCCCAGAGGTATTTTGTCAACGACCCTTCTGAGTTCAATATGAGAGAACATTTTTGTATCATTCCCACTGCATGTACGATAAATTACAAAGTTAGTTCCGAAAAGGACTCACACTTGCACCAAAATGATATTTCCCAACGCTTCTAGTTAGCTAATCTTGTCGTTGCTATAATATGTATACTAATTGATTGATTTCAAACTAATTGATTATCGCACAACCTTTTCAGATTGTATATACCCTGGATGCCTTCCTTCCAAGTTTCGTTTAGATCCGTTCAGCTGAAAGGTAACAGAATTCGTATTCTGTTCCTTTCGATTTTACTTTAGAAAATTACCTATGTATAACAGTGCTCAAATAACAAAGAACTTAAATATATTATAATTAATGAAAAATAGTATTAAAATTGTACATTATTATTTAATTTATTATTTTGTATATTATTCGGTCCGTTACACTAATGTAAACTGACTCTAGATCCTTTCATAAGTAAATTCATTTATTGTAGGTAGATGCGGATAGAAGTCTTCTAGCCCCTAGCTTAACTGATATACATACATACGATACAACAATACACCACAAGATTGAGATAAATATTTTAGGATACCTACACCACGAACCATCCCTGTACAAAATCTGTAATCTGTAATGTAAAAAAATAAAAAAATAAATTTAAATACAAACATTTGTCCAATGACGGAAATCGAACCCGCGCAACCTCCTGCGTTGCGTCAACCTTCACCTCCCATACCACAGACGACGTCAAAAAGACCTACAACATTTTGAAGGTTCAAGTATCTATTTGTGAATAGCATTGTCAAGTGTTTAACCTAACAATTATGATTTCACTATTAGATAGTAAGACGGCCGCTGAGACAAGGGGCAATTTACGAGAATCTGGGCTCTTGTCGACGCGCTCCTATCTGATAACCTCACCCTGATTTATGACTTTAATCAGGGCAACAATGGCGGTGGACAAAAGTAATAATACAAGATGAACGCTATATTCAACTGAATTAATCTGAATACTTACAAAAATCACGAGTATATTTTGCAAAGCCCAATTGGCTACAGACATGATGACATTCCTTTGTCAATCAATCAATTTATGAATATATTTTTGAGTATTGGACACTTAGTTTTCATCAGTCATCATTCATCTTTTTTTTACTGAGTCTTCGTCTTCGCAGTATTACTTATCTTTCGAAGTTTGATGAATTAAAGAAAGAAATCATTACCTATGATTGTAAGCATATGATTGTTGCATATGAACTTACCTTGTCTGTCCTGGAAGATAGTAACTTATACACACAACAATGTACTACCTACTGACTCAAATAAAAAATAGAGAACAATTTTTCTATTCGAGTTGTTATTTTCTATTGATCCTATTATATTCGTCCATTCTAGTATTTATAGACTCAGCCAACAAAATGCTTGGTGGCAGTTAGTTTAACATTCGACCTGAATTCACTTCGAAGCCGAAGCATCGAAAATTGCTTTTATGTCACTAAAGATTTTGATTTTATAGCTATGGAAAACCTTAGTTAAAATTTTGCGTTATGATTTTACTGAAAATCTTTCTTTATGGCTATTTTAGTAACATTTTGCTTTTTTAACTTTGCATAGCAATGTTTATGAATCTTCATCATATACATTCTATAGCGCCCTGTTTACTGCTTGTCGCATCTAGCATCTGCCTCCAGTCTTTCGCAGATAGTAATTTCAACCAAAAAACCAGTCGGCGTCCTATACGTTTTCCGAGTCGCGGCCTCCACCCATGAACAGGTTTACCTAAGTGGTAAACGTTCTTCGCAAGATAAAGCCCGCCCACTGCTACTTCAACATCCTTATTTTTTGCTATGCCGATAACGTTAGTTCTCTGTCAGCTGTAATTGTTACAACTCCTATCCTTCAGAAAAACTCCTCACATAGCTCTCTCTATAGCTCTAAAGACTTTAAACTGGTGGACCAAACCTAACGCGAGTGTCCACGTCTCAGCTACATAGGGCATTACGGGCAAGAAGCACTGATTGAAAACTTTCATTTGCCAACTTGCGGTATGGATGACGAGAAGACCCGACGTAGTTTCCCAAACGGTGCCCAGCCTAGATGGATTGGCCTGTTGGCCTCCTTCTCAAAATTGTTTTTACCTAACTGCAGAATCTACCAGAGGTAAGTGTACTCAGAAAGAAGGTGGCCATGTACAATCTCCTATGAGACTTAGATGTTTTTCGACCAGGACAAAGAGCCTATGTTATTCTCCATCCTTCTACTAACTCTATTTCAAAAATCAAGTCGATTGGTTGATTGGTTAGGGCGTGGATGAAGGACAAATAAACAAACACAGTCACTTGCGCGTGTATAATATTAGTTAGGATTATAGTATCAGTAGCCCTCCGGTCAAGTGGAATGACGATCTGCGAAGACTGCTGGCAGATGCTGGATGCGTCAAGCTGAAGACGGGGTGCTAATGGCGCTCATTAGTGGAGACTTATGTCCAGCAGTGGACTATAAGCTGATGATAATGATGGTATTAGGAAGGAATATATTAATTTTAACTAACGTGGAACAACACTTTTGAGTTTAATCCATAATATAGGACTTTACCCTAGCATTTAACTATACCTCTGTATTAATCCATTCAACTGTTTAGCCTTGCAAATGTATGCAAGTCAACGACAACACATCAAGCTGTTCGAGAACGTGATCCAAATCCGATTGGATGCGTCATTGCGGTCGTAAAGCTTCTGTTGGCACATTTGACGCATAATTTCTAATCTCCTTCAGGGAGCTGTATAACAGCCGTATAATAGCGTCGTTGATCTGTATGTCTAGTGTGACTAGTGTGAGTTTGTGGAAAATGAAAAAGTATCCTCGGATCTACATGTGGATCAAGACTGTGGATCTAAGTGGAAGGAGGGCAAATTATTTCAAGAAAAAATCTTATTAACAACGAAGATTAAAGATCAACGAAGATCGACGAAGATCAACGAAGATCGAAGATCAAGGAATTGAAACAAATTAAAACTATGATATTCAATTGAAATTAATGAGCCAACTGTAGACTTTTTCATACAGTCTATGCTCAGATAAGCCATATCAATACCAGTTGGAATTGTCCCCAAGACACTGGCTGCATTACCACGCTGTATGGCAATGCTGATGCGCTGAGCCAGATATTACTCACCATCTCCTGGGTCACGCGTCGCATACCGCTTAAATTTACAAGTTAGTACTGGTAATTGCTAAATGCAATACTTAAAAATATTTTTTTTTATTAAAAAAAATTACAAGTTCATAACATACTACTTATTAAATTACTGATATTTGTATGTACCTACTACGAAACATAATTCCGATTGCTCTATCCAACACTTAAGTTTAAATTGAGATGTTAACAAAAATATTGTTGCTTAACTGGGGCTAGATGATGCTGTCTGTGTGTATTAAAAAATTACTTGTAGATAATTATGTTATATACGAATTTAAATTCGATTAATTAGTCAGTTTTGTTAAAAGTATCAAATTTTATTTTATTTATTCATCAGTCAACTAACTTCGTTCGAAAACCATCATTTTATTATTTGTTTGTATTGTCTGCAGGAGTCTAAAAGTCTCACAAGTCACAAGCACGTTCGTAAACTGGAAGAGGCTGGTCCACAAATAGACTGAAATATTTTACGTTTACTTGGATAGAGGCCCTACTACCATTTTATTTTACATACAGTTTATTTTTATTTTTAGCGGACCTGTTTTCTTCTTTCTCGTGAATACTTTTAACTAGCATTCTGTCTCTATTGTATCCTTATCCTTCCTTAATAATATTATAAACGTGAAAGTTTGAATGGATGTTTGTTACTCTTTCACTCAAAAAGTACCTACGTACTGAATGGATCGGGCTCTTATTTAATATACGTCGATCTAGCTCTGGATTAAAATATAGGCTAATTTTTATCCCATAAATCAATTCTCATGGAAAAAAACTCTTGAAACTTTAAGTTATCTTTAGCTGAAGTATTGATGAAACAAAAATTTTGGGATTACATTATGCTTTCGTGAGTGAAAAAGAAAGTGGTAGGGCCCTGACCGTGGGAATTGAACGTACATATTTCATTGCGGGTAGTTGCACAACAATCCATCCTTGGAGTTTACGATTTGCCCAGAAGCTGTAGCTTTGCAAGACAAAAGGTTGGTAAAACCTGGAAAAGTCAACAGAGATTTATTTTAGTAATAACTAACAATAATGCTGGACAATCCACACCGTGAAATCGTGGCCCAACTCATAGCACTCATATATAAATGGAAAAGTTTGGATGTTTAGACATTTAGATGTAATTACTTCTTTAAGCTTAAACCAGTAATAGCATAAAAGTAGTTAGCGACTATCGAGACGTGATCTTGAAGTCTGTTTCAAAAAATCCCTTAGAAAAAGAAATGTCACAATCATGTCTAAATCCTATCGCTAAGGATTGGACGACGAAGGACGACAACGGAAAGAGTTAGACCCCCAGTTTTTGGAGGATTTGTACAATAAATTATAAAATTTAATACAACATTCAAAAATTTTAAAGTTACAGAGAAAAAATAAAATAAAAATCGTTTTTTTGTCTGCTTTCTAAAAAAAATATTGTTTTTACAACGCTTATGTAGTATTTGTATTTTTTATTTATTTTATTAGCTAGGTAAACTATCTAGCTTTCAAATGAAACTACTTCAAATAAAATACACTATTTACTCAAAAAGAAACGAAGAAAAAAACAGATGAAGTAGTCTTCATTTAAAAAAATATTAAAATTGCTTTGTTTTTGAGATAAATAACATATAATTTTTTTAATTCCGATTTTTATCGATAAATATGTGTCGTGTATCCGCACATTTCGTTTGATCAAGGTTCGACAAATCACATTGTATAAACTAAAAAGGATATTAAAGAAAACAAAACAAAACATTTCGAAATAACTCCATCATTCACAATTTCATTACATTTAATTTAAAATAACCATCTGACTTTGTATAAAACATTACTAACGTATAAAGTGTTCTAGTTTTGTTTTTTTCAAACTTTAGTGACACTGGCGTGTGTCTATTTTCATACCGTCTACGTATGCAAATGTTAAGACTCGTGGCAAATGTTTCATTAAAAGGTAGTTAGAATGACTTAGAAATAGATAGTCTATTGTCTATTCATGTCCAGTCTTACAAGAGCCTAGTCATGTACTCAGGGCCCGAATTAGACCACTAAATAAATCGCTTCACCATTTAAATAGTATAGTGTCAAAATGTCAGACAGTGTTAAACTCTTTTTGGCATTCTACTACCACAAACTTTTAGAGATTCATTCATAGCTGTGACAATTACGTTTATGACTACCAATTTGAAAAATTTTTTCAACATTCTAATTATGAAAAGTCTCTTCAAGCGTAAAAAACAGTAGAATACCAAATGCACAAACGTCATTCTCTAAAAAGAATACAGGCGATCACTAGACAAAATAAGCTCTGTGGAATGGTTAAGTGAGTGTTCTATGTCCATCGGCTTATTTACTGGCGTTTTACAAACGCTACATAAAACGTAAAGTATTTACAGACACAATCTGATCTCTTCAACGTCGCAAATTGTCTTGGAAAAGACTAAACAACTCTCGGTATACACTTAAATAATTATTTGACGATCATACCAAGGCAGCACCACCACAGAATTATTATTCATCTTGATTGAATGGCACTATTGAGACTTTTGTTTTGAATGTATTGGAATTGGGCCCCTGGACTTCACAAGTGTGTGCCAAGCACAGATGCACTGCCTATTCCTTCAATTAATATCCCTTGACACACTATTTATTATGCAATAGAATAAGTAAGTTTTTTATTCAAATGGCCACTATCTCACTTACGTAAGTGAAGAAAGATGGAGAATATTTTTGCTAAAATATGTGATCGATATTGCAGAAGTGAAAAGTCACATAGAAATATCTTGGTAAAGAAACTAGGTACCTATTGAATTGATCGAGTACCTTGCTCACATTACATGAGTACATTATTTACTCACGTGCATAGAAGGAGTTAATTATTTCAAGCTTTTTTGTTACACTGTAATCTGTGTTACAGTTACAGTGTTCAGGTCCGCGCGGCGACCCGAAGTAACCCAGCAGTGTATTTGTTAATGCAATAGAAACAGTTTCTTAGAAAGCTTTACAATGGCGTTTATTGCATGAATATAACTTTATTGTACAATCGTACCTTAATGTAATCATGCCAGAAGCGTTCCCGAGAAATTTTCCATTATAAGATTCAGTCCAGTTCACTTCTCAGAGTACCTCGATTAATTGTGTCAGTCGCAGGAACTCTGCAGTTGCTTTTATTTCTTGGGTTCAGTTATCTTGTTATGCTTTTATTTCCTAGGAAGTTGTATTAGTTCTACAGCTGCACAAGCATCAGCGGGATCTATAGCGTTGGTAATTTTAATTCCCTTTTTATTTAACAAAATTTCTCAATGCTAGAATTTGTTGTCAATTTATGTCAATCTTGTATTAATAAAGGCGCTAAACTTGGTTCAAGAAACGATAATCTGAAAGAGTGATTCCAAAAGTTGAATACTTTTTATGTCGTAAGATCGTAAGTTATAGTTCAGCCAGAGCGCATGTCACGGAACTAAGATTCAGTGGTATTCATCATCATCATAAACTTATATTAGTCCACAGCTGGACATAGGCCTCCCTGTATATCTGGTCTTTGCTCTCCAATAATCATCAGACATCTCTCTGACACATTCAGCTCCCAGAACGCAAACAAAGAACAATGACAACGTACTACACTAGTAGCTTTTCATTTAGCTTTTAGGCTATCAACATAACAACAAACACTCAATCTAGAGAAAAAAATAACATATAAAGTTTAGTTTTAACTATCGAAAATGGCTTGCGTTGCGTTAATAAACGCACGGAATAAGGAAAACTTCTTTGTATTTTGTGAAAGAACTCATCTGGAAAAGTACCTCGTTTCCACCGGAAAATATCATTGCTATCTTTTAGTGGAAGAGAATGATTGCAGGTGGAATTCAGGTAGCTCATATGACAGTTATTTGACAGACATGAGACATGGCTTTTATAATGCCACGATTGAAATACATAATATTCTCATATAAGTTTTTTACTGATAATTCTTAACTTCATATCTTAACTTTATGCTAGATATAAAGGCGAAAGTTTGTAAGTGAGGATGCTTCTTTTATTTACACACTTTAGGTACACTTCTAAATCATGCCCTAAAGCTTTCAGAACATGTGATTTGGGTAGGTACTGTCTTAATTGAAATTAACTGATATATTTTATACACAATCATTATTATTATTTAATTTGACAAGGAAAACCCGGAACAAACATCTGCAAACTGTACAATTAATTGGCCCACGGTGTAATTGCGTGGGAAGCCACTAACGGAAGCTAGTGTTATATAAATAAACTTATAGATAACAGGACTTTAAACAACTTTCTACGTAAATAGTTATTGTAAATACTAGTTGTAATTTTTCTATTCCTTGCTTGTAATTTTCGTTGTTAATAAAGCTGTACATTAAGAAAAAAAAAAAAAAAACAAAACTTTCTACGTAGATACAAGATGAAATACAAATTTAGTAACTCTTAGGGGTTCTGAGGAAATACAGTCAAATATTCGTTCACAAGTTTCTCAACTTCTCTCAACTTGTTAACCACTTCTGTCGGTACCCTAGTCAGTTTCAAACGGTCATTTTTGTTTTAAATTATTCCATACATCCTTTATTTGATGGTTTATAATAAGATTATATGAGAAAATTGGGGCTTTATTTAGTTGAACTAAAAATTTTTGCGTCAATTAGGTTTACGTTTTTTAGGCTACGTTTTAAGGCAATACATTAACGTCATGTTCGTTCTGTACCATTAACGAAAAATATCTCTAAGGTCTTAGACTATTGCAATTAACCAGTATTATTTACTTAACTTTGCATACAAGACCAGCCCTGTCATGATAAAGCTTACGGAAAATCTATTATAAAAAGTTTCCCTTCACTTAGTAACATACATTTATAGTGACTACGTTGGTAAGTATTCCCTATTTGTACCTTGTTTACTCCAAGTAGTGTAATTTTCGTGTCACGAGTGACGAGGGCACGCGATTTATTTGCGACTGCGGAAATTCTTACCCCTGAGGCTATTTTACTCAGACAATTTTGATTAAATACATTTTAGGGTTCCTTAGTCAATAAGGCTCTTAAAGTTTCTATACACGTATGTCCGACCTTGGCTTAGCTCGAAGACTATGAGTATCAGAAAGCTTTAAAATTTTGACAATGTTCGGGTTTAGATTACCGCAGCCAGGTTCTGTCAAAATTACATTCCTGTTCCTGCTCCAAAGGACAACCCAAAGCTACAAACTTCTAGTAAAGTTTGACCAGATACTTTGGCGACTGTTTAGTAGTTTACTAAGTTTATGAACGGAATTCTAAGTTCTTCCCTAGTTAGCTAAGAGCCAGAGCAAGCCCTATGTAGGTATCCACTTAGATTTTCCTAAATCACCTACGCACTGGACGGCAAACTCAAAACTGGAAGACTATTCAGGAAGGCAAATACTAAAGATGTGACCAAGGCTGCTTAAGAGTTTAGCAGACTAAGAAGAATAATAAACCTAGTTACCCTGTCTTTAAGCATTTAATGTTTTTTTATATTTTTTTATATCATCAGCGGTTTTATGATGTTCTCTTAGTATAACAAAATCATCATCATCTTCACCTGTTTATACCGCGGCAATAGCTTTTCAATGATACATATTATTAAATTCGAAAATTACAATTAAGGAATATAAAAAATAACAACTAGTTTAAACAATTGAAACCATTGAGCTAACTGCGGACGGTTGCAAACACTAAAGGTAGCTCAATTGATCCATGTCAATACCAAGTATATTAAATCGATTCAAATTAATAATCGTGAATGAATGAATTTAATTCTCTCTCAACTTTTTATTGCATCAAGAAAAGGACGGCGTTTCCCCATATTCTCTACTTTTCCCGTTAGTGCCACTGCGAGATTTAAATCCAAAGCCGAAAAATTCACCCAATTTACTGCTCCCCTTTGATATTTTGATTCAAAAGCGTTTTAACGCTAGGGATGTCGTCGACACAAAGCTGATTTTACTTCAGGGCATCTGTGCATAGAATATTTATAATGTTATTCTTTAAAACATGTTCTTTTTGTGAGCGTCGTGCAATGTTACCTTTGAAAGATATCTTGTATATTATAATATAAAATTAAGATTATACTTATCGTTATCTGAACATAAAGGTAAATTAATAAAAAATAAAATAAAAGGTAGCATATTATAATAATATATTTTTCATTACTCATACTCGGAAAGTAGGTCTGAACATGCCTGAAGAGCGGTTTGAAAGTGATACTTTTCCGCCCTAGGGAGAATCGTTTTCAACTGACAGCTATGACGTTACTATTGAACCATGATAATGGCAGAAGTGTATGTTTTTATTTTTATTTCCTTGTATTCGTAATGAAAAGCACAGTGTTTACCTCGGGTGAAAGTAACTTTATTTAGTCCCTCGAACTATTGGCGCCCGAGTGTACCGTCTCGGGACTAAATAAGTTACTTTCAACCCTTGGGTAACAATGTACTAATAATTATATCATTTTATGCTAGTTCTAGATAGTGGACGTTTTAATGCATTGATTATGTACTTATAATCTATCTTACGATAACTTGAAAGGTATCCTAAATCCTAACTAGCTGCACCCCGCGACTTCACCTGCGTGAAAATCGTTGAAAAGTATGTGTAATCGTTGAAAAGTGTGTGTAAAGTCTATTCCAGGTCTAGAACTATATCATTAAATTCCAGTCCAATCTTTTCAATTGTTTTAGCATGAAGAGGTAACAAAATATCCATCCATCCTAATTTTCGCATTTATAATATTGGTGTAATTGCTCTTGCAATCACTATATCACTATCACTACATATAATAATAAGAAAACAAAACAAAGCCGCTGTCTGTCTGTCCCTATGTATGCTTAGATCTTTAAAACTACGAATTTCGATTCAGTTTTTTTAATAGAAAGAGGGATTCAAAAGGATGTATCACAATACTACTCTAATAATACTCCCGTGCGAAGCTGAAGCGGGTCGCTAGTCACTATCACTACATGGTATAAAACAAAGTCGCTTTTTCTGTCCCTATGTCCCTTTGAATGCTTAAATCTTTAAAACTACGCAACGAATTTTGATGCGGTTTTTAAATAGATAGTGATTTAAGAGGAAGGTTTATACGTACAATAAAACCGTACGAAGCCGGGGCGGGTCGCTAGTAGGACATGAAATACCTTTGTAAACTACCAAAGTTAAAATCACGCCGCCTCTAATAACATTTTCCTATATAAAAATAATTGAAATGCAGCATAAACATTTTGCGCATACTACTCTGCTGCTGTTAAAGTTCGAACCATAGAGTTCACACCCATAGGTGTCGATACGGGACTGTACGTAAACAAAACGTTTCAGCGAATTGCAATTCATGTGAATTGCTCAAAGCTGTTGATATTTGATGAACGCTTGTGTCTTGTTTGAGATTTGTTTAGTATCTGTTAGAATTTTTCTGCGACAGCGTGCAGAGGTAGTATAATAAAACAATTGATGGTTACAGGGGTTATTTTGCGGTTATTCGTTGTAAAATAAAGGATACAAATACTACTAACAGCTAACACTATTACTTATCTATAATATAAAAATGAATCGCAAAATGTGTTGGTAAGCGCATAACTCAACAACGCCTGGACCAATTTGGCCAAATCTTTTTTTAAAATGTTCGTTGAAGTTCAAGGATGGTTTTTACGGCGAGAAAAATATGATATTTGACAAATAAATAAATTTCCCCGCGGGCGACGCTGCGGGGCGCAGCTAGTGCATTATAAAAATGTCCATTCGGTGCTTTGTGTGCTCTTGTAGCATTTTTTATATTACATTTTTATATAAATTTTAAGGCGAAATTTCAATAAAAATGATGTTCATCTTTACATTTTGCGATAGAGACCTATACCTAATTTGGTGTTTTTAATCTTTAAACTGACTGCGAATTCCTTATTTTTGAAGTTTTGCGAGAAATACTAAAAGACGGGACCCATGATCATGATCTATAGAAAACCTTAAAAATTATCAAAATAGCTCTACTTTTTAAAGAGAAAACTCTAGATATCCATAAAACTAAATATAATTTTCGAAATTCTGAAATTAGAACTACCTATTTCCTTTTCAAAAGTTGAAAATATACGAACCTTGACTTCGAAAAGAAAGTATGAAATGCCTATTTAAAATACTTGTGTACTTCTTTGGCCGCTTTTTTAATAGGATTATTAGGTCTTAAAACTAAAAAGTTAGGCAAAAGTTCTGCTACTGGTAGCAATACAAACCTTCTATTTTTAATTCACAATTATAATTGTTATGAGGAACTAGAATCCATTACGTTAGTGATGTGTGGCTATGTGAAATGGTTCAGGTACACCACCATTAATAGCACTAATGGTTTATCGATGCTCTAATTGTCCTGGGAAGTCAATGGTATTGTACAGAGGTTTATTACATTAATGCTAATGGGGTTATAGAACTAAGTTATTGACAATTATCACATCACTGATGCTTACATAATCCTTTCTATTATTACCTTCTCATCTACCTATCATCTACCTATCATCAGCCCATATTAGTCCACTGCTGGACATAGGCCTCCCCTAATGAGCGCCATAGCGCCCTGTCTTCAGCTTGACGCATCCAGCATCTGCCAGCAGTCTTTTGCTGATCGACATCCCACCTGACCGGAGGGCGTCCTACACTACGTTTACCAAGTCGTAGTCTCCACTCATGAACACGTTTACCCCAACGGCTGTCGGTTCTTCGCGAGATATGGCCGGCCCACTGCCACTTCAGCTTGCTTGCTAATCTTCGAGCTACCTTCGAATCTTTGAGCTATGTCGATAACTTTGGTTCTCTGTCGGATGTATTCATTACGAATCCATCCTTCAGAGAAACTCCGAGCATAGCTCTTTCCATAGCTCGCTGAGTGACTTTGAACTGATGGACCAGCCCTACCGTGAGTGTCAACGTCTCAGCTTCATAAGTCATTACGGGTAGGACATTCTGATTTCTATGGGTAGGACGCACTGATTGAAAACTATCGTTTTCAATTTATTATCACCTTCTAGTACTAAACATATTACACATACTAAAAGGTACATTAGCAATGTAGGTACTTCTAACAGGCATACACAATATATTAATGACTAAGTACGAACAAACAAAAACTAAAAGTAATACAATGAAGGGGTTGTATAGATAGAAGTAAAGGTATATATTGAGTGTGGTACAATAAAAATAAAAGAAACAAGAAGTAGGCACTTAAAATAAAAACAACCATGTACAAAAGTGTCCTTCAGCAGACTGAGGGAATAATACGAGAAACAATGTTGTAATTTAAAGATATAATACAGATAATAAAAAAAGATACAAAAAATTATTAAGTCTACCAGAAAAGTATCTACATAAGATTTAACTATTATAGTTGGGTTTGTCTATGTATTTTGGCTACGGTCCCATACTACGATCATGTACCCCTGCACGATACCAAAAATATTGACTGATTTCTCGGGTATCAAATTAACATTATCAGAATAACTACCTACTCAATTCTAGTATACATACATTGTACAAATGATAATAAGTAATTAAGTAGGTATTAAAGTTACACTATCTTGAATTAGCAAAATATAAAAGCTAACGAATTCTCTAATATTATTTCACAATAAGCTTGTCTGTATTTCTAAGTAGGTATTATCTGATTTCAAATACCCAGACACTCAATAGAAAATAATACACAAAACTCAAGTACCGCTAAGCTTGGGGCTAGATGAAGCTTTGTGATCCAGCATTATTTATTTCAGACATTTTCCACCAATATTATTCGCTATAATTTTCTTACTAAATCAAGGAACTATCTAGCGGTAAACATGATAAAAACATTTAGCACGCTACTTGTTTTCATGATTTACAGTCGTCTTATTTTGAAAGTATTGTAATTTTTACAGTCTCTGATGGTTCGCGTGGCAACTTGGCGTAATCATAACTTAAGTAGGTATATCAACAAAGGGTCCTCCATAAAAGAGTATTGCCAATTTATGAGTCTGCTTTGTTCAAAAAAGTCTGCAACATTTTTATGTGGAAACTCTCTAGTTGATAAAAGTTAGCTTACATGATGAAAGTTGACTTTTAAGAAATTTATGCGCGTGGTAAATTTATGAGACTCTTTCGCTGGAAATAAATCTTTCAGAGAAAACTTCGGTATGGCTACATTATCAAAATTATACAAAGTTCTCTCTCTCATTAGTGATACGGATGAAAGAATCTTTTGAACTTCATCACGTTTTACCTAAATAAGCTTATATTATAAAGAAGTTTTACAACTTCAAACCGACGTTGGTATGTGTAAAAAAATATCCGAAACCTGCGATTTCATCTGCGATACCTTTTTTCAGGCAATAGGATAAGCTTACCTTATAACTTTTGATAGTTAACCTTGTACTTAGGTTAGAATTGAAACGGAAACAATGTGATCTTGAGATAGTTTGGCAAGTTAACGCATCAACATTTCTGGAGGTGATTGCGTCAAGTTTCGAGGCATGATGACGCTATCTGTCTTGCCGTAATGGCTACCGGAATTCAGACTGTTCTCAACGGAACATTTGCGACGGTATATACCCATTAGTTAGTGTAGGTGCCACTTAGTTCTCGTCTGACTCGACTAGGATCTAGTAATTTGGAATTTTACTGGCACTCTAGGCAAACTGCTAGTCTCACGTCGTTGACGGTGCAGTTTTGCATGGTATTTGTACTTGCCGCTTACACCCAGAGCCGAGATAAGGTTTTGGTATCAATTTAAACACTTCATTTCTTAGATTAGCTCGCTTTTTTCAGTGGAAACGTTTGATCTAATCGTACTAATACAAATTTTGCGTGGTAGGACGGATGTGTGTTACCTCTTCATGCTAAAACTATTTAACGCATAGGGCTGAATTTTTGAATGCACGTAGTTCTAGACTTGCAATAAAACATTACTAATTGGCTACAGGCTACTTTTCATGCGGGTGAAACCGCAATACGCAGATATAAATGCCACAGAATTCGACACTGGAAAGCATTCAATTCTGGATCTACAGCGTCGGTGGTAAATATGCCTACGTTTTGGTAAAGTCATGAGAGTTTAGACTAGAGCTAGCTTGAGCAGGCTTTAGAAATTAAATAAACAATGGATGGTTCATTGGTCGACCCGAACCAACATCAACACTATTTAACATTTATAATAGACTAACAGGCATTATAATATACAAGCAGCGCCTCCCGGTTTCACCCGCGCTTATTCCCGTTCCCATGGGAAGTCTGGAATAAAATAAAGCCTATGTGGTATTCCAGACAATAATCTATCTCTGTGCCAAATTTCATCCATATCCGTTAAGTAGTTTTTGCGTGAAAGAGTAACAAACATCCGTCCATCCATACTGACAAACTTTCGCGTTTATAATATTAGTAGGATTTTAGTCTATACATATAACAAAGTGGGCAACACAGTGACATTGCCGATTCTGTTGTTCATATTTTATTTCTGTAGCAACTTTTAATTTTTACTACACAAACAATAAAATTATAAACAGGTTTGTATAGGGAAGAAAATATAACTTTATTTAGTCTCTAGATGAAACTATATTTAATTTAAGTGGTCAACCCCATTAATTAAATGTAAAGTACGTTTAATCAACCGCCGACCACGAATTGTAACAATTACATTATTATCGCAAAAACGTTACAAAATAGCCGATTTAATACGCTATTTGAGCTGAATCCGACATTATTTGTGAAAACGCACTACAAAGTATTTCCACATAAATTTTATTTGCCTAAATCAGTGGATGCATGTGTTTCAGTTCAAATGCAATTTCATAAAATTACGCGTCCAATATGTTGGTGCCTGTATTGGCTTATAAAAATAGTTCATTAATAAAACAACCTACAAATTGGTTGATTTATTAATGGACTATTTTTATAAGCGTAGGTACGTCCTCATATTGATAAAAAAAATTACAATCAAAGAATAGAAACAAATAAAAACTAGTATATACAATTAAAGTAATTGAGGTAGCTGCAGACGATAGCAAAAAGACTACCAGGTAGCTCAACTTATCCATATCAATACCAGTCGGTAGCGTCCCCAAGACGCTAGCTGCATTACCATCATAGAAGAAGGAATAATAATATGGTACTAGAAGTCGCATATTATTCCTAATTCTATGATTACCATGCTGTTTAGTAATATAATTGATTGATGTATCATACAGCACTATCATTTTCTAGCAATATTCCAGTCAGCTTCGACCAAGGTATTTACAGATGGATCAAATATTTTCATCTGCAAAGCCGCAGCAAACGAGATTGGATTGAACCTACAAGCCAGTGCAAAATAACACGCTCGCCACGATCTAAGCTTTGTGGCCGCGCTCCTATTATGAATAAATCGCAAGCTCCGCTATGACCATGATGTACGTCGGTACAAATTGGATTTATTTCCCCTTCCATTGGTACGTACACAGTATAAACTGTTATTGCACGTATGAGCGATGAGGTGTTATGAATAAAATATTTTACTTAGTGCGTGTCACGTAAAAGACGGGTTGGATCTGAACGTGTAGGTATTTTTGTGAGGGTAGGATCAGAATTCCGAATAAATAGCACGGGGATGGATGGCGCTCATGTTGTTCATGTTTGAACAAGATTGTTCAAAGATCTGTACTATCAAGGTATTTGATTGGGATTTGAAATGTTAACGGATTTTTAAAAAAGTACTTAGATGGTTCTCAGTTCGACTGTTTTTTTTATGTGTGCATCAACTTTTTACAACGAGAACCAATTTAGACGATGCATTTTTATTGAATGTTGATACATCTCATGTAGTCAAAGACATTGTGGAAAATGTCTTTGCATGTAGTCCCATATACATTTGAATATGATCGATCAGTAGTTTTTGAGTAATACATAACAATGCACATTTTTTTGACGTCGCCTACAATGTCATCCGTCATCCATCTAGCGGATGACTGATACCTTCAGTTAGTATTTTCCCCTTTTGTTTCTAAACTTTGTAGATTTATTTCTGTAAATAATATAAAATTGTATTGTATTGAGTATGTAGGTATTATAAATATTTTTGTGTCATAATGTTAATTTATTTTCACTTACATAATATTATAGTTTGTTGCATATTATAGTTCAGTATAGTTTTTTTTAATGAATTTAATTGAGACAGAATCCTTTTTTGTAAATATTAAAAACTCAACCCCAAAAAAAAATAACTCGATACTGGCAAAATTGCGTCAATGCTGACGCAGAGCCATAACCAAGCAGAACTAGATATAATATTTTATACTTACATTACGTTTTTTTATTACACATAGAAAACATTCGAAACACTCAAAAATTTCATCACAAGCTCTACTTAGGGCTAGACGTATCATCGTTTATATATTTATTTATACATTTTAAATCAGTTTATAATTTTTAAAACAAACCAAATTATCAGAATGACGACATTAAAGTAGAGATTTAACCACTTATTTTTATATCCACCATTTTCTGACCCGATTCGCCACACTCATTCCAGGTAATTTTCTGCTCATGATCGTGGATTAGAAACTCGATAAGCTTTTGTTTTTCTCAAAACTTGAAAAGATAATATAAAGACAACCTCCGTTTCTTAATAACTTTTCTTCTTAGCTTTATACCCTGCCCGAGGAATGAAAATATTTAGCCAATTTCATTTAATCCAGCAGCCAGCACGGCAGGCTGACTTAATCCGATGGTCTGAAACAGACGAGAAAGTAAAGTAGATTAGAAACATAGTCCACAAATTGCAGTCCATTTTAAACCTATCCGTGAAGGCATTTGTCTCATTCTTCGATACGTAGATAATGAAATAAATTAAGGTAGTAAAATAATTCTTTATTTACACAGAAAACTACAACTAAGAAAGGAACCAAATTAAAACTAGTAATTATGATTGAGCTAGCTACAGACGATTTCAAACAGTCTAGAGGTAGCTCAACTGAACCCTATCAATAACAGTCGGACCTCGGTGGTACAGTGGACGAAAGTTTAGAAGAAGACGTATTAGGTTGCGATTTAATTCTCCATATAAAATTTAAAAATATTTAAATATTCTTGCTTGGGGGATGATGCTATTCGAATTGTTCAGATTTTTACAAAATTTTAAACACACCTTAAAATCCAAATCAAGTATTCATTGGGGCTGGGCTGCATAAATTTATCTTCCTTTTTATCAAATAAAACAGTCTTAAAACCTTATGTAGTAAGTTTATTATACACACCTAATTAGGTATATACCAAAGTAATAAATCCTCGAACGTCCCTACAGTATAATACCCAGTGAACAGCGTTCAGCATACGTTTTATTCCTTAAATCGTAAAGTTTTTAGAACGGAACTTACGCTTTTAGTTTTATTTCATTGCCTCTACGAAAGCTTTTTATGATATCCCTAATAATGTTGCATGAGAACCCTTTGCGCATAACGTATAGCTTAGAAACGATTTATGTTGCCTAATATAGCCAAGAATAGATTAGATATCATAACTTATGGCCACTAAAATTATTATGGGCTATGTAGATATGTATCTGGAACAAAAAATTTAGGCTTCTGGTTAAGTGAGTGAAATATTGCGAACGTTCTTTTTGATAAGCTGTTGTTTTACTCTTTTGGAACCGGAGTTTGGATACTCGTTATACTACATTTAGATTACGAAAACTGGGGAAATCATTTATGGGTAATTGTGTGCGCTTCTATAATAAGCTTCCATCTGAAGCAACTGAACTTTCTATTCGTAGATTTAAACAGTACATAAAACTAAATCTTGTCATGAAGGCATATTACTCCATAAATGATTACATCAATGACGTTAGTGCTTGGCCAGATGTCGCTCAGTTCCACACCGGCAATAGTATGTAAGCACCATTAGAGATAGGCATGTACCAACTAAATGTATAAAACCAACCAGATTTCCGCCTTGGTACTCTTCTTCGCTGAAAAAGGTTTTAAATGAGAAGTACAAATATTACAGGAAATTCAAACGTTACGGTGCACTCGCGGATAAGTTGACTGTAAACTTCCTTAAAAAGAGAGCTAAAGTTCTTGAAGAAAGTTGCTATAGTTTATATATTGAATCAGTTGAAAGCTCAATCAAAGACAATCCAAAACATTTCTGGTCATATTTTAAAACGCTCTCTAAATCTACTTCTTTGCCAAATTCTATAAATAATGAAACTAAAACTGCTACTTCAGGCACTGAAATTTGTAATCTCTTCGCCGAATATTTTCACTCAACATTCTTAGTACCTCAAAACTCGCCACCACTTCAAAACTGTGCTATCAATGATCAGGCTGGTACGTCCGTTGCTGAATGCGGAATATCGTCTATTGAGCTCACACATCAGATGATTAAGACTGGACTTCTTAAACTCGATGGATCTAAATCAGCTGGACCTGACTCCATTCCACCTGTTTTACTTATTAGATGCGCTGAAAGCTTATCTAAACCCCTACTTATTTTATTCTCAAGATCAATAAAGGATGGTATTGTTCCGTCATTATGGAAATCGGCGTTTATAACCCCAGTACACAAAAAGGGACCTAAAGATAAGGTTACAAACTATCGCCCTATCTCTAAATTAAGCATTATAGCTAAGGTATTTGAAAAAATTGTATATGATCAAGTTTATTTATCTGTTAAGACTGCACTTCCGCCAACACAGCATGGCTTCCTTAGGGGTAGATCTACTGTGAGTAACCTCATTTTATTTAACGAGATCCTAACTGACACAATGGATAATGGTACCCAGGCAGATGTAATATATACCGACTATAGCAAGGCTTTTGACCGGATCGACCATAATCGACTTATTTTTAAGCTATCTTTATTGGGTATAAGCGGTGATCTCCTAAGATGGTTTACATCCTACATATATAATAGGTCGCAGGTTGTAGTGCTTGGTAATTTTACTTCTAAGTGGATGAGCGTTCCGAGTGGAGTACCGCAGGGATCCTTATTAGGACCTCTTCTATTTTTATGTTTTATTGCTGATATCGACTCTTGCTTCCGTAATTCTACTGTACTTTGCTACGCTGATGACATGAAAATCATTAAGCCAATAACTACTCTCAACGATGCTATTCTTCTCCAAGAAGATCTCAACAGTCTTAATGATTATTGCTCTACTAACTCACTAGAGCTAAACGTAACTAAATGCAACATTATGACTTTCACTAGAAAATCCAATACTATAAACTTTGATTACTCGTTAAAAGGTATTAAATTAAACCGTGTTAATGAAATTAGGGACTTAGGAGTTATACACGACTCGAAGCTTATATTTGACTCGCATATTTCATCAATAGTCGGTAAAGCATCAAAGGCGCTGGGTTTTATCATGCGATCTTCTAAAGACTTTAAGCAAGTTAAGACTTTAAAAATTCTATATAGTACGTATGTGAGATGTCATTTAGATTACGCATCGCAAATTTGGAACCCAGCGTACTCAATCTATATCGATAGACTTGAGCGCATTCAAAAAAAGTTTCTACGCTATCTCAACTTCAAAATGAAGGTATTCCCCTACCAGTCAGACTACTTACGTAACTGCATTAAGCAACACCTACTACCCTTAAAATTAAGACGTGATTACGCTGAGGTTATTTACTTATCTAAAATTGTGAATTCATCCATTGATTGTCCGGACATCCTCAGTAAAATTCAACTATACGCGCCATCTCGATCATTTAGAAATAATAACCTTTTATATCTGCCTAAAGTTAATACAAATTATCGTCAAAATTCATTCATGTATCGTACAAGCAACAAATTTAATCAGTTCAGCAAAAAATGTGACCTAGATCTTTTTCTCTCGACATCGACCCTCAAATGCGAGTTAAACAAACTTTTCTTTAATCAGTAGGTAGATAGGTAGCAATCAAACTAATTCATTTTTATTATTTAGGTAATGTGCCCTTACACATGTTATTGAATTTATGAGTGTGAATGACCCATAGTGCTGATCCATTTAGGTATAATTTAACTTACACTGTGCTAATTATTGCTATTATTTCTTGTTATTTTAGTTTGTAGCTAGTTGTGGGAGCCTGTTAATGGTCACCTTGCTGCTCAATACTGTGTTTATTTAGATAAGTAATATTGTACCGATGTCTCCCCTAAAACAAATAAATAAATAAATAAATAAATAAATAAATAAATAAATAATTATATATAAGGCAAACATGTATTAGACACATAAGTTATACACGTGCTAGTGGTTTCTATTTCGCTTCTTCCACTAGTGGACAAAAGAGTGAAGCGAACTGAAAATCAATTATCACTTTATTTCTTATTATATATATATATATATATATATTATTTTGATAAATTATGTACCTATAGTATTAAATTTGACTTATCTAAGTCCTTTTTTGTTAGCCTAAAGAAATAAAGATATTGGTTTACTGATTTACTAGCTGAGCCCGCGGCTTTATCCGGGTGAAAATTGATGAAAAGTAGCCTATGTCTTATTCCAGACCTAGAACTAAGTATAGGTATTTACAGTTTCAGCCAAATCCGTTCAGTAGTTTTGACGTGAAGACGTAACAAGCATCCATTCATCCAAACATTTAAATTTTCAATGCATATTTTATTGACTTCGACGATTAATGAAAGTCTTATTTTTTGCTCTTTATGTAGAATTTGAAGTGGGTTTGCAGTTTTTTTTTAATTATACGTCAATTTTTATATCACTTTGTAAGTGTAACACTTAATTCGAATGAAATCTACTTAAATGAACCCTCTTAAATTTTTGGAAGAAATTATGTACAGATTTAATTTAAAAAAAATTACTTGATTTAACGTAATACTACGTAATATTTTTGTATGAAACGATTATACCAATAAAGCATGATAAAGGAAGAGCGTTCGCTCCTAATACAGGTATTTAAATATTTAAAAGGAGGTTTTAAGCACGGATATAAAAATAATGTAGCATTGATATATTTATAATTTTCATTATACATGTTTCTATACACCCAAACCCTTTAAAGAGTATACACATATACAGATACACTGTTTTGCATTTATACAGACGTAGATAATGACGAGATAAAGTAGACCAATTCCTGACATTTGATGATCAACATCCAAATAGTGTAGCTGTTGTGTGTTGCTTATAATGTTGCTTGTTTAAGGAAGAGGTAAAATGCAAACAAAAATGGATGAAATATCGTACCTACAGATAAGACTCAATACGAAGGGTTTTTCTATCTGCATTCGACTTTTAACATATTTTTATCAGATAGGTTTCACAATTGAGAATGCTGAATAGCTATTCACCACTGCTAACTGATTGATCAACATGATTAAAATTCCACATAAGGTTTGAACATAAACATTTCTTTAACATCCGTAACAACCCAAATGAAAGGCTTTACAAATCATAAAGGCAGGCAGCAATTGTTATCCAAATAAAAAGAGGCCTCCATTCTTACTTCCAAAACTTGGCCACATTATTTACAATACAGCCGACGACAACAGACCACCTGGGATTCTACCAATAAACATAGACCTTAGGATGAGTTTTACAAAGCTTACGAAAACTATAAAAGTTTTCGTTTTCTTCCATACCATAATGTCTTTGTATCCTATGCTACTAATATTATAAACGCGAAAGTTTGTAAGTATGGATGGATGGATGGATGTTTTTTACTCTTTCACGCAAATACTACTAAACGGATATGGATGAAATTTGGCACAGAGATAGATTATAGTCTGGAATAACACATAAGCTTTATTTTTTCCCGGAATTCCCATGGAAATGGGAATTACGCGTATGAAACCGCGAGGTGCTGCTAGTTTTAAATTATATTGCAGAGTCCGAACAAGGTGCATGCTTGATGTCCTTATGTTAATTTAAGACCTATTCAAATGTACATCAAAGCAACATGCAGCAATAAAGAATCTTGAATGTTATTTAAAGACAGTGTTGTGTGAATTTTACACCTACCATGTCCTCAACCATTATCATGTAAGTAGAGAGGATGAATTTACATTATTGACTGATAATTATTCACTCACTAAGCTGGGCCTATATTAGGAACCAAAATTATTAAAAAGCAAGTAGAAAATAGCCTCAATTGTCTTTCAAGTCTGTGTGACTTAAAAACAAAAACATTCAGATATGAAAGAAAAATAAAATCCTCTTAAGGTTGACTGGAAAAGATCGCTTCTAATATAAGTGAAAAGGCCGCCCATTGTACTTGTCTTATGTAATGTTTTTTTTTGTAATGTTGTACAATAAAGCATTTTCTATTTGTATAAAATAGATTTTCAATTTGTTATTTGTCCATTTATTGTCCTTGTAGAAACTCATACTAGACCTTTCAGAACTAGAGATAAACGGAGATAAGTATACAATACGACGGGCCACACATACCCGAGCTCCGTTAAAACTTTTAACATAAATCAGAGAGTAAACTTTATTCTAACGGCTTTCGGGCGACATTCGTTTGGACTAGCGGCAGCCATAACTTTTTGGGGATTTCTTAAAATGCACAAAATAATTTGTAAAAGCCTGTCCTCATGTTTTTTTTTAGTTATCTACGCCTGTAGTAAGTTGCAGATTTTTGTACGTAGATATGTACGTATGTAACGAATAAACATTAAACCTTCTTGACAGATTTATAAAAAATGTCCAACTGCAATAAAAACAAACCCAGAAATCGTATTTACTTACTTAGGTTTTAGATTATAATCAATCTCAAAAAAAGTACAGTAATAATTTCAATATTTTCGTGCATTGATATAAGCTTGCATTTTCATTGGAATGGTTATAAATGTATTCATACAACGTGTAATTATCTGCAAAATTTGTTTTAGTCTCGCAATATTCAAGTCGATAAATATTAAAAAAAATCAAATTTATATGATAAATTCAAATTAAATTATAGAGCCTTCTATATTTAAAAAATCGTGTGATTTTATTACCACAGAATATTATAATTACATAAGAGTTATGGCTCCTTTTTCAGGATTAGATATCCAATTTTGATGGGACATTGTTTTGAACTTTGGTTATCAGCCAACTCATAAGTGGGCAATTTCGATGTAACTTTTGACCATTATGGCCGGATCCAGATGTTTTTGATGGCTGGCTGTTTTGAAATAGGTCTAATTTTGAGTTGGCTTTAGTTTTTATTGGAAAATAAATAAACACTTATAAAAAATAAAACTTTCAGTAATACGACTTACAATGAGTATCTGGAGTAACGCATTAGCATTTTTTATCAACAATAGACCTTGATACTAGATGACTGATATACATACAATACATGATACAAAAATGTTCGTCTCGAAAAAATCCCTGCCGCCAATTGCCTGTAAACTGCGGTCTTCCCTTGCAAGGATTTATACATATACAAACTATGTGTAGTTATTTTTAGAATTTTTTTCATAACTTTGTACCTTCCTGCAAAAAGACCGTATTATTTATTGCAAGAAATTCTTTATTTATTTATATTATTACCTTAGGTTTCCAAGCACTTAAACTAGTAAAATTAATATTTTTTAGATATTAACTAAGAAATAAGTGCTTGGTTATTTTCTCTTAATTTTTTTGTCCAAAAGGAAGAAGTGAAAAGAAACCTTTAGCACGTATACTCGTCTTCTAAGGTATAAAATAGGTAAATACATTTATCCGAGTCATTGTAGGTAACGTAATTTAATTTGATTTGGAAGTAGGTGGGCGGGTCACAAACAGGACCTCGGTAAAAGTAAATTTATTCAATAAAAGCTCCGAAGAATCTTCTTCCATTCCTTTTGTTTACAATGGGAATAAGATTTTCCGTTAAGCAATGTTAATAAAACAGAGAAAAGAAAAACGTTAAAAGGAATTTTAAATTAACTTTGATGGATATATTAGGTACAACATGTTTACACCATCAGAAATCATTTGGGATAATAAATTAGTCTGTTTAATCATAATACTCGTAGAATGTTTGTAAGCATTACCCCCGTACTTAACCTATTAAATAACTTTCTAGCTTTTGATTCTACAGAAGTTGCAGCACATATCACTGCTACTTCCTTCAAAGAATTTTGATTCAAACGATTATTTTTAACAGTCATGCAAAAAAAACAAAATTGAATGTTTTTTTTCTGAAATTATACAATTCAGCGCTAATTCTTTAACAATAAGTTTCGATAAACAATTTGAAAACTTAAAAGAAGATGAATGAAATCGGTAAAAGCTTTCCGTGACTACAATAAATAGGTTATTAAACCTACGAAAGCACACAGATCCTTTTGTGTAATGCAATATTCTTATTTATTGAAGATTGTCTGGTAGAAATCGCTCATGAGCGGTGAGATCGCTAAGTTTTGATTAGTTTAAAAGTTATTTTTAGAATGGCTACTAATTAAACAAGCTTCTTTTTAATAGCAATATTCGCCTCAGAAAATATAAGTTGCCTTCTAAATTACTAAGTCGGCCACAACCAACGCGCATCTGAATAATAGTATCTCAGCCACTAGTTATCTTCTATGTAAGCCACTGTAAATATAACTCAGCACGGTGGTTATTTTTTAGCATCTAAATTTGTGGCATACATTCAAATAGCAAACTTCTAAAATATTAATTTATGACACCAAAATAGTCATTCTATTAGCTTCTAATTTAATAATTTAGTATGTTTAAAATGTAAGTCATCCTACATTTATCAATCGATAAATTTACCTAAAATTGTCATCAAATAAAATATTAAAGCCACTATTATTACATAATGAACTATTGTTTTATAGTTTTTTTGGTCAAGGTCATTGACCTTTGACCCAAAGTTCAATGACCTTAACAAAAGTGACTTTGAGGTCATTTGTCCTCAAGGTCTCTTACATTTTTTTGTGAAAACGTTGGTTTTTGCTAGAGTCGATGCCGAAAAGTTAAATTTATCAACTTCGATCATTAAGTCAGTGACCTTTGAGGTCAAGGTCACAGACCTTTTTTGTAAAAACTTTAGTTTTAGCTGGAGTCGATGCCCGATAGTTGAATTCTATGCGTCGGGGTAGTTTTTCATGTTTTTATGGTTCCATCGCGATTCGCCATAGCTCTGTCGCTTCGGGAAGTACAGCCTTTCCGCCATTGTGTAACAAGGGTCAGGCACCACTGCTCGCCTCCGCAGCTTCGGCTTTTTGGTCGCCTTCGGCGACCAGCCTCAGCCGCTGCGGCACGCGCGGTGCCTGTCCCTTGTTACGGCTGGCGGAGGCTGCACTCCCTTCGCGCCTCCGGCTTATTAAATACACTCTAGGGGCGCCACGCACAAGACCACGTGGAGTCGGGGTACTCTGTGTCGGATCCGTCACTCGAATTGAACCTAATAAACTCATATCGGAATGCTCTGCAGTAATTATTCATGTTTTTTTGAGTTCATTGACCTCTAACGCTGAGGTCATTTAACTTTGGGGTCAATCATCTGAACCAAATTTGGAAATATAAATGAAATACAGATGAAACTATTGCAATACGAATGCACGAACGACAATAAACAAACACGGGCGGGCGGGTCGGTAAAAGAATCTAATGGCGCCCTATGATTGGTGCAAATGGTCAGTTGTTGTCATGTCGCTAACTCGCGCCAAATCGTACAGAGGCTATTTTCACGATAAAAGAATATGAAGTATTATTTTACATGTTAAGTAATAATTATATGATGTTGTCTATTGAAGCTTGAATATATAATTTTTGAGGAGCTTGTATTGAAGCTGTAAAACGTAAAATGGTGATGAGTTGCAAATTCCGTGGCCGACTTAGTAAATAAGTGGGCAATGTATAATCAGAAGGACAAGTAAAAATAATTGTTGCTAATGAATTGACGCTTTCTTTTACATTTTTAGTTGGCGTTGTAAAGAAGATAAATTAGTTTATTAGAGGCTATATCAATTTCACGATGCTTAGTTATTAAATGAGAAGTTTGGCCACGTGGCCAAAAAAAAATTCTGTGGCCGGAATTATTATTTCTCTTTTAAAATTGTTTTTAAGTGTGCTTTAAAGTATTTATATAGGTATCTAACATGAACACATTTTATATATATAAAGAACTTACATAGAACTATTTGTTTTTGAACACCTCCGTTCCCACCCGTTCTAATTCAGTATATTAGATGTAGTTATATATTGTTGACAAGTTAAAATACACAATCCCAGTAGTCTAGATCTTAAATCAGTCATCCAAGCTACAGCAAAGATATCTACACTATAATAAAGCCTTGGGGTAACAACCGAGCATTTTCTCTTTTAAAAGATTCACTGTAGCAAATATCAATCACTTAGGCGGACGCTGATTGAGCGAAGAACTAGTTCGCCGCAAACATTTACTAATAAAGACTGCATCACATTTTTCCGAACTAAAACGAAGTAAGAACTATGTAGATGTATGCGAAATGATTTATAGCAAGTTTTGTCGATCGTGTACATAACCCCTCACTGGTTGGAAAAAAAAACGTGTGTGAATCACTACATGGTATAAAACAAAGTCACTTTCTCTGTCCCTATGTCCAAATGTCCTCATCATCATCATTATCAACCTATATTAGTCCACTGCTGAACATAGGCCTCCCCAATGAGCGCCATAGCGCCCTGTCTTCAGCTTGACGCATCCAGCATCTGCCAGCAGTCTTTCGCAGATCGTCATCCCACCTGGCCGGAGGGCGTCCTACACTACTAGAATAGCACTACTATAGCGTGGTATAGCGTACTAAATGTCCTATGTATGCTTAAATCTTTAAAACTACGCAACGGATTTTGATCCAGTTTTTTTAATAGATAGAGTGATTCAAGAGGAAGGTTTATACGTATAATAAAAACGGGCGAAGCCGGGGTGGGGTCGCTAGTACTACCTCTATATTTAATAGGCAGACACTGATTGAGCGAAGAACTAGTTCGCCGCAAACATTTACTAATAAAGACTGCATCACATTTTTCCGAACTTAAACGAACTAAGACCTATGTAGATATATTGTATGCTAGATGATTTAGCAAGTTATTTTGGTCTCGTAACTGCCCTTCACTCGTTCGGAAAAAACGTTTGCGAATAAAAAATTACGTCCATGTTTTTCTGTTGTCTGTATTTCATCTACAAAAGACTTTAAGATAAAGATAATTATAACTAAGAATAGAAACAAATTTGAACTATGGAGTACTAGCATCTGTCCGCTGCTTCGCACGCGCTGTTTCTATAGAAACGTCTCAAGGCCATTTCTATCCCATGAGATCTGATTTACCTATGGGATGAAAAGTAAAACAGAAGATCCTTTCAGTAGTTTTTGCTTGAAATAGGAACAAATATCCATACATTCTTATAAACTTTCGCATTTATAATATTAACTAGCGACCCGCCCCGGCTTTGCACGGTTTTATTATACGGATAAACCTTCCTCTTGAATCACTCCATCTATTAAAAAAAACCGCATCGAAGTCCGTTGCGTAGTTTTAAAGATTTAATCATAGGAACAGTGAAAGCGACTTTGTGTTATACTATGTAGTGATAAGGAGTTACAATCGAAATAGTTGAGCTAACTGCAGACTGTTCCAAACAATCAGCTCAACTGTTTCATAGTAGAAAAGTTATAGTGAGCTAATTCGGTTAGGCAGTTTTAGTTACTTAGTAGAGTTAGGTGATCTATCAAAGTCTGGCGATATCGATCATACCACTAATGCACCAACAGGCTAACGACTCCTTCATAATGCTACCTTTTGCGTCATTTATGCAATACTAGCTTTACGATCGCGGCTTCACTCGCATAGTAGCGATTTGTTGTGCTCTACAATCTTTTACTATAATACTTTGACGACCTCAGTGGAAAAGCTTGCGAGAGTCCGCCTGCGACACAAGAGGTTGTGAGTTCGATTCCTACCTTGGAACAAATTTTTGTACGATCCGCACAAATTCGTTCCGTTGCTCTAGGTGTTTTCTAGTTATAAGAAAAAAAAAAATTATATAATTTATTATATAAATCAGTTATCTGGTACTCATAACACAGGCTTTGAGTAGCTTACTTTGTGACTAGATATTGTTTTGTGAATTATCTAGTATTATTTATTTAATAGAACTACAAAACTGGGTAAGTTTCAAGTGAATTGGGTCACTGATAAAAGTCTGTTCTTATTCTTATGGAGTAGGTTCGATTTCCGCCTCGAGACAAATCTTTGTACTATCTCCAGATATTTGTTCACGGCGTCCTGTTTGGTGTCTATGTACTTACCTTTAGAAAAGAAATTTGTTTATTATAATGTTTCAAGTACATCAGTTATCGAGAACCAGCTAGGTTTAGCTTGGGGCTAGATGTTGTTGTGTGAATTGTCTGGCAATTTGTATTTTTTCCTTTTTCATACATTTGGGCTTGTTTATCAATATATTTGGCTTTTGTGGACTCGTATTTAATGATATTGTTAATTTACATGTCAGATATCTAGAACCTGTGACACAAAATCTGTTTATTTAAGGGCCTGATGCTCCATGGATAATCCAGTAATTAATTCGATCCACGATAGAAAATATTATCAAGGCTCGATTGTACAAAAATACACATTTCACGTCCAAATGAATGTTATCATTATTCAATTAGTCTAGAACTGCTTCATGAATAGAAAACACGTATTCTAAATAAATAGCCTATTAAGATAATTAATAAAGTGGCTAGACAATGATAATGCGCTAAAAATAATTGTAAACTAGGGAGCTAGTTACTTATTGAGTGTGAAGTTTTTAAATATACAGTTTGATGTTACCAGTTTGACTCCTTAATGTCTATCAGAATTGGCGTGGCAACGACAGTATTATTGACTTTGCATATTAATTATAGTGAAATTTCCCTATCAAAATAATGAGTAAAGTTCATCGAATTCTTTAACAAGAATAAAATTAAATTCTTCAAACTACTAGATAACCGTCTGAGTATAAGTACGGCAGTTTTTCAGAGAAATAAACAAACGCCGGCATAGCAATGTGGAAACTATTCGTCCTCACTTATTTGTGTTTATTTTTAACGGCGTCCTGTGACGGTAACTAATATTTTTAATTGAAGTATTTAAATCATTTTTCATTATCTTTTTAGTATGAAGATTTCGAATAAGGCATAGAAATTTCAGAACAAAAAATATTGTTGCCCGTGCTACACATAACCATACATACTTAAAATATTACATGTTAATATTCAATAATTTAATGAAAAACCTTCATTGTTTTTGATTCTTTTTACTAAATTATTTTTTATTTATGAGGATAAAATAATATTTTTTATAGGTATACTTGTGCTGTTTATCATAATAATACATATGATGTATAACAAAATTATTTATGTACATGTTTTATAATTGTAAGAACCCACATCGGGAGATGTGAAGACCACCCAGGTCGCTGCTGCCGCAGCAGTAGCTGGTAAGATACCTTTTTAAGAAAAAAGTAATTTTCGTTGTGAAAAAATGTTTTGAGGCTAGAACCATTTTAAGGAGTTTGGAAGAATCCTGAAATACATTTCAGTAACTTTATATTTTAAGTAACTCTTTTAAGTTTCACGCGAATCGGGACTCAAAACTTTAAACTCTTATTGCCCCATTCGTGGAATATCTAAGAATCCCTTCTTATAGGGTGAGTTTAAAAGGTACCCTACCCTCCAAGTAGGTATATATACATATTTTACAGGTAGCAATTCCGATGGAAATTCTGAATCATCTTCAGCAGTGGATGTTGCTGCTGAAAAAACCGAAGAAATATCGGATCCATCATCAGAATCAGGTATATGTATAATCATCACATCTATTATTAATACGAAAGTTTGGATTATATCAGTCATCTAGTACCCATAACACACGCTTTGCTTAGCTTGGGGCTAGATGATGCTGTGTGGGTTGTCCAGCAAAAAATCAACTGTCAAATTTCGGAAGTCTCTATTGGAAGAACTGTTAGTTAGATCATAGCAAACATATGCTAAAACATATAATATTATATATTATTTCTATCTTCTGCACCCCCTTATCTCAAAGCACGTTTCATTTTTCTTCATCTCTCTCATTCTCGTACTCTCCGCTCTTCTGAAACTCTTTTACTCCAAATGCCAAGACACTCTACTTCGTTCTACGGCAACTCATTTACGGTTCGGGCTGTCCAGCTTTGGAACGCATTACCAGTCACTGGATGTGCTAAGTCACTGCCAATTTTCAGAGGTATGGTTAAGGAACACTATTTGTCATACTGTCACTGAAAATATATTTGTTTCCTTGCTGTATTTAAGTAGATATAAATATATATAATTATACATTATATTTATATATTTTATTTATATGTAGTATGAAGAAGAAGTAGTATTTGTATGTATTTTAATTTTATATAGTACGTATAATATCTATTTTATTGTTTACATTTTTGTATTAAGTATAATAACTTAATTTTTAGTATTAAGTATAGTATTTAATTATATGTTAAAATTGTTTATTTTAAGTTGTATTCGTATTAGACGCACACACATCTTACCCCATGTACAATCCGACGATCCTATCCATACCAGGTTGTCTGGCAGAGATCGCTCTTGAGCGATAAGACCGCCAATTGTAGCTTAAGTTTGTATAAATTGTTTCTGTAAATTGTTTCTTAGTTTTAAGTGTGCAATAAAGAATTTTCTATCTATCTATCTATCTAACACAAAATCAATTTTTATAAAACATTAAAAAATATATATTGTACTTATATTTGCGAAAAATGTGAGAAAAGAGAAGACACAATATAAATAGAATGATAAATATTATTTTTAAGCCCTTATCAGTATTACTTAATTAATATGTAAATAATAATTATGTCTAGGGCTATACTAATATGTAAAATATTTATTAAAATGAAATGAAATATTTTTATTATTAATTTATAATTAAAATTTAATATCTACTAAATTTGTAATATTATTATGTCGGGCTAAATAACAAAATTTTTCATTCTTATTTGATTTTCTTTATTCTCAATTTTCGCAATATTCAATAACTAAATAAAATAAATATAATTTTTTTATGACAAATCAGAGGATGTTAAAACGACGCAGATCGCAGCCGCAGCAGGAGCTGGTAAGACCATATTTTTTCGAACCATAAGTTTTCTAGCACCCATAACATGAGCTCTGTTTAGGGTGGGGCTAGATGATGAAGTGTTTGAATTGTAGATCCTCTTACTTAAATGGATAAGATCTCTTAGAGTCTACAGGTGATCTGAATGCTGGTTTCTGATTCAATCAGAGTTATCTAGCACTTACAACATAAGCTCTGTTTAGGTTGAGGATAGATGATGAAGTGTATAAATAATAATATATAATAAATAAGTTCTCATAGAGTCTACAGGTGATCGGAAAGCTAGCTTCTGTGCTGCCAGAATTCTCGGCGTTCTTGTGATGGTTTAGACTTTAATTAGTTTCTTAAAAGTGTAAAGTGTAGTTGTGATTTGTCGTTTTGTTACTGTCTCAACAATTTTTATTGGCTGTATCGCATTGATTGTAGCTTTAGAACTACATAGATATCGACGGGCTGTATTTTATAAATAAAGGTACTTTCGTATACTGTAGTATATCTCATACTAGCTGCGCCCCGCAGCGTCGCCCGCGTGGAAATATATTTATTTGTCAAATATTATATTTTGAAACTAATTATCCTATTCCCGACAAAGACAAATCCAAAAACATAAAAATCTAAAAAAACAGTCCAGGCGTTTTCGATTTATAAATGGTATAACTAACACGACTTTCTTTTATATATATATAATGATGATGGGTATTTTTGCAGGAAGCAGTTCGGATTCGAATTCTGAATCATCATCAACAGACGATGCTGCTGCTGTAAAAACAGAAGAAATATCGGACCCATCGTCAAGTATGTGAATGATTATCATAACACAGTTCTAATATTAATGCAAAAGTTTGGATGGATGGACGGAAAGATTGGTCATAGAATTTATTGAGTTTACTAAGTCTTTATTCTTTAGGTTTAGAAAATAAGCAGTAAGACAAGTCTTTGAATAATATTTATTATCATCACATACGAAATAAAGTAGTCATTGACTTTCTACTCATTTCAATATCTCCACTAGTGGAAGAAGTGAAAAAGAAACCACTGGCAAGATTGATGTATTGCTGAAGTGTTTAATTTGAACATTGAATTTCTTATAATATGTATATTTTTTCTTACATTTAATGCTGTGGTTGGAATAAAAAACAATCAAAAACGTCCTTTTGTAACAAAACAAAACTAAAAGTATATAAACCATTAAAAATGTAGATAAAAAACACAGAAAAATCTAAAAAAGATCATTTATGTAGTATTAAGTAATAGGCTTTCTGATGATTCGTATGGATACATGTATGTTTGTAACTTGTTCATACCAAAACTGAACGAATGGGACTAATATGTATAGGTTGATATAGTTCTAGAACTAAGAATAAGTTAAGAGCTTCTTTTTATCTCCTTTATATCAGTTCCCATGGGATAAAATAAACGCGTGTGCGGCAGTGTGCAGAAATAAGTTACCTACATTTGTAGACGCAGTGGAAAGAACCTAGCTGCAAATGATCCAAAACATTGACATGACAAGTCTAGGTTGCCTGCACTTACGAGTAGGTCATTAATTTAATTATATGTTAAAATTGTTTATTTTAAGTTGTATTCGTATTAGACGCACACACATCTTACCCCATGTACAAACCGACGATCCTATCCATACCAGGTTGTCTGGCAGAGATCGCTCTTGAGCGATAAGACCGCCAATTGTAGCTTAAGTTTGTATAAATTGTTTCTGTAAATTGTTTCTTAGTTTTAAGTGTGCAATAAAGAATTTTCTATCTATCTATCTATCTAACACAAAATCAATTTTTATAAAACATTAAAAAATATATATTGTACTTATATTTGCGAAAAATGTGAGAAAAGAGAAGACACAATATAAATAGAATGATAAATATTATTTTTAAGCCCTTATCAGTATTACTTAATTAATATGTAAATAATAATTATGTCTAGGGCTATACTAATATGTAAAATATTTATTAAAATGAAATGAAATATTTTTATTATTAATTTATAATTAAAATTTAATATCTACTAAATTTGTAATATTATTATGTCGGGCTAAATAACAAAATTTTTCATTCTTATTTGATTTTCTTTATTCTCAATTTTCGCAATATTCAATAACTAAATAAAATAAATATAATTTTTTTATGACAAATCAGAAGATGTTAAAACGACGCAGATCGCAGCCGCAGCAGGAGCTGGTAAGACCATATTTTTTCGAACCATAAGTTTTCTAGCACCCATAACATGAGCTCTGTTTAGGGTGGGGCTAGATGATGAAGTGTTTGAATTGTAGATCCTCTTACTTAAATGGATAAGATCTCTTAGAGTCTACAGGTGATCTGAATGCTGGTTTCTGATTCAATCAGAGTTATCTAGCACTTACAACATAAGCTCTGTTTAGGTTGAGGATAGATGATGAAGTGTATAAATAATAATATATAATAAATAAGTTCTCATAGAGTCTACAGGTGATCGGAAAGCTAGCTTCTGTGCTGCCAGAATTCTCGGCGTTCTTGTGATGGTTTAGACTTTAATTAGTTTCTTAAAAGTGTAAAGTGTAGTTGTGATTTGTCGTTTTGTTACTGTCTCAACAATTTTTATTGGCTGTATCGCATTGATTGTAGCTTTAGAACTACATAGATATCGACGGGCTGTATTTTATAAATAAAGGTACTTTCGTATACTGTAGTATATCTCATACTAGCTGCGCCCCGCAGCGTCGCCCGCGTGGAAATATATTTATTTGTCAAATATTATATTTTGAAACTAATTATCCTATTCCCGACAAAGACAAATCCAAAAACATAAAAATCTAAAAAAACAGTCCAGGCGTTTTCGATTTATAAATGGTATAACTAACACGACTTTCTTTTATATATATATAATGATGATGGGTATTTTTGCAGGAAGCAGTTCGGATTCGAATTCTGAATCATCATCAACAGACGATGCTGCTGCTGTAAAAACAGAAGAAATATCGGACCCATCGTCAAGTATGTGAATGATTATCATAACACAGTTCTAATATTAATGCAAAAGTTTGGATGGATGGACGGAAAGATTGGTCATAGAATTTATTGAGTTTACTAAGTCTTTATTCTTTAGGTTTAGAAAATAAGCAGTAAGACAAGTCTTTGAATAATATTTATTATCATCACATACGAAATAAAGTAGTCATTGACTTTCTACTCATTTCAATATCTCCACTAGTGGAAGAAGTGAAAAAGAAACCACTGGCAAGATTGATGTATTGCTGAAGTGTTTAATTTGAACATTGAATTTCTTATAATATGTATATTTTTTCTTACATTTAATGCTGTGGTTGGAATAAAAAACAATCAAAAACGTCCTTTTGTAACAAAACAAAACTAAAAGTATATAAACCATTAAAAATGTAGATAAAAAACACAGAAAAATCTAAAAAAGATCATTTATGTAGTATTAAGTAATAGGCTTTCTGATGATTCGTATGGATACATGTATGTTTGTAACTTGTTCATACCAAAACTGAACGAATGGGACTAATATGTATAGGTTGATATAGTTCTAGAACTAAGAATAAGTTAAGAGCTTCTTTTTATCTCCTTTATATCAGTTCCCATGGGATAAAATAAACGCGTGTGCGGCAGTGTGCAGAAATAAGTTACCTACATTTGTAGACGCAGTGGAAAGAACCTAGCTGCAAATGATCCAAAACATTGACATGACAAGTCTAGGTTGCCTGCACTTACGAGTAGGTCATTAATTTAATTATATGTTAAAATTGTTTATTTTAAGTTGTATTCGTATTAGACGCACACACATCTTACCCCATGTACAAACCGACGATCCTATCCATACCAGGTTGTCTGGCAGAGATCGCTCTTGAGCGATAAGACCGCCAATTGTAGCTTAAGTTTGTATAAATTGTTTCTGTAAATTGTTTCTTAGTTTTAAGTGTGCAATAAAGAATTTTCTATCTATCTATCTATCTAACACAAAATCAATTTTTATAAAACATTAAAAAATATATATTGTACTTATATTTGCGAAAAATGTGAGAAAAGAGAAGACACAATATAAATAGAATGATAAATATTATTTTTAAGCCCTTATCAGTATTACTTAATTAATATGTAAATAATAATTATGTCTAGGGCTATACTAATATGTAAAATATTTATTAAAATGAAATGAAATATTTTTATTATTAATTTATAATTAAAATTTAATATCTACTAAATTTGTAATATTATTATGTCGGGCTAAATAACAAAATTTTTCATTCTTATTTGATTTTCTTTATTCTCAATTTTCGCAATATTCAATAACTAAATAAAATAAATATAATTTTTTTATGACAAATCAGAAGATGTTAAAACGACGCAGATCGCAGCCGCAGCAGGAGCTGGTAAGACCATATTTTTTCGAACCATAAGTTTTCTAGCACCCATAACATGAGCTCTGTTTAGGGTGGGGCTAGATGATGAAGTGTTTGAATTGTAGATCCTCTTACTTAAATGGATAAGATCTCTTAGAGTCTACAGGTGATCTGAATGCTGGTTTCTGATTCAATCAGAGTTATCTAGCACTTACAACATAAGCTCTGTTTAGGTTGAGGATAGATGATGAAGTGTATAAATAATAATCTATACTTATAATAAAACTGTAACAGGTCCAAATCTGTACATTGAAGATATTTTGAAAATTTTTTTTGGAGGGCACTCTATTATCGATACTCAAGCCAAAACTGTAATTTTTTTCATTCATGTCTGTCTGTCTGTCTGTCTGTCTGTCTGTCTGTCTGTCTGTATCGTAAACGCGCATCACGCCGAAACTACTTGATGAATTTAAATGAAACTCGGCATGATTATAGGTCATACTTCGAGGAAGGACATAGGATACTTTTTATCCCGGAATTCAGTAAGGTTCCCATGGGAGAGGGTATGAAAGTAAAATTCCTTTACCGCTCATCACGCCGAAACTGCTGAATGACTTGGAATGAAACTTGGGACGATTTGAATTCATACTACAAGGAAGGACATGGGATACTTTTTATCCCGGAATTCGGTAAGGTTCCCCTGGGAGAGAGGGTGAAAGAAAAATTCTTTAATGACTTGGAATGAAACTTGGGACGATTTGAGTTCATACTATAAGGAAGGACATGGGATACTTTTTATCCCGGAATTCGGTAAGGTTCCCCTGGGAGAGAGGGTGAAAGAAAAATTCTTTAATGACTTGGAATGAAACTTGGGACGATTTGAGTTCATACTACAAGGAAGGACATGGGATACTTTTTATCCCGGAATTCGGTAAGGTTCCCCTGGGAGAGATGGTGAAAGAAAAATTCTTTAACCACGCATCACGAGGGAAGTGAATGAATTCGAATGGAACTCGGGACGATTGAACATGGGAAACCCGTATAGCCCAGGGGAACCAAACTGAATTGAACTGATAAACGCGTAAGTTTGTAAGGATGAATGGATAGATGGATGGACGTTTGTTACTCTTTCACGCAAAAACTGCTGTACGGATCTGGATGAAATTTGGCACAGAGATAGATTATAAGCTTATTTTATCCCGAAAATCCCACGAGAAAGGAATTACGCAATGAAATAGCGAGTACTCGAAATACTAATCATGCGCAGACGAAGTCGCGGGCACCAGCTAGTATATAATAAATAAGTTCTCATAGAGTCTACAGGTGATCGGAAAGCTAGCTTCTGTGCTGCCAGAATTCTCGGCGTTCTTGTGATGGTTTAGACTTTAATTAGTTTCTTAAAAGTGTAAAGTGTAGTTGTGATTTGTCGTTTTGTTACTGTCTCAACAATTTTTATTGGCTGTATCGCATTGATTGTAGCTTTAGAACTACATAGATATCGACGGGCTGTATTTTATAAATAAAGGTACTTTCGTATACTGTAGTATATCTCATACTAGCTGCGCCCCGCAGCGTCGCCCGCGTGGAAATATATTTATTTGTCAAATATTATATTTTGAAACTAATTATCCTATTCCCGACAAAGACAAATCCAAAAACATAAAAATCTAAAAAAACAGTCCAGGCGTTTTCGATTTATAAATGGTATAACTAACACGACTTTCTTTTATATATATATAATGATGATGGGTATTTTTGCAGGAAGCAGTTCGGATTCGAATTCTGAATCATCATCAACAGACGATGCTGCTGCTGTAAAAACAGAAGAAATATCGGACCCATCGTCAAGTATGTGAATGATTATCATAACACAGTTCTAATATTAATGCAAAAGTTTGGATGGATGGACGGAAAGATTGGTCATAGAATTTATTGAGTTTACTAAGTCTTTATTCTTTAGGTTTAGAAAATAAGCAGTAAGACAAGTCTTTGAATAATATTTATTATCATCACATACGAAATAAAGTAGTCATTGACTTTCTACTCATTTCAATATCTCCACTAGTGGAAGAAGTGAAAAAGAAACCACTGGCAAGATTGATGTATTGCTGAAGTGTTTAATTTGAACATTGAATTTCTTATAATATGTATATTTTTTCTTACATTTAATGCTGTGGTTGGAATAAAAAACAATCAAAAACGTCCTTTTGTAACAAAACAAAACTAAAAGTATATAAACCATTAAAAATGTAGATAAGAAACACAGAAAAATCTAAAAAAGATCATTTATGTAGTAGGGTTTTCTTCAAATAAAGATTGTAATTGATCATAAACTGAGTTTTATTAAAGTTGTACAATGCACATAGATATATTACTTGACGTGTAGGAAAAAAGGGAAGAACAGCAGTGACGTCACCAGAGGGTGGTGACCACAGACAAAAAAAAAACTATATTCAATCAACTAACGCAATCCCATCTTCAAAACACAATACTGCTGCTTTTCTACAGTTGTTCCCTTAGTTAAGATATCAGAAACATTTTATGTACCTTTTACATAACAAAATTTAAGCTTTAAATTATTTACATGCTCCTTTAAAAATGATATCTTATATCTATGTCTTTGGACCTCGGTAGATAACAATCGTTGGCAGAGAGTTTCGATAGCACTTTGATTATCGCTGTAAATGAGCAGAGTGTGATCATTCTGTCCTCCGAGCTCTCTCTCCGGTTGAAACTCAAACTCAAACTCAAACTCAAAGTGCTTTATTTCCTTAAGACCTTACAGGACACTTGGACACGTCATAAAATTCATGTTATTAATAATTAAAACTAGGAAATAAAGTGCTCACTTTGATTTTTGTTCACTTCAATCTTTTTAAAGTAAAGAAGCGAACAAAAACCTTTACCTTGTTAGGTTGTTATTTTTCGAGTTGGAGCAAAACTCGTCCCAAGCTTTTTTATCATCTAAATAATCAGATACTTTATAGTAAGCCTTTTTACAAAGAATAGTTTTGACAATTTGTTTGAATTTATTTACTGATAGTTTTTGCAACTCACTTGGAGTTTTGTTGTAGAAGCGTATACATTGCCCTTTGAAAGATACATTAACCTTGTTTAGTCTAGTTGTAGGCAAAGCGAGTTTATTTTTATTTCTAGTATTGACATTGTGTATATCGCTATTTTTAGGAAACTTATTGATATTTCTACGAGTATACAACAGGTTTTCATAAATATATTGACATGGTACTGTCATTATGTTAATTTCTTTGAACTTATCACGTAGGGATTCTCTGGGACCCATATTATAGATTGCCCGAACAGCCCTCTTCTGCAACACAAAAACGGTGTTAATGTCTGCAGCATTCCCCCACAGCAGTATACCATAAGACATAATACTATGGAAGTAGCTGAAATAAACAAGTCTAGAAGTATCTACGTCTGTAAGTTGACGGATTTTTTTGACTGCATATGCTGCAGAACTGAGCCTTTTTGATAGCTTATCTATATGTGGGCCCCATTGAAGCTTACTATCTAGGGTGATTCCTAAGAATACAGTACTTTCTACAATATCTAACCTTTCTCCTCTTACGTTTATATCAGCCTTAACTTGTTTCACATTAGGTAGAATAAATCTAATACATTTCGTTTTGGTTTCATTAAGCAAAAGATTATTGACGCTAAACCAGTGGACAACTTTTGAGATTGCATTATTCACATCGTCGAAATTTGTTGATTGTCTTTTCATTTTAAAAATTAAAGAAGCGTCATCTGCAAACAATACAATCTCGTGATCATTCTTTACAAGATCAGGCAAGTCATTAATATAAACTAAAAATAGGAAAGGACCGAGGATAGACCCCTGCGGTACACCCATAGTAACTACAGACCCCGAAGACCGTTTCCCATTAATGTCAACTCTTTGTATCCTATCATTTAAGTAAGAAGAAAGAAGAGCCAAAGAGGTGTCATTTATTCCATAGTGATGTAGTTTCCTGATTAATGTCTCATGATAAACACAATCGAATGCTTTTGACAAGTCGCAAAAAATGCCTAAAGCATCTTGCGACTTCTCCCAAGCATCAAAAATATGCGATACCAACTCTACACCGGCATCAGTAGTTGACCTGCCTCGAGTAAACCCGAACTGCTTACAATGTAGCAGGTCATTGCCATTAAAATGTTTAAGCAATTGATGTAATATAAGTTTTTCAAAAACTTTGCTAAATGTTGGCAGTACTGATATTGGTCTAAAGTTAGTGGGGTCAGACCTACTACCCGATTTAAACAATGGAGTTATTTTACTATGTTTCATAAGATCAGGAAATACGCCACAATCAATAGATTCATTAAATATGAAAGCTAGATCTGGTGCGACTGTTTCAATTAAAGGTTTAATGATTTTAACGGAAATGCCCCAGAGATCTGCAGTTTTCTTAATATTTAAAAGTTTAAAGACCTTAACAATATCTTTTTCATCAACATGATTGAAATTAAATTTACTACCGCATTTAGGTACATTTTTTACGAGTAAAGACTCGGCGTTCACTTGAGAAGAGTTAAGATTCTTTGTAGTAGAGATTGGAATGTTAGTAAAAAAGTTTTCAAATGCTTCAGCTACTTCAACGTCTTTTTTGATTGTGCAATCATTCATTTTTAAATTATAATCATTAAAATAGGTACTAACCTTTCCAGTCTCACTATTTATTATTTTCCATGTTGATTTAATAACATTTTCGCTATTTTTAATTTTTGAGCTAATATAATTTGACTTTGCTACTAGACAAACTTTTCTAAACATTTTTGAGTAATTTTTAACTTTATCTTTGAACTCCTCACTAAAATTTTATTGTTTTTCATTATACAGTTCATACAACTTTTGTCTACTTTTATGAATACCTACAGTTACCCACTCACTAAATGTAAGTTTATCAGAAACCACAATCGATCTGGGTGTAAATATGGAATGGAATGCAGAGGTGAATTTCTTAAAAAAACTGCTATACAACTCACTTGGGTTATTATGTGAGTAATTAGGTGTTGGTATGGAATTCCATTGTGATTTCATACGTTCAAATCGATGTGTGGTTACTGGTATATATGTTATTTTCTTTTTACAATTATTATTTTTTATTTGAATGTTGAGTTTTATAAGTTGACCTAAGTGGTCTGATTTTAAATTACTTATTACATTTTTACTTATAATTTTATCATTTAGGCAAACAAATATATTATCAATACATTTTGCTGAGGTTTCAGTTATTCTAGTAGGTTCCATAAATAGTGGCTTTAGATTGTAAGAATTAAATAAATTAGTTAATCTGTTACTGAGAGAGTAAACTTTTAAAAGATTAATGTTGAAGTCTCCACATATTATGAGATTTTTACTTGAATTTGATAATTTAAATAAGATATCATCCATAATTTTTTCAAATATTTCGAAGGAGGCTGATGGTGGGCTGTATACGCTTACTACAATACTTTGCTCCAACTCAACACATGCTACTTCGATGTGACTTTCAACAGACATACATATTATGTCTTTACGGTCTTTGAATTTCAGTAGTTTATTTAGTAATATTAAAGAGCCTCCACGAATAGCATGTGATCTGCAAAAAGAACTACCAACTTGGTGGTTACTGAAGTTGAACATGAGCTCATAGCTTTTCAGCCAGTGTTCTGTTAAGCAGATGATGTCAATATCAAATGAGTTCATGAACAATTCCAATTCTAATAATTTACCTTTTAATCCTTGAATATTTTGATGCACCAAGTTAGTAAACTTTGTATTAATTTTACAAATTTGTTTTTTATTTTGATTGATATTATTTGTTTTTTTAAGGCAAGAGACTTCCTCTATTGTCTTTATTTCTAATTTAAATGACTTGGAATAATTTCCAAGGTCTTGGTTTGTAAATTATTACAATGCTCAAAAGAAGTATTAGTTATAGCCAAGTTTTTGGCTGTAGTTTCAAAATAATATGATAGCGAAATAGCTATCTGTCTTTTGTAAAAATTAGAAAGGTAATAATTACCTTGAGTCATATAATATTTTTTATTAACAATACTGTTAATATCAATCAAATGAACATTATTGTTGCATGAAATAGTATGCAATGTCATATTTAACTTATATCTAAGCTTATTTTCAGATAGTGGCAAGCTGTCGCTGTAGGGGAATGTGAACATCACAATTTGTCTTAAATTTAAAGAACAAAGTTTGTCCATATACTTAATTAAGTCTGATTTGTTCACATTACCCCTATTCCCAAGGCATATTATCAAGTTTGATTGTGTGTTAAAAGTTTCATTATTAATTTTCTGCATAATACTATGCAGAGTTGAATTTTGAAAGCAATTATTTACTACTGGATGTTCCATACTCTTATTTAAGAACTGGCCCATGTTTTTTCCGATTTCATCACAGTACATTATTGTATTTATACCTGAGCATGAAGTGCTGAGATCCAGATGGGATGCGGCTGACACGGTGCTGTCCGGACCTGAGTGGTCAGAGACTGGGCCGGGATCACAGCAGCCGCAGCCTTCCAGAACTCTGCCCTCCAGACTCACCTGGCTTCTGAGTAATGCATCCATGGCCAGATTGAGTTCCCTTGTTTGTTCAGTAGTTCTCTCATAGAGGCTGATGTACTGTTCTAGGGAGTGCTCAGCTTGACCAAGTTTACATCTCAGGTCTTGCATGTCTGCCTCATATTGAATTTGATTATAATTTAGCTGTGTTGTACACAGGTCTAATTTATTTACAAGTTTTCTTTTGTATTTTAGTTTATATACAACATTTTTCTGGTTTTTTAATAATTTTTTAGTTTTTTCTATAAACTTACTTATTTTAACATATTTTTTAAACTTATTTTTACTAAGGTTGTGTGTGTTGTTGATGTTTTTGCTGCAAGCCTCCACATTACACACTGAGTCATCTTTGGTTAAATCAATGGTTTGCATAGTGTGTAAGTTGCTGCCCGCAGCATAAACTTGGCCCTGGGATGGTTGAGCGGATATCAACTCATCAAATAAACTTTGAGTTTTCGCCGTGGCAGAGCTATCGGCTGCTTCCTCCAGCTGGGTGATGTGGTGGTGGGCGTCACACAGTTGTTTCTCCAGGACTGAAGTTCTATGCAGGACGGACTCAAACTCAATGCCACATTTTTCATCGAACCTATCAATAATCAACTGAAGCCTATCCCGTTCCTCACTAATAGACGTATTCTCAGAATGAAGTGCGCACATCTCGATTTTTAGCTTTTTGTTATTATCTAGAGCTTCTAGAAGAATAATTTCATTTTCAGCTCTTTCCGCTTCTAATTGTGAAATCTGCCCTTTTGCCGACTTTAATTCTAGTAAAACTTGGTTCAACTTGTCGGCTTTACGAGTCATCATGTTGAATTAGTAGATTGTTTTGAAAAAACAACTTGAAATATGAAAAGGCAGATTGCACAATGTCTAGGTTATGTTTTCAAGAAGTTCAATGTACTTACGTAAATAAAGATGTAAACTTTATTGGAAATAGTATTCCTTCACTTATGAAATCGGGATTTATTAGTAGGTAAGCACAAAACACTCAGAAAAACACAAACCAGCAAAACTTGTAACCGAAAAATTCGACAAATTTCCGTTGGCCAAAACACACTTATTTCACAACAAATATCCTTAATATTTATTTATAAACTTGTATTTAGTTACAAATATGCGATTAAATCGGAAAGGGCACTTTAGAATTATGTAAAAACAATTATTTTATAATAAAATCGTAGGGAACATTTGCGAACAGCTGTTGCTAATAGGGTTGCCAACCCAAAAAAAATCATTTTCTATTGCTGCAGCCACAGGGCCTCCTGCGCCGCCGCCGTCATGGCCATGTACTCGGCCTCTGCTGTCGAAAGGGCTACGGTCTGTTGCTTTCATGAACACCATGATATTGCGCCACCCTGCAAAATAAAAATATATCCCGTGCATGACTTACGGTCACGGGAGTCACTCGCCCAATCTGCATCACAGTAGCCTGTGATTACTTCATCTTCATCTTGACCTTTCCTGGTGTATATAAGTTTGTAATGTTTAGTGCCCTGTAAGTATCTCATTACTCTTTTCACGGCAGACCAATGCTCAGATTTAGGTTCCTTATTATATCTACTTAGAGCATTCACAGCATATGAGATGTCTGGTCTAGTTCCTTGAGCTAAGTATAGTAGATAGCCTAAACATGCTGATAAGGACAATCATATGGAGCTTCCTCGCTGTCATCAAATTTCAGACCAACTTCTATAGGTGTTTTTGCTGGTTTACAATTTGTCATGTTGAATCTTGATAGTATTTCATTTTTAGACTTCTCCTGGTCCAATGAAATTTTATTCTTTTCTCTACTTATATTTAAGCCCACACATTGTTTAGCTTCACCAAGATCTTCTACGTGGCCTTAGAGTGATATTACTGTCTATATGTTGTTTGTTCAGCTGTCGTAATAATCTCGGAGCCTGGTAACTTTCATCCATGTCGCCTTGATCTGTTTCATACTCACTGGAATCTTCACCTTCAGATCCTTTCAAGTTAGACTCAATAACTGACTGAGGATTGATGACAGATTCTTGCTTATTTTGTTCTGAGCAAGAACGACCTTCCAGCTTGGCTGAATCATTTTCTATGGGATTTACTGTAACTGAACATTCATTATTCTGACTCATATTTTCAAAGAAAATTACATCCCTGCTCTTTGTGACCTGATGAGTTATTGGGTTCATGATGCAATATCCTTTTGTATTTTCACAATAACCCACAAATATCATCTCAGTAGATTTCTTGTCCCACTTAAGACGTTTTTCCTTTGGAACATGGACCATCACCTTTGAACAAGCCATTTTGCTGGGGGGTATATGGGGTCTGATGTGTAATCCCACAACTTGCCAAGTGTTTCTCAAAACTGGAGTTGCAGTACTCTGTTCCATTATAGGTCCTAATGACTTTAATTTTATGTTCTAATTGATTCTCTACTTTCTTCTTATAGTCCTTGAAAACTTCTAATATGTTTTGTTTATCCTTTAGAAAATAGATATGAACCATTCTAGTGTGATCATCAATAAAAGAAATAAAATATTTCGTACCTCCATAGGATACACATTCCATCGGCCCTCAACAAGTGGTACATTGTATCTCTTTCTATGAACTTGCTGACAGTGCTGCCCCCTCAGCACAATCAGGCAATTTATTTAATGCTGAAACATTCAAATGGGCATTCCGAAGATGCCATAAATTAAGATCGCTTGCCTTGCATCAACTTTATTAAACACCAAGTGGGGACTTTCATCGGTATATGTGACTAAGACGTATAATTTATTTGTTAAGGTGGCTGAGCACAATAATTTTCCATGAGCATTTTTTATGCTGCAACCTTTCTCATTGAATGACACCTTATATCCATTCTTTGTAATTGTGCTTACTGACAACAAATTTGCGGCTAATCCAGGTACATAAAGAACATTTCTTACTTGAATTTTTTCCTGCTGTCATATTTGAATACTGATATCTCCAACACATTCCACAGATAATGGCTCCCTGTTGGCCACTGTGATAGTTTTTACTGATGGTTCTCTAATATTGTACATCAAATTTTTGTTGCTGGCCATATGTTCTGAGCATCCACTATCAATATACCATTTTTCATTATTTATACCTGAAAAAGCTGAAAAACCTGAGAAAGCTGCCACAAAACTTTCTTGCTTATCACTTTGTTCGGTCTCTGTTTTCTTTAATTGTTTGCAGAACTTTGCAATGTGTCCATAGCCATAGCAATTAAAACATCTGGGCCCCTTGTTTTTATCTGATGGCTTTGACTTTTGTTGATTGTTTTGATGCTTATTTCTCTTGAAATTTGAATAGAATGCATTGCTAGATTCTTCAGTTTTCACTTCTTGGAGCAATTTAGTTTTAATAAAATCTGCACTGATTCTTGCCCCGAAGTTTTCTAAACCCATTATCATTGGTTTGTACTCTTCTGATAAGCCTGCTAACATTAGTGTGCCAAGCCATTCATCGTTCACTTCGAAGCCTATGTTTCTCAATTTGTGAGCGGCACTCATAATTCTGCTTACAAAATCTTCTACACCAGCGCTTGATTCCAGTGAAGTATTAATCAATTCCTTCAACAAACCCACTTTTCTTGTTAGCCCGTTGTCATCAAATGCTTTATGTAAACTGTCCCAGACCTCCTTGGCCGTTTTACACTCCTGAACATGAACGTAGTTTTGAGTGCTTATCAACAGAATGAGTTTGGATTTGGCCTTCACGTCTTTCACTGGGTCGACTTTTTTCCCTGCACTGTATTCTATGCAGTCCCATAAATCCTCGTGCTCCAGATATGTTTTGATACAAAATTTCCAAGTTGTAAAATTATCTCGTCCGTTCAACTTTTCAATACTGAACATATTTGAGCCCATCTCGAAGGATTTTACCACGCGCTATGCGTAATTTCGCTGACCAAAGGTTTACAATATAACCTCACTTGCACGTTTACACTTTTCGGTAAAACTTTTCTTGATAATTACTTCGGAATTCTTTATTTGCAACCACGCTCTGCTACCATGTAGGGTTTTCTTCAAATAAAGATTGTAATTGATCATAAACTGAGTTTTATTAAAGTTGTACAATGCACATAGATAGATTACTTGACGTGTAGGAAAAAAGGGAAGAACAGCAGTGACGTCACCAGAGGGTGGTGACCACAGACAAAAAAAAACTATATCGGATGCGTTCCAATTCTATCATTAAGTAATAGGCTTTCTGGTGATTCGTATGGATAGATGTATGTTTGTAACTTGTTCATGCCAAAACTGAACGAATGGGACTAATATGTATAGGTTGATATAGTTCTAGAACTAAGAATAAGTTAAGAGCTTCTTTTTATCTCCTTTATATCAGTTCCCATGGGATAAAATAAACGCGTGTGCGGCAGTTTGCAGAAATAAGTTACCTACATTTGTAGACGCAGTGGAAAGAACCTAGCTGCAAATGATCCAAAACATTGACATGACAAGTCTAGGTTGCCTGCACTTACGAGTAGGTCATTAATTTCAACTTGAAATACTATTTTAAATGTTGATTCTTCTGGTATTTTGATTTGTTTATAAAATAAAAGATTTTATTTAAGGTAGCAACTCCAATGACGACGAAAGCAGTTCTGATGAGGATGACGATGGTATGGATAAATTTTATATGAATTTGTAATAGCGAGTAGTTTTATAATTCCTAAATACAGGATCGTGGACTATATGCTATATGCTTCCAAATAATGTATTTTTTAAAGGAGGAAACTTAGCTGGTTTGGAAATTATTTAAGTATGTTTACGTTTAGTTAATTATTATAACTGTTTGTTTCCCAAATAAATAAAACTAAAATAAAATATATTTAAGTCTTGAGTTCTGTTAGACAATAATATTTATACCTTAACCCTTTTGTTTGTGGTGGATATTTTGTTCGAATTCGCCCGTCTATGGATTCTGGGTGTATTAATTCTCATGAAGGCTGTGATTGTATGCACATATTATAGAGGTTTTGTATCCATTATTTTGTGACCAAACCTTAAGGCATCGATGAAATTACCTCACCAACTTTCCCTGAATGACCTTATTGACAGCTAATTCCTCATATATTTCAAAATCTACTGAATGAAAATAAATGTGATAAACCTTATCTTTTCTCAGACAATGATTGCGATCCAGAAGAACGTGATGATGATTATGATTGCTCGAGTGCTCTATCTCGAGTCCAACTAAAAATCCTCAAAATAGGCTTTCAGTTAATGAATGTGAGTAATTAATTGTTAAACAAAATGCGTCTCAATGATTTCAGTGAGAATTTATAATGTTGAATATTCCAATGAAAAAATGTTTATTGATTTTTCCACAGTATTTCGTTCAAAATAATTCGGAATGTAATTATAATTATTGCGGCAACCAAACGCAAGGAAAAGAAGGGGAACTCATTTGTCCTGTTGGCACTTGGTATTATCTCACTTTCTTACTCCAGTATACTGAAGGTAAAACATTACAGGAACTATTGTCTTATACAGGAGTAGAAAACAAGGATGAGGTGAGTCTTTTTTATATACTTCTTATTCCCTTGCTACATAATAAATTATGCTGGACGATTTCTTTCAATATCACAGCATCATCTAGAACCAAGTTAAGCAGAGCTTGTGTTATTGATTGGTTGATTGATATACATAATATAACACATTAACTAGATAGTTTTTTTATTATACATAGAAAATACCCAGAACCCTAGAACAAATTTATGCAGATAGTACAAACATTTATTTTGACGATGGGAAACGAACCCGCAACCGCTTGAAAGTGAATAGATAAGCTCAGAAATTTTATTTTTATTTGATCATGAATTATTTGTTTCTTTTTCAGTCTCGATGTATGATGAAACTTGTGAGGCGTTTAATTAAACCCTCATTCAAAAGCTTGTTTTACTTTACTGCGACTATATTTGCTGATTTTGAATATATTTTATCTGAGTCATTCAAGAAAGATGCTATTGAGTACTTGGATGGTTTAGCCTTTAACGGTAACTTTAGTAGACCTCTCAAGCTCCGCAAGAAAGTAAATAAAGTTGTAAGTAAAAAAACCCTATATTCGCCAAATAAAGAAATAACGACGGACAAACCACACAGCATTATCTAGCCACAAGCTAAGCAGAGCTTGTATTATGAGTACTAGATGACTGGTGATGATATACTTAATACAATACATATCAAATATAGATATTTTTTTTAAATACTTACATAGAATTTTACTTTTTCATATTGATTTATTTTAAATGAAATTTTAATACTTTATTGGTTTTTATTAAAACATCTTGAATTCTAGACACGAGTTTACTAAAAATTCAAGGTCTAATTATATTTTTTTAAATTTTAACTCATATTTTTAGATTACATTTTTCTAGTGCATTACAACAATATGTTATTTTTAATATTATTTCTAATAAAACAAGATTTTATTTTTACAGGCAGCAACGAAAACAGGAAACGCAATTGTAGAAGTCGTATCAAAACAAGAAGCTAGCACAATATTTAATACGAATCAAATAGTAGTTAATATTTTTGCAACTCTCTTTGAAGGACTATTTATATGATACTTTACATGTTTAATACCTAATATTGTTTTAAACTATGCCAATTTAACTCAAAGTACCATTTTATTTCAGCCCATTTTTAAGATGTCTTTTAATTTAGCAAACAAAACCACAGGAATATATTATGGAATGACTAAGCCGATTGTTGCTAACTTTTTAACTCAGAAATCTATTTACCTCACTTCAGAGAGCAGAGTATTAAAATCAAGGGTTAGTAATATGAGATAAGTATGTAACTGTCGATATTAGTTATGTATTACATTCAAAGATATTCCGTAAAACCTTAAAAAAATAATAAAATTGATATTTTTCTTTGCAATGTCAATATCAGTTTCTGTAAAGATACAAGGAAGAACAATATGTTTGTTCCAGAAATTCTCTAAAGAAACTATAATTTTTACGAGACTGACAAACTTAATAACAAAGCTGATGTTATAAAGGAAAAAAATGAATTAGTTATTCGCAAGAAAAATGCCAAAAGCGCAGTTAATAATATTGTATAGTTATATCTTCAAATATTCTCCTCAAAATTATTTTATAATTATTATATTATTATTTATCTATTTGAAGATAAAAACATGTAAACATAGGCCTTACAAACTATTTTTGGAATTTAATAACGCAAATATATTACTTTAGCATGCATGGCGTAGTATACACAAATAATAGATACTTTAATATGTTATTTTGGTATATTTTCAGATAATACGTTTACCACTTCAAAACAAATATGCCGGTTGTTTGGTTATCCTTCCTAAGTCCAGATGTGGACTACCATCTGTGATTTCAAAACTGGCACCTCAAATTTTTGTAGATGAATTGAAAGGCCTAAAGCCCACACTGTTGACATTAACTGTACCGATTTATAAAAGTGATTCATCCACAATGAATTTAATACCGGCTCTACAGAAAGTAAGTAAAAAATATACCAAAAGTCATTAAAACCGACGAGAACGAGAGTCGAGGTACGATTCTGAGTCACCTGATCCAGATTAAGTAATTATTGTGCGAAGCCCTCGCAGTCTGGGTCAATATTTATAAAATTTAATAATATCGCTTAAATTATTTAACTGTGCTAGAGTCCATTTGACATCGTAGCTAAGCTATTCAATGGAACTTGACCCGGGACATTTTTGTGAAATTCAATTCTAATTTGTATCTAACCAGATAGAAACATCAAGATCGGAAACCTAGTTTATAACTTTCGTATAATTTTAATGCACTACCACTAATGCACCTAATCTACTAACGAAATTATGTATCATTTCAATTAAACTTTCAGACATGCGAACTCGATAATGTATTTGACAGAAGAAAATCGGAAATGATTGATTCATGTGGAAAACCATCAAATAAATATGTCACTTATATGTTTGAAAAAACAAGTGCAGTTTTTACACCTATAGGAGTCGAACCGTATAGGGAAGGTATGTTGGTAAAGGTTTTGATTTAACTTTCAAAGCTATAAATACGAGTACTATGACGTAACAGCAGGCAGGTCATCTAGGATACAGATTTGATAACCACTGAGGACTGGAAGCTCGTGGCGACCACAATGCAACGCAAAACGAATTGTTGGGAGATCATAGTTAAACTCGATGGAGAGACGATATAATAGGAATCGCAGGGAGGCAATGAATGAAAGCGACTCGGGACAGCATTTTTGTTTTTAAGCGTCATTTGTCCAGCTCTAGCCATCCATTCAATTTCAATTGGTCAATAATAACCATTTCCCCCAATTAAAACATGAAATTGGATTATTATACCCTTCACTCTCGGCAGGCAGATTGGTGAAGGCAGTATTGGTGTTCTTGTGGAAAGTAGATGCTTCTATTTTACCTTTGGAAAGTATTTAAGTATAACACAAAAATTTTGCCTCGTCCTTAGTTGAAATAGTACCTACTACTTTAATATTTATAGTACAGAAAATTACAATCAACAAATTTAAACGATTTTTACAATTGAGCTAATGTCAGCTAACTAGAGGTAGCTCAACTGACTGAGCTTACCAGTAAGAAGCGTCCCAAGACTAGCTACATTACCAGTATTGCATGCTGATGCCCTGCGCTAGATACTCACCAGCTCTCGGGTCACATGGGATCGATCAGATGATCAAATATTTTATTTTATTCCGGAGTGCCTCGTTACCCACGGACATAGGGTCTCGACTCCAAGGGGAGCAATGCGTAGGCTCTGTGAAGACCTCCATTATAAGAATAAGAATCATAAGGAAACTTATAAAACATGGATTAAGAAGCTACTTAGTGTTACATACAATACTAAGAAATACGCTTACCTTCAAATTTGGTCCAGAAAAATTTCGTATTGATGACCAATCTAGCTAATACATTCGGTAGAGTAAACAAAAATGACCGTAGAAAGTAGATACCTAATGTAGACAAAAAAAACTTTACTTTCCGTGCTAGTTATGAACTGTGTCACGGCAAAGTAATGATTCTCATCCATAAGAAAATACGAGTCATATCATTTATTATCATATTATTATTTGATTTTTCATTTTACAGCTTCAGAAAAAGACTGCCCTGAGTGCGGAGGACCAGTTACTGTCAATATCAACTATCCTGCAGTTTTCGTCTATTTCATAAATGACATTGTATTGCAAGTTACTATTGGAGATGTTGTATCCTGCTAGTATGCATGAATCAATAATTAGTTATGGTGTATTCCGCGCGCGATCAGAATGGGTTGGAAAAATTTATTAGTTGGCTGGGAACAATTTTTAGAGAAACAAAAGTAGACGGGCATTTACTTTTACGAGACTTCTTCCATCCTTTTTTAAAAAGCTCTCAAAATATCTACATAGATATGGCCCGAATTTTATGAGAAAGTGAATACACTACATACAGATGTAATATACAAAATATGTACCTACATATGTAATTACTTTGACAAGAGTCCTTCCCATTCTAATCGTGCGTAAGTAAGTATATAATATTAATCTGTTTAATATTTACTGTTATATATGGATTTCTGTCTATAATTTTTATTCTTTTCTTTATTTTTGCTGATGATGACTATTTTCAACACTTTTCCCTAAATTGTTTTTCTTGTTTTTATTCCTAAGCATAGATTTGAATTTCCTAAAAAATGTAGAACCAAACAAATTAAATTATAAATAATTATATTGTTTCTGATTTATATAGCAAATTTGTTTTATTTCCCAACATTACAAAATACATTTTATAGGTAAACTTTTATCCAAAGTCGGTCTCTGATGCTATTGATACCTACTAATATAGTAAAAGTGAAATTTTCAAAGTCTGTAAGACAACGCTAAAACTTTAGGTAGCATAGGAAGTTTAAAAAATATGTAAATATCCCATAGTCAGACGCTGGTTGATGGAACACGAAACTATTTAGAGTTAAAGACATAAGAGTATGTTGTTACGTAAAGAGTCATTCTTCGGAACTTGACACGAACCACAGAATGAACGGCTCTGTACATGGGGCGGCGGGAAAAAGTGGCCTACACTCATAAAAAATATAAATCCGGCACTGGATACAGGTAGTTAAAGTAGGTCAATGGGCGCTCCACATTCACACGAGAACTTCGCGAGAACGCGTGAAACATGCGAGAAACGTGAATGTGGAAGCGATTCGCGTATTCTTCTCAAGTTCTCGCGTTGTTCTCAGGCTTTTCTCCACTTTTTGTCGGTTTTTTGGCGCGAGACAAAGGAGCGCGAGAACGTGAGAACAGGTGAGAACGTGTATTGACTCCACACTCGCATGTTTCTCAGTAGCGCGCGTCATCGTCATCGAGCGCGAGAACTGTAGCGAGAACTATTTGAGAACTTTGTGAGAGTGTGTACCCAAAGAAGTTTTCGCTACAGTTTTCGCTGAGAATCTCCGGAGATTCTCGCGTGAATGTCTCGTGTGAATGTGGAGCGCCTATTAAACTCGTGTAGTTTCTACTTGATTAATTATACAGGGTGTTAGTGTGAACACCGTTGTCCTTGAAATCAGAGGTTCAGCATCATGAGTAGAATCCAAAACGGATGAAAAAATGATTCTATTTTTTAACCATTTTTTAAAGAAAATTTTTATAAACACTAAACGTTTGCTCACAAACACGTGACACAAGTACTTCGACCAAGCGACACGTGGCATGTGCACCTCAGTGTCGGATCACCTTCTGTGTGAATATCCCGTCTTTTAAAGGGCACAAGTAATGAAGTTACGATCCAAGTAAGGCGCGGGTATAAGTACTTACGTAGGTAGGTACTTAAAGTATACAGTGTATAGAGTGACTATGGCATCGTGTACGATAACGAAGACATGAAATATCAAAACCTTGCAAAACTAATATAGGTGTTAAGCTTTTCTCATCGGTTTTGGATTCTACTCATGATGCTGAACCTCTGGTTTCAAGGACAACGGTGTTCACACTAACACCCTGTATATATCCTTTTTAAAGTCGAATTTATACAACACGTGGATAATACTTGCGCTTGTAGTTTTTTTAACCTATTTTTTCACATCATGTGGAGGTAAAAAAGTACTTAAGTATAATGATATTACATTACAATTTACCAAAATATTTTAATACAAATATTAAATTGATTCCTAAAGAATTGTGAGTGGTAGATTTTTGGTGCATCTTCTTGACTAACTTTATATAATATTTCAGCCGTCAATTGTCGCCCTATAACTTAGTTTAGTATATTTTTTTTCAGTAGCTTCATGTGGAATTATTTAATTAGCCATCAGTATTCAGTCACATTCCCACTTATCAAGTAGGTAAGCTGTTAATTTCCTGAATAATGTGAAAAAAAAAAAAAAATGTATTGGTAATTTTATGAGTTTAAAATAGGCTAGTAAATCGTATTCGCGCACACAGAATCGAACTTATTATTCTCAGTCTGTAACACTAATATTGCTCTCCATTTGACGAGTAAATTTAGCCGCGGGGCGCACCTAGTATTTAACACAACAGATAGGCATTACCTTTTCCTATTCTGCTTTTAAGGAACAAGGTATACCTAATTTTGCATTTACTTTGGAATTGTGCATTCTCCGGAATTATTTATTTTTTATATACATCAGAGTAAGGTAAATGCATAGTTATTAAAAAAAAGTGTTTTTGGTTAGTAAGTAATCATTTTTGTTTCTTTATTGCAAACAATTAGACGTAAAACTTAAAACAAGACAGTTTATGGCAACGGTGAGCTTGACCATAAAAGGGTTCTCTTCCAACAAAACTTCGGGAGAGAGAATCAAGTTTTTTTTAGTTAGTTACAGTTCAAGATGAAGATATTTATTTATTGAAATAACTTCTTTTAAATTCTTGCTATAATGACACAATTCCTATGCCTATGTACGTACTTATTGTTAGGTGTCATAAATCTTCCGGAGTTAAACATAAATATAAAAAAGATAAACCAAAACAAAAAGATAACCAAAGTGATTTGCAAGCGTGATCGGAAAACCAACACACAAAACAAAACATAAAACAGAAGAATAATTCAATCTAAAAAACCTTTTATCTATATCAAATCAGAAATTGGATAAATACTACGCTAAGGTGTATAAAAAATAAGCTCGTAGACCGGAAACTCCGACTTTTTGATATTGGTCCTTCAAATTCGGTAATTCAGATCACTCGTAACAAATATCAGCAGATCGAACAAACATTTGCCTCATACGAGAATCCAACCACCAACCATCCACGTTCTGCATTGCAGGCGGCACTTCACCTACGCCATAGAGGCAAAATAAAACTGCTACAGATGCATTTAAAAAACTGAATGAATAAAAAATAATAAACTGATCGTTTCAGTTTTGGAAATTCCTTTGTTTAACGTAGTTATACAATAAGTGGAGGCGCTAATTTACCTCCTGTTTGCACCTTCACAAAGAAAATGACTTGTTTCTTAAAATGGGATCTTACCAGCTTCTGCTGCGGCAGCAGCGACCTGAGTGGTCTTCACATCTCCGGACGCGGGATCTGACAATTATAAAATATGTATATAAATAACATTGTTACAATTATAAGCATAAGTTATTCAGCACAAGTATAGACAATTTATTTAATTTATCATCAATTTATAGTTAATATTTATTCACACATTTTATGTTGTATACATTTTATAATATTTACATTTCGTTTATACAATTACGAACCGACATGACCAACATTACTTATGAATAAAGTACCATGAATTATTTTACTATGTGATAGATTACACGAAAACTAATGCGAAACTCCAGTTACCGTTCTACATGTACGGGACCTCACTATTCTATGACATTGGTGATGTAGTTTATCAGAATTAGCGAGGCAACGATACTATTTTTGACTTTGCATATTAATTTTAGTGTCCTTATCACAATAATGGGTAGAGTTCATCGAATTCTTTCAAAGAATAAAATTAAATTCTGCAAACTCATAGATAACTTTCTGAATATAAGTACGGCAGTTGTTCAGAGAAAAAAACAAACGCCGGCATAGCAATGTGGAAACTATTCGTCCTCACTTATTTGTGTTTGTTTCTAACGGCGTCCTGTGACGGTAACTAAAATTTTTAATTGAATTATTAAAATCAACTAATTTATTATTTTATTAACTATGAAGATTTCGAATAAGAAATAGAAATATCAGAACAAAAAATATTGTTGCCCGTGCTACACATAACCATACATATACTAAAATACATGTTAATATTAAATAATATACCTAATTTAAAAGGTTAATTATTATTGATTTTTTTACGAAATTATTATTTATTTACGAGTAAAAAATATATTTTTTTCCAAAAAATAATGTAAGTACACTTGTGTTGAAGTGGAATAACATTAGCTTATATTTATATAATATTATTTACATACATATTTTATTATTGTCAGACCCCGCGTCCGGAGATGTGAAGACCACCCAGGTCGCTGCTGCCGCAGCAGAAGCTGGTAAGATCCCCCCATTTTAACAGAGTTCGCCGATATATCAGCGGATATACAGGGTGTTAGTGTGAACACCATTGTCCTTGAAACCAGAGGTTCAGCATCATGAGTAGAATCCAAAACGGATGAAAAAAAATGATTCTATTTTTTACTCAGTTTTTAAAGATTTTTTTTTATAAACACTAAACGTTTGCTCCCAAACACGTGACACAAGTACTTCGACCAGGCGACACGTGGCATGTGCACCTCAGTGTCGGATCACCTTCTGTGCGAATATCCCGTCTTTTGAAGGGCACAAAAATGAAGTTACGATCCAAGTAAGGCGCGGGTATAAGTACTTACGTAGGTAGGTACTTTAAGTATGTAGAGTGACTATGGCATCGTGTACGATAGCGAAGACATGAAATATCAAAATCTTGCAAAACTAAAATAGATGTTAAGCTTTTCTCATCGGTTTTGGATTTTATTCATGATGCTGAACCTCTGGTTTCAAGGAGAACGCTGTTCACACTAACACCCTGTTTATCGGATATATATAAAAAAAATAAAATTTTTGATATATTTTATAAAAATCGAATTTTTTCGAAGCCTGCATTTTAAGTACCAAGTAATTTTCTTTGTGAAGGTAAATTAACAACAGGAGGTAAATTAGCGCCTCCACTTATTTTATCATATAACTACGTTAATTTATTTTTATTTTATTTTATTGCTTTACAAAATCAACAGCCCTTAATTTATAAACATTTCAAACCTTATTTAACTAACTTACGGCCAATAACAGATTTATATTTTATAAAAGAAACTTAAAAAACTGACAGTCTTAAATAAACAAATCAAAACTTATAGAGATTTATGAAGGTAATATAAAAATAATAATAATAATACAGTTAAGAAAGATGGAATTTTAAATTCAAGTAATACTTTTATATCTACTTGCCTAGATTTCCAATCTTATTAAAATAAACACAGTTTACCTATAATAATATAGACATGCTTATTTATACATATTTGAAGAAAAATTTTACATGTACTTATATTATTGTATACCTACTTACAAAAAATATTTAAAAGAAAACATTTACCTACAAAATTATTTATAGAGTGTCCTCCTGCAAAACTTTTAGAACTTCTCTTTTAAATCCTACCTTACTGACATTAAATATGTCAGTAGTAGAGTGAAATTGTGTATTGTAGAGTCTTTGTAGCCTGTTAACAATAGAGTAATGTGCATAGTTAGTCGAATACTTTGTAGTGGCGAAGAGTTTTGAAATAGTATGTCTTGTGCGTCTTTTTGGGGCCCATATATGTAAAGTCCTAGCAGTGAGTTCAGGGCAATCTATGTACCCGTTACACAGACCATGTAGAAATGACATGTCCATTAAGGTGCGTCGGTCTTGAAGGCTTGTAATGGAATGAAAATTACATGAGTCTTTATAGCTTACGGGGTAATAATGTTTTCTATAATTAATATGTTTTATAAATTTATGTTGAACTCTTTCAAGGTCGTTAATATAAGTTAAGTAATGAGGATTCCAGATACAGCTACAGTATTCAACAATACTCCGAACATAAGAGTAATATAGTAGCTTTATACAGCCAACATCAGAAAACGGCTTACAAACTCTTATAATGAAACCCAAGCTCTTAAATGATTTGTTTACAATGGACTCTACATGTTCGGAAAATGACAACTTACTATCTAATAGAATACCTAGGTCACGAACTAGTTCAGATACAGCTATATTTCTTTGACACAACTGATAATTAAATTTAAAAGCATTCCTCTTACGTGTAAATGAGACAACGTGACACTTACTTATGTTAACATCTATGCGATTAAGCGCATAATACTCCCCAAGCCTATCAAGATCCCCTTGAAGTTTTATGTTGTCTGAATTATCTTTTATTTGCATGAAGATTTTGGTATCATCAGCGTACATCAAGAACCGGGCAAAGTGAAAACATTTATGGACATCATATAGATAGCATGCATATAACGGTGGACCAAGAATTGACCCTTGGGGGACCCCCGAGGTGATCTCCACAAAATTAGACCGGAAACCCCCCACAACGACAGCCTGTGATCGTTTCCACAGATAAGATTCAAGCCATCTAAGTAGGTTTAAACAAAGGAATTTTCAAAAATCTAACTTTCAGTTTGTTATACCTTTCGTAAGTTTTCTTCTGCTTCTCTCTACACTGAATGTATCCAATACCTTCTTAGTCTTTGCTGTAAACGATTAAACGATGTTTAGCTGCAAATTAAAATATTTACAAATAAACGTACGTAAATATCAATATCAATAAAACTTCGAAAACAAAACTTGATTAAATCGGTTAAAAGGTTTCGTCGGCGACACACCTTGTATACGGTAAAAGGTAATATATTAGTCGAAGAGGAAAGGATAATCATCTGTGTAGAACCGGGGCGGGTCCTTATTATTACATCAATTAAGATCCAGAGGTATTTTTTCAGGTAGTGTTTCTGATGGAAATTCTGGATCATCGGCAGTGGCCGCTGCGGCTGTAAAAACCGAAGAAATATCGGATCCATCATCAGGATCAGGTATATGAATGATCATCACATCACACTATTATTAATGCGAAAGTTTGGATGGGTCGACGGATTAGGCGGATCGATTCATGATATTTACTTATTTATTAAAGCGTGTGGAACGGTGCCTGAACAAAACATTGATAACAATATCACTTACACATATTGTTGAAGTATTTAATTGACAGACATATTATACGTAGCTACAAAAAAATTGGCCGCAATCGACTGTCAAAGTTTGGAAGTCCCCATTGGAAGACCTAACTAATATAGCAGAAATAAGATAAAAAATAAATAAATTTAAACTGAAGTTTACACAAAGTCAACAAACATACTATTTTGTTAATTTGAATAAAAAATTCAAACAAATATGAATAAAAAACGTAATTTATATCATAAGGATAACATCACATTTTTATCTGCAAAAATATGCACACGTACCCACCGCTCTAACTTGACTCTCTCCCAATAAGGTTTGCTGGAAGAGAACTCTTTTTAGGGTTAAGCTCGCCTGTGCCATAATTTATCTAGTTTTAAGTCTTCTTGTATGTATTTTCATTTGTGCATTAAAGAATTAAAGAATTAAAGAAAAATATTGTTTTTGGCCCGTTCGTATACTGTACGTATATATACACGTACTCATATAATAATGTTAATATTAAATATGTACCTAATACTGTATAAATACTACTTTTCTATTGGCAGATGACAACTCCGGAGATGTGAAAACCACGCAGGTCGCAGCTGCAGCAGGAGCTGGTAAGATCATATTTTATTGGCTGTATCGCATGTAGCTTTAGAACTGCATATATATCGGCAGGCTGCTTTTATGAATAAAGGTTCTTGCGTATACTGTATAGTATACTATATCTCGGGTATTTTTTGCAGGAAGCAGTTCAGATGGATCAACAGCAGCAGTAGCTGTCGCAGCTGTAAAAACCCAAGAAATATCGTATCCATCGTCAGGTAAATGAATGACTGACACCACATACTTCTTAACAATTTGAAAGTTGGACGTATGGATGGACGGAAAGATTGAACTTAGAAAATTGAGTTAACTAAGACTTTATTACTTTAGGCATACAAAGTAAGTATGTAGTAAGACAAGTCTTTATATAATATTTAGTATCATCACATACGAAATAAAGCAGTCATTGACTTTCTCGTCATAATATTTTGTCCACTTGTGGAAGAAGCGAAAAAGGAACCACTGGCAAGTAAATGTAGTGTTTAATACATTTTTGATTTGCATGCTGTATAAACAAAATGAGATTAAAATAATTATAAACAATATTTTAATTTTTTCGTAATATTATTTGCTTATAATATAAGACATTTCATTTTAGATGGCAACTCCAATGACGATGAAAACAGTTCTGATGAGGATGACGATGGTATGGATAAAATTTATATGAATTCGTAATAGCGAATAGACTTGTCTTATAACTCCTAACTACAGGGTTGAGGACTAGATCCGAGTCCTAAGTTATGTTAGACAATAGTATCTAGACCTTAACCCTCATGTAGGCTGTGATTGTACATAGAGAGGTTTTGTTTGGTTATAGAGGTTTTTATTTTGTGTCATTATTTTGTGACCGAAACTTAAGGTACCGGCGAAATTTAACTCGGCAACTTTCCCTGAATGACCTAATTGACAGCTTATTCATCATTTATTTCAATACTAGTGAGTTAAAATAAATAATGATAAACCTTATCTTTTCTCAGACAATGATTGCCATCCAGAAGAACGTGATGATGATTATGATTGCTCGAGTGCTCTATCTCGAGTCCAACTAAAAATCCTCAAAATAGGCTTTCAGTTATTGAATGTGAGTAATTAATTGTTAAACAAAATGCGCCTCTACGATTGCAATGAGAGCTTATGATGTTGAATATTCCAATGAACAACTTTTTCTTGATTTTTCCACAGTATTTCGTTCAAAATAATATGGAAAGTAATTATAATTATTGCGATAGTAACCAAACGCAAGGAAAAGAAGGAGAAGTCATTAGTCCTCTTGGTACTTGGTATTCTCTCACTATGTTACTCCAGTATACGGAAGGTACAACACTACATGAACTATTGTCGTATACAGGGGTAGAGAACAAGGATGAGGTGAGTCTATTTTATACACTTCTCATTCTCCTGCTACATAAATCCTACTAATATGCTAAACGTGAAAGTTTGTAAGTATGGATGGATAGATGGATGGATGGACGGATAGATGGACGGATGTTTGTTATTGTTACTCTTTCACGCAAAAACAACTGAAAGCAACCGCCTACGTCGCAGGCGGACCTTCGCCCGCCGTGCCACATTGGTCTTCAACATTCAACATCAAAATGTCCAGTAGTATAATTCTTTGATTTTTAACGATGATAAACATGTTTGCACCATTAATATTCTGAAAATGATTAGAAACATGCTCAGATTTTTTTTCTTTTGATCATAAATTATTTGTTTTTTTTTCAGTGTCGATGCATGATGAAACTTGTGAGGCGTTTACTTAAACCGTCATACAAAGGCTTGTTTTACTATGCTGCGGCTATATTTGCCGATTTTGAATATTATTTCTCTGAGTTATTCAAGAAAGATGTTATTGAGTACTTGGATGGTTTAGCCTTTAACGGTAACTTTAGTAGACCTCTCAAGCTCCGCAAGAAAGTAAATAAACTTGTAAGTAAAAAACCCTATATTCGCCAAATAAAAAAATAACGACGGACAATCCACACAGCATTCATTATCTAGCCACGCTAAGCAGAGCTTGTATTGTGGGCAGGGTTCAAAGCGATTATTGCTTTTTATATTTTATATTATTAATAGAGAAGACAAGATTCATATGTGGCAAGATTCTGCATGCATTTCTTCAACCTCTAAATTATGAAGAGACTGAACAACTTCTTGTTGTTACTAGGTAGTAAATTACTGTAGTTAACTTTAGGCCTCTCTTGCACAGTGGTGTTTAAATTGTGATTACACAGCTAAATAATCATAATTATTACCAGCAGTAAATTACATTTCTGCAAGTGGAGTAGATCTAGATTTAAGTTTAATTTAAGATGTCTTGTTGCCATAATCCTAACTTATTTTTTAATTTTATTTCTATAGCTTTTCATATACCTACCTGTTTTATTTTTTTCTGTGCCTATGTTGATTTTAAGTTCCATAATTTAATTAACTTACCTACTGAAGTTCCTATTATTTAATAATTGTCCATGGTAATTATTCATCAATCACAAATGTACCTAGCTTTACTAGTAACATAGCGCCATACGAGGTACTGAGCTCTACCTTGCCGTAACACAGTATTTATTACTAACACGGAAGGTATAGGTCCTTCAATACCTTAAAGCCATAAGGCTATATTTATATTATATAGTACCTTATTCACTGCGTCATGTAGTAAACTATACTAAGTACTGGTATAACATAGATATTTATGTACATAATAAAATAGGACATAGATTAAGTAGATGTTAGAGCCTAAGGCTACTTTGTTATTTTTTTGGAATAAACAATCTTTATCTTTATCTTTATCTTTATACTAAAACATCTTGAATTCTAGACACGAGTATAATATAATAATAATAATTCCGGACATTCCACATAGCATCATCTAGTATCTAGTAGCTACCTACTTAAAATTGAAGGTCTAATTATATATATATATATATATATTTTTTACCTTAACTCATATTTTTGAATCACGTTTTTCTAGAACAATAAAACAATATGTTATTTTTAAAATTATTTCTATTAAAACAAGTTGTTATTTTACAGGCAGCATCGAAAACAGGAAACGTAATTGTAGAAGTCGTATCAAAACAGGAAGCTAGCACAATATTTAATACGAATCAGATAGTAGTTAATATTTTTGCCACACTCATGAAGGTAATGTATATTATTATGATACTTAACATGTTTAATACCTTTGTTTAAATAAATACCTGTTTTAAACTATGACAATTTAACTCAAATTACCATTTGATTTCAGCCTATTTTTAAGATGTCTTTTAATGTGGCAAACAAAACCACAGGAATATATTATGGAATGAATAAGCCGATTGTTGCTAACTTTTTAACTCAGAAAAGTATATACTACAGTACAGAGAGCAGAGTATTAAAATCAAGGGTTAGTAATATGAGATAAGTAACTGTCGATATTAATTATAATTTATAAAAATAAATCATCTTGAAGTTTTTTCGTTTTAAGTCAATAAAAGTTTTTTGTAAGATACAAGGACAATTATATGTAGGTATGTTCCGGAAATACTCTAAAGAAACTTAATAATTGTGACGGGACTGACAAACTAACTCACAAAATTGATGTTATAAAAGAAAACAAATCAACGACGTAGGTGCAGTTAGTATTGTAAAGGACCCCCCGCGCACTAGGCAGTAAAACATATGACGTTGTATCGCAGCCAGGCTGTGGCAGCCAGGCTGCCTAGTGCGCTAGTGCCCTTTCATCTTCAAATATTCTCTTAGAACGTAGGACTTACAAACTTTTTATAGAATTTAATATAATTAATATATTACTCTATCATGCATGGCGTAATAAACTCAAATAATAGATACTTTAAAATGTTATTTTGGTCTATTTTCAGTTGATACGTTTACCACTTCAAAACAAGTATGCCGATTGTTTGGTTATCTTTCCTAAGTCCAGATGTGGACTATCATCTGTGATCTCAAAACTGGCATCAGAACCGCAAATTTTTGTAGATGAGTTGAAAGGCCTAAAGCCCACACTGATGACATTAACTCTACCGGTTTATAAAAGTGTAACATCCACAATGAATTTAATACCGGCTCTACAGAAAGTAAGTAAAAAATATACCAAAAGTCATTAAAACCGACGAGAACGAGAGTCGAGATACGATTGTGAGTCACTTAAGACATTCTTTCAGATAAAGTAATTATTGTGCTAAGCCCTCGAAGTCCGGGTCAATATTTATAAAAAAAAAAAAATTCGCTTAAATTATTTAACGGTGCTAGAGTCTATAGAAAGTCGCAATGATTTTTGGTGGTTATTTGACTTCGTAGCTAAGCTACCCATGGGAACTTGGCACGGGACATTTTTGTGAATTTCAATTCTTATTTGTATCTAATCAGATAGAAACATCAAGTTCGTAAACAGAGTCTTAACTTTATAATTTTAATGTCCAGTGTAGAAAATCTACTAATGAAATTATGTACCATTTCAATTTAACTTTCAGACATGCGAACTCGATAATGTATTCGACAGAAGAAAATCGCAAATGATTGATTCATGTGGAAAGTCATTAAATAGATCTGTCACTTATATGTTTGAAAAATCAAGTTCAGTGTTATCACTTACAGGAGCCGAACCGTATAAGGAAGGTATGTTGGTAAAGGTTTTGATTTAACTTGCAAAGCTATAAATGGGTGATTCTACGAAAACTAGTTTTTTGTCTGACTTCTGTGGCATATTTTTTTTTTAATTTCACATAATGATGGTATATTCTAAATGAAGATTTAATTTAAAAATGTTTGGTAGTGAAGGGAACTTTATTGGCTTTATGGTTACGAAGTTATTCAATTTTAAAAATATGGTGTCCACGGAAATCAGCATTTGTATCACCAAAATCAAATATGGGTTGGTTTATCAATAAAAATATGTGTTTTCGGTAGTAAGTCGATTATTAAGCTTCTTAAAACTAAGGAACAATTATTTGACGTTTGTAGTTTCAATCATTTTTTACAAAAAAACCTTTAAATCATTACTGTAAACATTTAGTTTTTAATCAGTTTATTAAATCACATAGTACTAGGTTTTACAAATATTATTCATATTCTGTAAGACGTAGATTTATGTTCTATAGTATATCAATGAAAATGGAACTAAGGCAATAGTTTACATTTTAATCTTGAACATAGAGTTCACACAATTTTATAATCAGTCATGTTGCTAGGTTCTATTCTAAAGATGGAATTACAAATCAACTACTAATCAAAATAGGCTTATCCTATCCCACTCTTTTCTTTTACTTAGAGAAATAGGCGTATAATATTGAGTAAACCTTGCAGAAGTTATTTTTTAATGAGATTAAACTAACTTTTTAACAAAATTCACACTAATAATGTATTAAAAATACTATATTTTTTCATTTTGTATTCATTATAAACTTTATCCTAAAAAACATTATAAAAACATAAAAAAAATATTATTGAGATGTTAATCAACCCGCAAAATCCACGGGAATCAGTACCACGGAAATCAAAAATAATTACTAAATCCTAGAAATTTTCTTAATTTGCTGGTTTATTGTACATTGAAATGTGCAGTCGAAATAAGGAACACAAAAGGCATAAATTATTACAATTATTAAAACAATAGGATTAGTATGAAAAAATTTATAGTCAACATGGTAATCAGAATTTCTAGATACCAAGCCACGGAAAGTGATTACGTACCGAAATAACAGAGTGACGTGGAGACGTACACACTTGTTGTACACACCACTGATGGGGCGTGACTGATAGTTTCTCTCGATCTAACAACTATTTACGCAGATATTAAAGTACAGTATTTATGAATGAATTAGTGCGCACCAGGGGAATCAGAGCTAAACGACGGACGCGAAGTTATCTCGTTGTAACTTGTCAACTAAAGCTTAGTTTTGCGTAGTAATAGCGTCAAATAAGCAAGTAAGCATCTGGATTATTGTGAACCTGTGTAAAATAGTACTAGTGTTTTTAGGAAATGATATAAAAATTTATTAACACAGGAACATGAGGTCCGGACGCACCACGGTCAATATTTCCAATGATTTTATTTATTTTTACTTATTTAAAATAAGAATATTAAAAAACTAAAAAAGGCCTCCCCTATTATCTTTGTCTAATCTACTATCATAAAAAAAAACAAAGGGCTAGGGATACTTTTTGTATGATTTTTCGAGCCGGACATGTATTTTTGAACCCTGGGAGAATCACCCAAATACGAGTATTATGATGACGTAATAGTAGGCAGGTCATCTAGTCAACAGATCATAATTATTGTTTTTATATTTACAGCTTCAGAAAAAGACTGTTCAGAGTGCGGAGGACCAGTTAATGTCAATATCAACTATCCTGCAGTTTTCGTATATTTCATAAAAGACATTGTAGTGCAAGTTGGTCTTGGAGATATTGCAGAAGCAATACCCTGCTAGTATGCACGAATCAATAATTAATTATGTTGTATCCTGCGCTCGATCAGAATGGGTTGGGAAATTTGTTGGTTGGCAACAATTTTTAGAGAAAAAGTAGAAGGGCATTTACTTTGGCGAGACTTATTTCATCCTATTATATATAGGTCCGAAAAGATTATTAATAGGTCCGAAAAAATAAGGTCCGAAATTTTGGAGAAATGTGAAAACAATACATTATGTAGATGTAAATATTATGTTACTTATTAGAGGTACTTTGAAAAGATTCCTTCCCATTCTTATCGTGCGTAGGTATATAATATCAGTCTGCTTATAGTTTATTATGTATGGATTTCTGTCGATAGTATTTAATATTATATTCTTTTCTTTATTTTTGATGATGATGACTTTTTTTCCTGAAATTGTTTTTCATGTTTCTTTATTCTTAAGCATGGATTTGAATTTCCTAAAAAATGTACAACCAAACACAAATCAAATTATAAATGATTATATTGATTCTGATTTATAAAGCTGATTTGTTTTATTTCCCAACATTACAAAACAAATGTCATAGGTAAACTTTTATCCAAAGTCGGTCACTGATACTATTGATACCTACTTATACAGTGCAAGCGAAATTTCTTATATATGTAAAATGAGTAAGACAACGCTTAAACTTTAAATAGCATAGAAAGTTTAAAAAATGGAAATATGAAATATCCCATAGTCAGATGCTGGTTGATGATAAATTTTATGTAACACGATAATATTTAGAGTTAAATAGAAAAGTGTTACGTAAAGAGTAATTCTTCAGAACTTGACATGAACTTGTTAGAGTTTAGACACATAATAGATACAGGTAGTCAAGGTAGGTTAAAGATCCTATGACAACGTTTTGAGATAGGTATACTATAGACGACTGATGTGGCGCGGGCGATGGAGGTTGCGGGTTCAATTCCCGCCTCGACGTAAATGTTGGTACGATCTGAAAATATTTGTTCTGGGGTTCTGAGAGTTTTGATGTATAATAAAAAAATATCCATCTATGTAATATCATCTAGTACCCATATCACGTGATCTGATTTGCTTGGGTAGATTGTCCCGTGTGAATTGTTTAGATATATTAAATAAATTATTTTTATATTATACACTAAGCCGCCGACTGGTCTATATGTATACGTTAATACATTTCGGTAATCAAACGCCGACGCTGGATATACCTACGCTTATAAAGGAGGCTCATTTAGTGTCATCCGAAGAAACAGTTGCTTGAGTCTCAGCCTACTTTATTTGAGTATAGGCATAATAATCTATATACTTATAATAAAACTGTAACAGGTCCAATTCTGTACATTGAAGATATTTTGAAAAAATTTTTTGAAGGGCACTCTATTATCGATACTCAAGCCAAAACTGTAATTTTTTTCATTCATGTCTGTCTGTCTGTCTGTCTGTCTGTCTGTCTGTCTGTCTGTCTGTCTGTCTGTCTGTCTGTATCGTAAACGCGTATCACGCCGAAACTACTTGATGGATTTAAATGAAACTCGGCATGATTATAGGTCATACTACGAGGAAGGACATAGGATACTTTTTATCCCGGAATTCAGTAAGGTTCTCATGGGAGAGGGTATGAAAGTAAAATTCCTTTACCGCGCATCACGCCGAAACTGCTGAATGAGTTGGAATGAAACTCGGGACGATTTGAGTTCATACTACAAGGAAGGACATGGGATACTTTTTATCCCGGAATTCGGTAAGGTTCCCCTGGGAGAGAGGATGAAAGAAAAATTCTTTAACCACGCATCATGACGGAAGTGAATGAATTCGAATGGAACTCGGGACGATTGGACATGGGATACATTTTATCCCGGAATTCAGTTTGGTTCCCCTGGGCTATACGGGTTTTCAAAAATTTCTCACAGCATCTGAACGACGCGCGCGTCGTTCAGATGCTGTACATGGGACATGGGATACATTTTATCCCGGAATTCAGTTTGGTTCCCCCAGGGGAACCAAACTGAATTGAACTGATAAACGCGAAAGTTTGTAAGTATGAATGGATAGATGGATGGATAGATTGATAGATGGATGGATGTTTGTTACTCTTTCATGCAAAAACTGCTGAACGGATCTGGATGAAATTTGGCACAGAGATACATTATAAGCTGGAATAACACATAGGCTTTATTTTATCCCGAAAATCCCATGGGAAAGGGAATTACGCAAGTAAAATCGCGAGTACTCGAAATACTAATCATGCGCAGACGAAGTCGCGGGCACCAGCTAGTAAATAATATTTCTTTAGCATAAGGATTACAAAAATACAACTTGCATCCTATCCTACTAATATTATAAACGCGAAATATTCTAAGTATGGATGTTTGATATTCAAAAACTACTGAAGGTTATGTTTGTTACGCAAAAACTACTGAACTGATCTGGATGAAATTTGGTACAGAGATAGATTATAGTCTCCGCAAAGCGCTGCTAGTGCACTATAATCCTACTAATATTATAAACGCGAAAGTTTGTAAGTATGGATGGATGGATGTTTGTTACTTTTTCACGCAAAAACTACTAAACGGATATGGATGAAATTCGGCAAAGAGATTAATTATAGTGAATTACGCATAGGCTTATCTTACCCCGGAATTACCACGGGAACGGGAATTGCCGCGGGTGAAACCGCGAGCCGCTTCTAGTACTTAGGTACTAATTTCATTAGTTTTATAAATTTCGACTATAACTTTGCATTTGATTAGCATGTAAAATTTACTTTATGATAATGACTATAAATAACGGGTTTTACTGCAAATACATTCGTATTCTATACATATCGTTTTTGAATTGAATTTATACATGTGGAAAATATGTGTGCTTGTAGTTTTTTTTTACCTATTTTTTCACATCAAGTGGAGGTAAAAATAGTACATTGTTACAAAAAGGTTGAAAGTAACTTATATTTAGTCCCGAGACGCGAGGGCGCCAATAGTTCGAGGGACTAAATAAGTTACTTTCACCCGAGGTGAACACTGTGCTTTTCATTACGAATACAAGGAAATATAAATAAAAACATGAGAAAACAAATGGATCGAATTGCCGCAATTTTTGTTTTAATATATTCGTCCATCTAGGACAGGGGGTCTACTTTTTTCAACGAAAAACGAACCTTCGATCGAAAGTTCGCGTTATTCCTACTCCGGTTTCATTTTTTTACGAAACTTCGTTCGAACGAAAATTGTTTGACATTTAAATTTTCTAAACCTACTCTGTTTCACGAAAGTTCGAAACGAACATTTGATTTTGACGGATCTTTGTTTGAGGACGAAACCAAAAGTGGTACCTTTTGATTTTCGTTTTTCTGATTTGATAAAGAAAATTGACTGAACTGAATGAAAGATTACTTTTAATTGTACCTGCTCTTCGTGATGAACGTTTGGAGCGTAAAAGAAACGATATTTGTCGCATTATAACGAGTTCTTTATAGTGTCTTGGGTAAATTACGTCAAAAGTAGTAATTGGTCAAATTCTAGTTGTTTAATTATATGTTTTGCTTAGATACAACAGAAAATAGTTATAAAACTACAGAATAGATGTAAAATTTAAAAACAAAGCGAAACATTTTGTTTATTAAAGAAAAATCCGTAATTGGCATGTTAAAAGACCTAGGGGAAGCAGGGAGAATGGCGATCACTTAAGGAAAATTTGCAATAACTTTTTTTACAAAGGTTTTATTTTAAAGAAGAATCAAAGGAACATTGGTTAAACTATCCAGTAATCAACATGCATTAAAACCACTTATCTATTTATCACACAAAATTGGTAGGGACTCGTACAAAAAAATATAGGTTTGACCGTCATTCTCCCTGAGCATGGGTAATGCCGGTCATGCAAAGGGGTAATGGCGATCAAAATTATTTGCTTATATATGACAATGGAGAACCATTTTGATTAATTATAATGATGAGATCAACGTTACTTTAACTTATTAAAAGACTACAATGATATTTGAGCATAAATGACTAATCTGAATTAAATGTTTCTATGAAAATATGTGATATCTAATCTTAGGTACATAAATCACAGATGTATCCTTTAGCAGAATCCAGAACACACTACATGAGACCATTGGCCGTATGTGGTGCATCGATACTACATCTCATCGTTTTGTCCGAATTCTTTGCAAATATTGCATTTTTTTTTCTTTCATCATCATTACCTACATCCATATCATCATAACTATCGTCGTTGCAAAGGTTAGGATGATTTTCTTGCAAAAATTTGCGTTTGTAAGACTTTCTTGTCATATTTCTTACAGCTTTTTCTTGAGGCTTAGTTTTCTCAGCTCCTTTGGTTTGGTTGGAATAGAAAACACGTATTCTAAATAAATAGCCTATTAAGATAATTAGTAAACTGGCTAGACAATGATAATGCGCTAAAAATAATTGTAAACTAGGGGGCTAGTTACTTGGAAAACAAAAATCGAATCTATTCCAAATTATTATTGAGTGTGAAGTTTTTAAATAATACAGTTTGATGTGATCAGTTTGATCCAATACTCCTTAATGTCTATCAGAATTGGCGTGGCAACGACAGTATTATTGACTTTGCATATTAATTATAGTGAAATTTCCCTATCAAAATAATGAGTAAAGTTCATCGAATTCTTTAACAAGAATAAAATTAAATTCTTCAAACTACTAGATAACCGTCTGAGTATAAGTACGGCAGTAGTTCAGAGAAAAAAAACAAACGCCGGCATAGCCATGTGGAAACTATTCGTCCTCACTTATTTGTGTTTATTTTTAACGGCGTCCTGTGATGGTAACTAACATTTTTAATTGAAGTATTAAAATCAACTAACTTATTATTTTTTATTATGAAGATTTCGAATAAGGAATAGAAATATCAGAACAAAAAATATTGTTGCCCGTGCTACACATAACCTTATTAATGAAAAACCTGAACAGCTTTTGATTCTTTTTACTAAATTATTGTTTATATATGAGGATATAATAATATTTTTTTCAAAAATAAATTGTTTAGGTATACTTGTGCTGTTCATCATATGCATTTTATGTTTAACAATATTATTTATGTACGTGTTTTATAATTTTAAGAACCCACATCGGGAGATGTGAAGACCACCCAGGAGGTCTACTTTATATCAACGAAAATCGAAACTTCGATCGAAAGTTCGCGTAATTCCTACTCCGGTTTCATTTCTTTACGAAACTTCGTTCGAACGAAAATAGTTTGACATTAAAATTTTCTAAACCTACTCTCTTTCACGAAAGTTGGAAACGAACATTTGATTTTGACGGATCTTTGTTCGGAGTTTTAACTTCAAATCGACGAAACCAAAAGTGTTACCTTTTGATTTTCGTTTTTGTGATTTTATAAAGAAAATCAACTGAAATGAATGGAAGATTACTTTTAATTGTGCCTGCTCTTCGTGATGAACGTTTGGAGCGTAAAAGTAACCATCGCAGCCTGCGCTATCAATTCAATATCAATCATATTACAGACTTAGAGTTTGTAGGGAAGTCTGATTTAGGGAATTACAGACTGAGTAAGAAATTATTTGAAGAGTTGTGGCAGGAGATGGTACCTCTACTACCACCAAAGGAGAGACGTATTTAATAATACTATTTATTAAGACTTACAAAGTTTTATAATCCAACACAAACAACTTGTCGAGAAGGAAAAACACTGCAACTTGAAATATTCCCATGGAATATGTTTCAAATTTTTGATAAAAAAAGCACTTTTGATATCACAACACTTGAGAAACATAATTTATACTAACAAACTTTGTTTTTATCGAAACAAAGAATGCAAACATAACATGTTGCAATGGACCATAACAAATAAGTACCTAAATTAATTATACGGATATGTTTGGTTGCCTTATGTTACTACCCGTGTATGAATTGTACTCTTAAAATTAGTCGCATTATAACGAGTTCTTTGTAGTGCCTTGGGTAAATTACGTCATAAGTAGAAATTGGTCAAATTGTAGTTGTTTAATTACATGTTTTGCTTAGATACAACAGAAAATAGTTATTGAACTACATAATAGATGTAAAACTTAAAAACAAAGCGAAATATTTTGTGAATAATTTTGCATTTAAGAATAATCCGTAATTGACATGATAAAAAACCTACACATATCATTCGTTCAACTTCATTCACGAAAATTGTCTATGAATCCGAACTTTGTGTGCTTATCCGAAGATGATAGAGAGTAGGTTCATCACCGAAACTTCGTTTAAAATTCGTTCGGTTGCGAAACTTCGTTTCAAAGAAAGCGGGTTGACGCCCAGATCGCTGCTGCCGCAGCAGAAGCTGGTAAGATCCCTTTTTAAGAAAAAACATGAAAAAAAATTTCGTTGTGAAAAAATTTTTTGAGGCTAGAACCATCGAACTCCATACCTACTATTTTATGTCCCACGTAATATGTGCATAAACCCAATTCTGGACCCTGGAGGGCTCAAAGTGTTAAATATTTTTCTGACATGTTACTTTTAACATCAGCTTTAAATTAATTATTCTTTTTTGGTATGTAGTTTAAGTAACCTTATTGGTTACTGTGTTATTTTTAGATTTTTAAGATTTTAAAATAAGTTGCGTGTTCGGTTCCTGCCTCTGGATTGTGAAGTTTTTACGATCTGCAGGCTTATTAAATATTTCAATGTATTAAAAGATTGAGGCTGGATAATGCAGTGTGAATTGTAACTCTCCACTACATATTTAAAAACAACGTTGCTTCCGCTGTTTGTCAGTCTGACCCTATGTATGAATTAAAACTATGCAATAGATTTTGATGCGGTTTTTGATATTAGATAGAAAGTATCAAGAGGAAGTTTTATATTATGTATAACACATCAGGGAAAGCCGGGGCGGGTCCCTAGTAGGTATTACATAAATTAAGATCCCTACCGATTCTCATTTGGGTATTTTTGCAGGTAGCAATTCCGATTCAAATTCTAAATCATCTTCAGCAGTGGATGTTGCTGCTGCAAAAACCGAAGAAATATCGGATCCATCATCAGAATCAGGTATATGTATAATCATCACATCTATTATTAATGCGAAAGTTTGGATTATATCAGTCATCTAGTACCCATAACACACGCTTTGCTTAGCTTGGGGCTAGATGATGCTGTGTGGGTTGTCCAGCAAAAAATCAACTGTCAAATTTCGGAAGTCTCTATTGGAAGAACTGTTAGTTAGATCATAGCAAACATATGCTAAAACATATAATATTATATATTATTTCTATCTTCTGCACCCCTTTATCTCAAAGCACGTTTCATTTTTCTTCATCTCTCTCATTCTCGTACTCTCCGCTCTTCTGAAACTCTTTTACTCCAAATGCCAAAACACTCTACTTCGTTCTACGGCAACTCATTTACGGTTCGGGCTGTCCAGCTTTGGAACGCTTTACCAGTCACTGTAAGATGTGCTAAGTCACTGCCAATTTTCAGAGGTATGGTTAAGGAACACTATTTGTCATACTGTCACTGAAAATATCTTTGTTTCCTTGCTGTATATAAGTAGATATAAATATGTATAATTTTACATTATATTTATATATTTTATTTATATGTAGTATGAAGAAGAAGTAGTATTTGTATGTATTTTAATTTTATATAGTACGTATAATATGTATTTTATTGTTTACATTTTTGTATTAAGTATAATAACTTAATTTTTAGTATTAAGTATTTAATTATATGTTAAAATTGTTTATTTTAAGTTGTATTCGTATTAGACGCACACACATCTTACCCCATGTACAATCCGACGATCCTATCCATACCAGGTTGTCTGGCAGAGATCGCTCTTGAGCGATAAGACCGCCAATTGTAGCTTAAGTTTGTATAAATTGTTTCTGTAAATTGTTTCTTAGTTTTAAGTGTGCAATAAAGAATTTTCTATCTATCTATCTATCTAACACAAAATCAATTTTTATAAAACATTAAAAAATATATATTGTACTTATATTTGCGAAAAATGTGAGAAAAGAGAAGACACAATATAAATAGAATGATAAATATTATTTTTAAGCCCTTATCAGTATTACTTAATTAATATGTAAATAATAATTATGTCTAGGGCTATACTAATATGTAAAATATTTATTAAAATGAAATGAAATATTTTTATTATTAATTTATAATTAAAATGTAATATCTACTAAATTTGTAATATTATAATATGTCGGGCTACATAACAACATTTTTCATTCTAATTTGTGTATTTTCTTTATTCTCAATTTTCGCAATAATCAATAACTAAATAAAATAAATATTATTTTTTTATTATGAAGATTTCGAATAAGGAATAGAAATATCAGAACAAAAAATATTGTTGCCCGTGCTACACATAACCTTATTAATGAAAAACCTGAACTGCTTTTGATTCTTTTTACTAAATTATTGTTTATATATGAGGATATAATAATATTTTTTTCAAAAATAAATTGTTTAGGTATACTTGTGCTGTTCATCATATGCATTTTATGTTTAACAATATTATTTATGTACGTGTTTTATAATTTTAAGAACCCACATCGGGAGATGTGAAGACCACCCAGGAGGTCTACTTTATATCAACGAAAATCGAAACTTCGATCGAAAGTTCGCGTAATTCCTACTCCGGTTTCATTTCTTTACGAAACTTCGTTCGAACGAAAATAGTTTGACATTAAAATTTTCTAAACCTACTCTCTTTCACGAAAGTTGGAAACGAACATTTGATTTTGACGGATCTTTGTTCGGAGTTTTAACTTCAAATCGACGAAACCAAAAGTGTTACCTTTTGATTTTCGTTTTTGTGATTTTATAAAGAAAATCAACTGAAATGAATGGAAGATTACTTTTAATTGTGCCTGCTCTTCGTGATGAACGTTTGGAGCGTAAAAGTAACCATCGCAGCCTGCGCTATCAATTCAATATCAATCATATTACAGACTTAGAGTTTGTAGGGAAGTCTGATTTAGGGAATTACAGACTGAGTAAGAAATTATTTGAAGAGTTGTGGCAGGAGATGGTACCTCTACTACCACCAAAGGAGAGACGTATTTAATAATACTATTTATTAAGACTTACAAAGTTTTATAATCCAACACAAACAACTTGTCGAGAAGGAAAAACACTGCAACTTGAAATATTCCCATGGAATATGTTTCAAATTTTTGATAAAAAAAGCACTTTTGATATCACAACACTTGAGAAACATAATTTATACTAACAAACTTTGTTTTTATCGAAACAAAGAATGCAAACATAACATGTTGCAATGGACCATAACAAATAAGTACCTAAATTAATTATACGGATATGTTTGGTTGCCTTATGTTACTACCCGTGTATGAATTGTACTCTTAAAATTAGTCGCATTATAACGAGTTCTTTGTAGTGCCTTGGGTAAATTACGTCATAAGTAGAAATTGGTCAAATTGTAGTTGTTTAATTACATGTTTTGCTTAGATACAACAGAAAATAGTTATTGAACTACATAATAGATGTAAAACTTAAAAACAAAGCGAAATATTTTGTGAATAATTTTGCATTTAAGAATAATCCGTAATTGACATGATAAAAAACCTACACATATCATTCGTTCAACTTCATTCACGAAAATTGTCTATGAATCCGAACTTTGTGTGCTTATCCGAAGATGATAGAGAGTAGGTTCATCACCGAAACTTCGTTTAAAATTCGTTCGGTTGCGAAACTTCGTTTCAAAGAAAGCGGGTTGACGCCCAGATCGCTGCTGCCGCAGCAGAAGCTGGTAAGATCCCTTTTTAAGAAAAAACATGAAAAAAAATTTCGTTGTGAAAAAATTTTTTGAGGCTAGAACCATCGAACTCCATACCTACTATTTTATGTCCCACGCAATATGTGCATAAACCCAATTCTGGACCCTGGAGGGCTCAAAGTGTTAAATATTTTTCTGACATGTTACTTTTAACATCAGCTTTAAATTAATTATTCTTTTTTGGTATGTAGTTTAAGTAACCTTATTGGTTACTGTGTTATTTTTAGATTTTTAAGATTCTAAAATAAGTTGCGTGTTCGGTTCCTGCCTCTGGATTGTGAAGTTTTTACGATCTGCAGGCTTATTAAATATTTCAATGTATTAAAAGATTGAGGCTGGATAATGCAGTGTGAATTGTAACTCTCCACTACATATTTAAAAATAACGTTGCTTCCGCTGTTTGTCAGTCTGACCCTATGTATGAATTAAAACTATGCAATAGATTTTGATGCGGTTTTTGATATTAGATAGAAAGTATCAAGAGGAAGTTTTATATTATGTATAACACATCAGGGAAAGCCGGGGCGGGTCCCTAGTAGGTATTACATAAATTAAGATCCCTACCGATTCTCATTTGGGTATTTTTGCAGGTAGCAATTCCGATTCAAATTCTAAATCATCTTCAGCAGTGGATGTTGCTGCTGCAAAAACCGAAGAAATATCGGATCCATCATCAGAATCAGGTATATGTATAATCATCACATCTATTATTAATGCGAAAGTTTGGATTATATCAGTCATCTAGTACCCATAACACACGCTTTGCTTAGCTTGGGGCTAGATGATGCTGTGTGGGTTGTCCAGCAAAAAATCAACTGTCAAATTTCGGAAGTCTCTATTGGAAGAACTGTTAGTTAGATCATAGCAAACATATGCTAAAACATATAATATTATATATTATTTCTATCTTCTGCACCCCTTTATCTCAAAGCACGTTTCATTTTTCTTCATCTCTCTCATTCTCGTACTCTCCGCTCTTCTGAAACTCTTTTACTCCAAATGCCAAAACACTCTACTTCGTTCTACGGCAACTCATTTACGGTTCGGGCTGTCCAGCTTTGGAACGCTTTACCAGTCACTGTAAGATGTGCTAAGTCACTGCCAATTTTCAGAGGTATGGTTAAGGAACACTATTTGTCATACTGTCACTGAAAATATCTTTGTTTCCTTGCTGTATATAAGTAGATATAAATATGTATAATTTTACATTATATTTATATATTTTATTTATATGTAGTATGAAGAAGAAGTAGTATTTGTATGTATTTTAATTTTATATAGTACGTATAATATGTATTTTATTGTTTACATTTTTGTATTAAGTATAATAACTTAATTTTTAGTATTAAGTATTTAATTATATGTTAAAATTGTTTATTTTAAGTTGTATTCGTATTAGACGCACACACATCTTACCCCATGTACAATCCGACGATCCTATCCATACCAGGTTGTCTGGCAGAGATCGCTCTTGAGCGATAAGACCGCCAATTGTAGCTTAAGTTTGTATAAATTGTTTCTGTAAATTGTTTCTTAGTTTTAAGTGTGCAATAAAGAATTTTCTATCTATCTATCTATCTAACACAAAATCAATTTTTATAAAACATTAAAAAATATATATTGTACTTATATTTGCGAAAAATGTGAGAAAAGAGAAGACACAATATAAATAGAATGATAAATATTATTTTTAAGTCCTTATCAGTATTACTTAATTAATATGTAAATAATAATTATGTCTAGGGCTATACTAATATGTAAAATATTTATTAAAATGAAATGAAATATTTTTATTATTAATTTATAATTAAAATGTAATATCTACTAAATTTGTAATATTATAATATGTCGGGCTACATAACAACATTTTTCATTCTAATTTGTGTATTTTCTTTATTCTCAATTTTCGCAATAATCAATAACTAAATAAAATAAATATTATTTTTTTATTGATAGATGACAAATCTGAAGATGTTAAAACGACGCAGATCGCAGCCGCAGCAGGAGCTGGTAAGACCATATTTTTTCGAACCATAAGTTTTCTAGCACCCATAACATGAGCTCTGTTTAGGGTGGGGCTAGATGATGAAGTGTTTGAATTGTAGATCCTCTTACTTAAATGGATAAGATCTCTTAGAGTCTACAGGTGATCTGAATGCTGGTTTCTGATTCAATCAGAGTTATCTAGCACTTACAACATAAGCTCTGTTTAGGTTGAGGATAGATGATGAAGTGTATAAATAATAATATATAATAAATAAGTTCTCATAGAGTCTACAGGTGATCGGAAAGCTAGCTTCTGTGCTGCCAGAATTCTCGGCGTTCTTGTGATGGTTTAGACTTTAATTAGTTTCTTAAAAGTGTAAAGTGTAGTTGTGATTTGTCGTTTTGTAACTGTCTCAACAATTTTTATTGGCTGTATCGCATTGATTGTAGCTTTAGAACTACATAGATATCGACGGGCTGTATTTTATAAATAAAGGTACTTTCGTATACTGTAGTATATCTCATACTAGCTGCGCCCCGCAGCGTCGCCCGCGTGGAAATATATTTATTTGTCAAATATTATATTTTGAAACTAATTATCCTATTCCCGACAAAGACAAATCCAAAAACATAAAAATCTAAAAAAACAGTCCAGGCGTTTTCGATTTATAAATGGTATAACTAACACGACTTTCTTTTATATATATATAATGATGATGGGTATTTTTGCAGGAAGCAGTTCGGATTCGAATTCTGAATCATCATCAACAGACGCTGCTGCTGCTGTAAAAACAGAAGAAATATCGGACCCATCGTCAAGTATGTGAATGATTATCATAACACAGTTCTAATATTAATGCAAAAGTTTGGATGGATGGACGGAAAGATTGGTCATAGAATTTATTGAGTTTACTAAGTCTTTATTCTTTAGGTTTAGAAAATAAGCAGTAAGACAAGTCTTTGAATAATATTTATTATCATCACATACGAAATAAAGTAGTCATTGACTTTCTACTCATTTCAATATCTCCACTAGTGGAAGAAGTGAAAAAGAAACCACTGGCAAGATTGATGTATTGCTGAAGTGTTTAATTTGAACATTGAATTTCTTATAATATGTATATTTTTTCTTACATTTAATGCTGTGGTTGGAATAAAAAACAATCAAAAACGTCCTTTAAACTAAAAGTATATAAACCATTAAAAATGTAGATAAGAAACACAGAAAAATCTAAAAAAGATCATTTATGTAGTATTAAGTGTAGCGTTTTCTTCAAATAAAGATTGTATTTGATCATAAACAGAGTTTTATTAAAGTTGTACAATGCACATAGATAGATTACTTGACGTGTAGGAAAAAAGGGAAGAACGGCAGTGACGTCACCAGAGGGTGGTGACCACAGACAAAAAAAAAACTATATCGGATGCGTTCCAATTCTATCACCCACCCCAGAACGCAATCCCATCTTCAAAACACAATACTGCTGCTTTTCTACAGTTGTTCCCTTAGTTAAGATATCAGAAACATTTTCTGTACCTTTTACATAACAAAATTTAAGCTTTAAATTATTTACATGCTCCTTTAAAAATGATATCTTATATCTATGTCTTTGGACCTCGGTAGATAACAATCGTTGGCAGAGAGTTTCGATAGCACTTTGATTATCGCTGTAAATGAGCAGAGTGTGATCATTCTGTCCTCCGAGCTCTCTCTCCGGTTGCTGCAGCCACAGGGCCTCCTGCGCCGCCGCCGTCATGGCCATGTACTCGGCCTCTGCTGTCGAAAGGGCTACGGTCTGTTGCTTTCATGAACACCATGATATTGCGCCACCCTGCAAAATAAAAATATATCCCGTGCATGACTTACGGTCACGGGAGTCACTCGCCCAATCTGCATCACAGTAGCCTGTGATTACTTCATCTTCATCTTGACCTTTCCTGGTGTATATAAGTTTGTAATGTTTAGTGCCCTGTAAGTATCTCATTACTCTTTTCACGGCAGACCAATGCTCAGATTTAGGTTCCTTATTATATCTACTTAGAGCATTCACAGCATATGAGATGTCTGGTCTAGTTCCTTGAGCTAAGTATAGTAGATAGCCTAAACATGCTGATAAGGACAATCATATGGAGCTTCCTCGCTGTCATCAAATTTCAGACCAACTTCTATAGGTGTTTTTGCTGGTTTACAATTTGTCATGTTGAATCTTGATAGTATTTCATTTTTAGACTTCTCCTGGTCCAATGAAATTTTATTCTTTTCTCTACTTATATTTAAGCCCACACATTGTTTAGCTTCACCAAGATCTTCTACGTGGCCTTAGAGTGATATTACTGTCTATATGTTGTTTGTTCAGCTGTCGTAATAATCTCGGAGCCTGGTAACTTTCATCCATGTCGCCTTGATCTGTTTCATACTCACTGGAATCTTCACCTTCAGATCCTTTCAAGTTAGACTCAATAACTGACTGAGGATTGATGACAGATTCTTGCTTATTTTGTTCTGAGCAAGAACGACCTTCCAGCTTGGCTGAATCATTTTCTATGGGATTTACTGTAACTGAACATTCATTATTCTGACTCATATTTTCAAAGAAAATTACATCCCTGCTCTTTGTGACCTGATGAGTTATTGGGTTCATGATGCAATATCCTTTTGTATTTTCACAATAACCCACAAATATCATCTCAGTAGATTTCTTGTCCCACTTAAGACGTTTTTCCTTTGGAACATGGACCATCACCTTTGAACAAGCCATTTTGCTGGGGGGTATATGGGGTCTGATGTGTAATCCCACAACTTGCCAAGTGTTTCTCAAAACTGGAGTTGCAGTACTCTGTTCCATTATAGGTCCTAATGACTTTAATTTTATGTTCTAATTGATTCTCTACTTTCTTCTTATAGTCCTTGAAAACTTCTAATATGTTTTGTTTATCCTTTAGAAAATAGATATGAACCATTCTAGTGTGATCATCAATAAAAGAAATAAAATATTTCGTACCTCCATAGGATACACATTCCATCGGCCCTCAACAAGTGGTACATTGTATCTCTTTCTATGAACTTGCTGACAGTGCTGCCCCCTCAGCACAATCAGGCAATTTATTTAATGCTGAAACATTCAAATGGGCATTCCGAAGATGCCATAAATTAAGATCGCTTGCCTTGCATCAACTTTATTAAACACCAAGTGGGGACTTTCATCGGTATATGTGACTAAGACGTATAATTTATTTGTTAAGGTGGCTGAGCACAATAATTTTCCATGAGCATTTTTTATGCTGCAACCTTTCTCATTGAATGACACCTTATATCCATTCTTTGTAATTGTGCTTACTGACAACAAATTTGCTGCTAATCCAGGTACATAAAGAACATTTCTTACTTGAATTTTTTCCTGCTGTCATATTTGAATACTGATATCTCCAACACATTCCACAGATAATGGCTCCCTGTTGGCCACTGTGATAGTTTTTACTGATGGTTCTCTAATATTGTACATCAAATTTTTGTTGCTGACCATATGTTCTGAGCATCCACTATCAATATACCATTTTTCATTATTTATACCTGAAAAAGCTGAAAAACCTGAGAAAGCTGCCACAAAACTTTCTTGCTTATCACTTTGTTCGGTTTCTGTTTTCTTTAATTGTTTGCAGAACTTTGCAATGTGTCCATAGTGTAACAACCCCCCGCTATATATAATTTTTTTCGCCTTAAATTAAAACTCCTATTTAATCTGCCTAATAATTTTGTACCTATTATTATACCTATGTTCCTTAATCTATCGAATATAGAGCTAGTGATTAATATGGCCAATGATCGTCTAGATAGTGGTAGGACTCTACGTTGTGTTGTGGTAGTAACTCGATTCTTTTAGGTGCTAAAGACAAATGAATTAACCCTATCAATAACTTTAACCTTGTATATTATTCTTAATTTTCAGTATATTTTCCTTATTCTTAATTAAATATCAATCTAAATAATCAAATATCAATACTTTTCCTGAGGGAATGGAAATTATTAAAATTTCCTGGAAAGGCCGCCAAGCCATCCCCAACACTTGGAATCAATAGAGGTTATTGCTTCTTTTAATTTTAATATTACTTTTATAAAAGGGTTTTGCAAATTCAAATATTCTAGAACCAACATCCTGAAGTGATAACAAGTGTGCCTTTCACCCATACCACCAACCACTCAGGAATGGAAGAATATAGAAAAGATAATAGAAGTGTAGATAGTAATAAATTCATCTGAGATATTTTCATAATTATCTCATAAAGGACTCTCTCACATACGGAGGAAATGTCCAAAAGGTCTTCTCTTTAGTAGAGGTAAAATACAATTAAACTTCTTGTGATTATTGAATCTAATAAATTAGGAATTATTTCCATTGATAAAGGGACCTCCTCATTGGGAGTTTAGTCCGAGAAGTCTACAGCTTCTGATAGTATTCAAATTTCTTAAGATATTTCTTAAGAATAATAAATTAATCTGAGATAATTTCTCTTAATTTAAGAAGGACTCACTGACATACAGAGAAAATGTCCAAAAGGTCTTCTCTTAAATAGAGGTAAAATACAATTAACCTTCTTGTGATTATTGAATCTAATAAATTAGGAATTATTTCCATTGATAAAGGGACCTCCTCATTGGGAGTTTAGTCCGAGAAGTCTACAGCTTCTGATAGTATTCAAATTTCGTAAGGTAATAATAAATTAATCTGAGATATATTCTCATAATTTAAGAAGGACCCACTCACATACGGAGGAAATGTCCAAAAAGTCTTCTCTTTAATAGAGGTAAAATATAATTAAATTAATGTGATTATTAACTTTAATAAATTAGGAATTATTTCCATAAATAAAGGGACCTCCTCATTGGGAGTTTAGTCCGAGAAGTCTACAGCTTCTGATAGTAATTATAGTTCTAATTTCAGATTTCACTTGTAGATTTATTACTTTTATTACTCTTCATTTCATATAATGATTCATCCAACTGAGATACTCTCATAGCTTTAAAGAGGACTCTCTCACATTCGGAGGAATTATCCTGAGGGTGACAACCGCACCAAGCTATAGTTAGATTGATCAAAATATAGGGAGGGTTTCTCCCTAATGAAGGTAAATGCAACTGTGTTTTAATATAAATATCGGTTCATGACCATATCTGAAATCAGAATACATTACTGTATAAATTTTACTCAACTTTTAGTCATCATAAAAGACTATTAAATTTAGCATATCAATCATTATCTCTCGAATTTAGACTTCTTAGGATTAAATTCTTCTGTAAAACATAGTGAAATTTAATAGATAGAAATTACGATTGGTTTTAAGTTAATTATTTGATTTGTGTCTAATTATTAAAATGTTGTAATTGTCGGATAAAAGAATCCTTACTCCTTTCCTAGGGAAAAACACATTGAAATTAAATAAACAAAAATTACTATTAGTTTTTGTAGGTAAATAAAATATTTGATATTTCAGGAACTGCCGAATAAAACTCCTTTCCTATTTTATAATAAAATACATGCAAACTTAGCTTTTCAGGAACCAGCAACGCAATCTGGATCACACAGAATTTACGTTACACTAATCGATTAAATGACAAAGTGTCATAAAATCCAACACTGGCTTTATTCTGATTATATTCAAATTAATAATTTAATTAAATAGGTAAATTTAATATAAACTAAGTTGATAGACAAAATAGCAAAACTCTCTAAATTTAAACCCTGAATTTAAATAACTATTTTTGAAATCTAGACCGAAATTGCGTATGCCAAAAGACCGTTCTTTCAGCCCTGCAAGCCCAAACTATCCCAACTACGAATCCATCCCAACTATCCCTCCTTCCTTCTTTTTCTTATTTTATAACCTCGTCTTAAGGGCGTCTCCTACGCACCGATCCCGCCCTAATTAGGCGATTTCTTAATCCTTATTGATCGACGATTTGTAGGTGGTGGATTTAAAGTTCCAAATCCCGCCCCAAATAGTTCACTATTTCTCTACGAGATGGCATTAGTGGTTATAATTCAGCCTCACATGAGATCAAATTATCAATGTGTAAATTATTATTGATACTAAATATTACATTATTAAGTATTGTCATATGTTTAAAATAAGAATCATATAAACCTGTAAAATACCTATTGTTTTCAAAGTTCTCAAATATGTTTATAATATAATTTCTGTACAAATCGATTCGTGATTAATTTTATCCTCGATGTGTGCTATCAGTAATGCTGATAATTACTATTTAGAATACTTATTATTTATAAACTCATAAATAATAGACTAAAATCATACTATTCACTAAGGTTCAAATTGCCACCAATTTATAGTTACCTATTGCTGTTAATTTATGGTCGATTTCAAGTGTATTTTTTATTAAAAAGGTCCAACGTTTCGTGAGAAACGCACTCTGTTTATTTTAAAATATCAAGTGGCAATACGATTTGCTAAGTTATTTATGTCCCAAAAATATCAGTTTACACTTCAAGTGTGAGATAGCCTAAGTTGATTTCCAAAAACAAAGTACAATAAATCAATAGATTTATTATCGTATGAAACAAAGATAAGCTTATTTATGCCTAGTTGCTTTTAAACTCTCAAATTGCTGACGGATATTTAGGGTTCGGCATTTCAAACGACGATATCGTAATATGAGATTAATGAAGACGTCTATTTTATAAATAGTTTAATTTTATATTTGCAATAAACAGGACAGATTACAAACTGAACTGTTACAATCGACCCCAAATCTTTATGTAGGTGTTTCCTTTTGGAAAACCGAAGTAAAGATTTCCCTATAGCTTTAAATTTGCAAATATAAATCTTGAGTTGACTCATTATTTTCTAACATCATTCCAATTTAATTAGCGCTTAATCTGATGAACTTTTCAACATACATATTTGTGTGTATGTGTATGGGGTGTAGGACTAGTTTTGAAATTGATTAATTTTAATTTGCGAGTTAGAAATTTACACAAAATAACAATTAAATCAATATTGTTTTACCAAGCTCTTTGACAGAGTAAGTACAATTGACTTCGGTATCTCGGTTGTGAGTCGAGATCATTCCTAGTGAATAGTTAATGAAAGCTTCTTTGTGAACTTACATTATGTTTACGCACGAAATTTCCATTAACTCCTGCACAATTGTTCGTTACCTGCATCTCAAAGCGACTGATAACTCAATTTTGATTTACGCGAAATCAATCATTTCAAATCCAGAATGTATAGTGTGCTTAGTTCGGACCTAATATGTATAGTGTGAAATTCTATGAAGTCAGCTGCAGCTGCACTTTCGATCTCAGATATTCATTTAAATATCTGATATGATCTCTTAACCTAACACCAAAAGTATTCCTTCATAAAATTTATTTGTGGTGCATGTATGATTCAAAAGTCATCAGATTGTCCCAGGTTCTGAATATGATAATTCATATGGGCTCTCCGTTCCTGATTCTAAAAGTCTAACTATTAATTATTCACACAAGATATTTACTCACTTCTCTCATACAAGCTAATGCTATAAAATTTACTAATCAGTCATTACTTTCTAACAAACTCCACAATCGTTTCACTCATTCCCCCAATTGAATTAGCACACCATTGTAACCTGTGACGCAGGGCTTTCAAGGTAATTAAAACATTCTATTTTTTTATAACCCAACCCATAAAAATATAGTTAGAATATCTTCCTCAATAATTAGTGTTGTGAATATCTTCATTAACCTCATTTAGAAATTTGTAATCGATTTTTATAAGAAATAAATCTCCAATTAAGATTTTAATCATTTGGAAGACCTAATCATTAAAGATCCCAACTTGCATTTAGAATAACACATCTGATAAAACCAAATTCGGTTCTTTACTTCAAGATTTATTTCCAAGTAAACTGAATAGTGCTATCAATGCGAAGATTCTTAAGGAAGTGAGTTATGTTCAAGAAGCTTATTACAAAAAGAGTCTATTAATGTAACCCCAGTCAGTAGCTCAGTTCCAGTAAGAAATATCTAATTACAGTTCCAATTAAGAACATTATAAAATATTCAGCTTTGATCTAATATTGTTTCCTTTATCCTAATATCTTAACTAAATTTGTTATACTATTGTATTACTATTCCCTATGTTCTTTTCGTACGAAAAATAGTTTACATCTAACTTAAATAAACCCTTAAACTGAATTGTTCTTTAAACATCTGTACTACTTAAAAATAGTTATTTATAATATCTTTCATCGTCATCATCAGTATATACCAGTCCACTGCTACTTAATCATCATCATCATCATCAGCATACATTAGTCAACCGCTAATTAATTCTTAATATTTTCTTTACATTTACTAAGATTATTTACATTGAAGTAGGTAGGTACCTGTTGCACAAAGATGTATTCATAATTTAAATTTTATTTCAATATCATTATAAAATACGTACTTAATGTTTATTAAACTAAAATAAAATTGCCTATATCCTACAATTTTAGACTTAAGTAGTGCTAAACCCGGTGATATTTACCTCAATTAATAATTATTAACTTCGTTTATACAGTAACTTCAAATATTTGATATCCTTTTTTTTTCTATCTATGAAATTTGCCTTAACTCTTGCCTTCACAAAACTAAAATCCCACCTTTTTTTAAGCAAAGATTTCATCATAACCTAATCTTCATCATATTATTACACTATTTCTTATTTCTAAATACTAATACCCGACCCCGGAGTCTTTGTTCTTAAAAGTCTTCAATTTCATGACAATCTCTAAATATATATATTTTTTTCATTTCTCATCCATTGTAAAATCTTGCACATTAATCTATAACTTATAAGCAACCCCAAGGGTTAAGACTGTGTATTAGTTATCAGGTACTTGTTATCCCTAATGCCTACAACCTAGAAATTAAATCTACTCTGAAACTTAAGTCGAAACAAGAAAGCTTTCTATTCTAATTAAATAACTAATTAATTCCAGATAAATAACGCATCTCCATCCAACCCCAAGCCAAGCAGAGTCCATGTTATAGGCACTAGATCATGTTGATACACCTAATGCAACAACATTCTATAGATATACCTTCTTATATTCCATACTAAACATAAAAACACCCAAAAACTCGGGACATACACTCGCAGATCGTACAAACACCCGTCCCAAGGCAGGAATCGAACCCACAACATCCCGCGTCGTAAGCAGATCTTCCCAATTAAATTACCCATTACCCAATTCACTATGAAAATTAAGCTTCCTATTCTGAAATCATATCGAGTTCCTTACTGCCACTAACATTATTAAGAATTAAAGTAAATGTAAAAGTTTCTAGATATCGCTAAATTTATTTTTTTGTCTTTATATGCACCTTCCATTTCACAAGCAGCAAATTGTGCGAAAGTATTCGCACTTTAAAATTACCTAAAATCTTAATTCTACCTATCATTATATAATGAACACTAATATTCCCTATTTTATAATAACTCTACCGTGACATTTATAATTTTACGACCCCCATTCTTTAAACTATTAAGCCTAGATCTAGTCTAAATAACAAATTGAAATCTTAATTCTATCTATCATTAATAACAAACACTAATATTCCCTATTCTATAGTTACTCTACTTTGACAGAATAATTTTACGACCCCCATTCCCTTAAGCTATTAAACCTAGGTCTTAAATCTAATTAAGGAATTGATTTTCCTACTTTATTTCAAATAATTATTTAACTTAAACTTAAGATTACTTTAACTATAATTCTACCTCTCATTATTTAATTAACGTTTATATTCCTATAAAATAATTGAGTACTGTATCTTGATATTTACAATTCAATACGACCCCCATTCTTTTAACCATTAAACCTAGATCTTAACTCCGATAAAGTACTTGATTAACCTATTTTATTTCTAATGCTTATTTCTATCCAAGCTATCTATCACGGTTGGTTAATTATCTATTCTGGTTATCAATTCTAGTTGGCTATCCTGGTGATCATTCCTATTTATCCATCATAATTAAATATCCTACGTATTAGCTATCCTGATGATTTATCCTAATTATCAGCTATCCTGGTCAGTTATCTATCTATCCTGGTCACGGCACCAAATTGTAACAACCCCCCGCTATATATAATTTTTTTCGCCTTAAATTAAAACTCCTATTTAATCTGCCTAATAATTTTGTACCTATTATTATACCTATGTTCCTTAATCTATCGAATATAGAGCTAGTGATTAATATGGCCAATGATCGTCTAGATAGTGGTAGGACTCTACGTTGTGTTGTGGTAGTAACTCGATTCTTTTAGGTGCTAAAGACAAATGAATTAACCCTATCAATAACTTTAACCTTGTATATTATTCTTAATTTTCAGTATATTTTCCTTATTCTAAATTAAATATCAATCTAAATAATCAAATATCAATACTTTTCCTGAGGGAATGGAAATTATTAAAATTTCCTGGAAAGGCCGCCAAGCCATCCCCAACACTTGGAATCAATAGAGGTTATTGCTTCTTTTAATTTTAATATTACTTTTATAAAAGGGTTTTGCAAATTCAAATATTCTAGAACCAACATCCTGAAGTGATAACAAGTGTGCCTTTCACCCATACCACCAACCACTCAGGAATGGAAGAATATAGAAAAGATAATAGAAGTGTAGATAGTAATAAATTCATCTGAGATATTTTCATAATTATCTCATAAAGGACTCTCTCACATACGGAGGAAATGTCCAAAAGGTCTTCTCTTTAGTAGAGGTAAAATACAATTAAACTTCTTGTGATTATTGAATCTAATAAATTAGGAATTATTTCCATTGATAAAGGGACCTCCTCATTGGGAGTTTAGTCCGAGAAGTCTACAGCTTCTGATAGTATTCAAATTTCTTAAGATATTTCTTAAGAATAATAAATTAATCTGAGATAATTTCTCTTAATTTAAGAAGGACTCACTGACATACAGAGAAAATGTCCAAAAGGTCTTCTCTTAAATAGAGGTAAAATACAATTAACCTTCTTGTGATTATTGAATCTAATAAATTAGGAATTATTTCCATTGATAAAGGGACCTCCTCATTGGGAGTTTAGTCCGAGAAGTCTACAGCTTCTGATAGTATTCAAATTTCGTAAGGTAATAATAAATTAATCTGAGATATATTCTCATAATTTAAGAAGGACCCACTCACATACGGAGGAAATGTCCAAAAAGTCTTCTCTTTAATAGAGGTAAAATATAATTAAATTAATGTGATTATTAACTTTAATAAATTAGGAATTATTTCCATAAATAAAGGGACCTCCTCATTGGGAGTTTAGTCCGAGAAGTCTACAGCTTCTGATAGTAATTATAGTTCTAATTTCAGATTTCACTTGTAGATTTATTACTTTTATTACTCTTCATTTCATATAATGATTCATCCAACTGAGATACTCTCATAGCTTTAAAGAGGACTCTCTCACATTCGGAGGAATTATCCTGAGGGTGACAACCGCACCAAGCTATAGTTAGATTGATCAAAATATAGGGAGGGTTTCTCCCTAATGAAGGTAAATGCAACTGTGTTTTAATATAAATATCGGTTCATGACCATATCTGAAATCAGAATACATTACTGTATAAATTTTACTCAACTTTTAGTCATCATAAAAGACTATTAAATTTAGCATATCAATCATTATCTCTCGAATTTAGACTTCTTAGGATTAAATTCTTCTGTAAAACATAGTGAAATTTAATAGATAGAAATTACGATTGGTTTTAAGTTAATTATTTGATTTGTGTCTAATTATTAAAATGTTGTAATTGTCGGATAAAAGAATCCTTACTCCTTTCCTAGGGAAAAACACATTGAAATTAAATAAACAAAAATTACTATTAGTTTTTGTAGGTAAATAAAATATTTGATATTTCAGGAACTGCCGAATAAAACTCCTTTCCTATTTTATAATAAAATACATGCAAACTTAGCTTTTCAGGAACCAGCAACGCAATCTGGATCACACAGAATTTACGTTACACTAATCGATTAAATGACAAAGTGTCATAAAATCCAACACTGGCTTTATTCTGATTATATTCAAATTAATAATTTAATTAAATAGGTAAATTTAATATAAACTAAGTTGATAGACAAAATAGCAAAACTCTCTAAATTTAAACCCTGAATTTAAATAACTATTTTTGAAATCTAGACCGAAATTGCGTATGCCAAAAGACCGTTCTTTCAGCCCTGCAAGCCCAAACTATCCCAACTACGAATCCATCCCAACTATCCCTCCTTCCTTCTTTTTCTTATTTTATAACCTCGTCTTAAGGGCGTCTCCTACGCACCGATCCCGCCCTAATTAGGCGATTTCTTAATCCTTATTGATCGACGATTTGTAGGTGGTGGATTTAAAGTTCCAAATCCCGCCCCAAATAGTTCACTATTTCTCTACGAGATGGCATTAGTGGTTATAATTCAGCCTCACATGAGATCAAATTATCAATGTGTAAATTATTATTGATACTAAATATTACATTATTAAGTATTGTCATATGTTTAAAATAAGAATCATATAAACCTGTAAAATACCTATTGTTTTCAAAGTTCTCAAATATGTTTATAATATAATTTCTGTACAAATCGATTCGTGATTAATTTTATCCTCGATGTGTGCTATCAGTAATGCTGATAATTACTATTTAGAATACTTATTATTTATAAACTCATAAATAATAGACTAAAATCATACTATTCACTAAGGTTCAAATTGCCACCAATTTATAGTTACCTATTGCTGTTAATTTATGGTCGATTTCAAGTGTATTTTTTATTAAAAAGGTCCAACGTTTCGTGAGAAACGCACTCTGTTTATTTTAAAATATCAAGTGGCAATACGATTTGCTAAGTTATTTATGTCCCAAAAATATCAGTTTACACTTCAAGTGTGAGATAGCCTAAGTTGATTTCCAAAAACAAAGTACAATAAATCAATAGATTTATTATCGTATGAAACAAAGATAAGCTTATTTATGCCTAGTTGCTTTTAAACTCTCAAATTGCTGACGGATATTTAGGGTTCGGCATTTCAAACGACGATATCGTAATATGAGATTAATGAAGACGTCTATTTTATAAATAGTTTAATTTTATATTTGCAATAAACAGGACAGATTACAAACTGAACTGTTACAATAGCCATAGCAATTAAAACATCTGGGCCCCTTGTTTTTATCTGATGGCTTTGACTTTTGTTGATTGTTTTGATGCTTATTTCTCTTGAAATTTGAATAGAATGCATTGCTAGATTCTTCAGTTTTCACTTCTTGGAGCAATTTAGTTTTAATAAAATCTGCACTGATTCTTGCCCCGGAGTTTTCTAAACCCATTATCATTGGTTTGTACTCTTCTGATAAGCCTGCTAACATTAGTGTGCCAAGCCATTCATCGTTCACTTCGAAGCCTATGTTTCTCAATTTGTGAGCGGCACTCATAATTCTGCTTACAAAATCTTCTACACCAGCGCTTGATTCCAGTGAAGTATTAATCAATTCCTTCAACAAACCCACTTTTCTTGTTAGCCCGTTGTCATCAAATGCTTTATGTAAACTGTCCCAGACCTCCTTGGCCGTTTTACACTCCTGAACATGAACGTAGTTTTGAGTGCTTATCAACAGAATGAGTTTGGATTTGGCCTTCACGTCTTTCACTGGGTCGACTTTTTTCCCTGCACTGTATTCTATGCAGTCCCATAAATCCTCGTGCTCCAGATATGTTTTGATACAAAATTTCCAAGTTGTAAAATTATCTCGTCCGTTCAACTTTTCAATACTGAACATATTTGAGCCCATCTCGAAGGATTTTACCACGCGCTATGCGTAATTTCGCTGACCAAAGGTTACAATATAACCTCACTTGCACGTTTACACTTTTCGGTAAAACTTTTCTTGATAATTACTTCGGAATTCTTTATTTGCAACCACGCTCTGCTACCATGTAGGGTTTTCTTCAAATAAAGATTGTAATTGATCATAAACTGAGTTTTATTAAAGTTGTACAATGCACATAGATAGATTACTTGACGTGTAGGAAAAAAGGGAAGAACGGCAGTGACGTCACCAGAGGGTGGTGACCACAGACAAAAAAAAACTATATCGGATGCGTTCCAATTCTATCATTAAGTAATAGGCTTTCTGATGATTCGTATGGATAGATGTAGGTATGTTTGTAACTTGTTCATGCCAAAACTGAACGAATGGGACTAATATGTATAGGTTGATATAGTTCTAGAACTAAGAATAAGTTAAGAGCTTCTTTTTATCTCCTTTATATCAGTTCCCATGGGATAAAATAAACGCGTGTGCGGCAGTGTGCAGAAATAAGTTACCTACATTTGTAGACGCAGTGGAAAGAACCTAGCTGCAAATGATCCAAAACATTGACATGACAAGTCTAGGTTGCCTGCACTTACGAGTAGGTCATTAATTTCAACTTGAAATACTATTTTAAATGTTGATTCTTCTTGTATTTTGATTTGTTTATAAAATAAAATATTTTATTTAAGGTAGCAACTCCAATGACGACGAAAGCAGTTCTGATGAGGATGACGATGGTATGGATAAATTTTATATGAATTTGTAATAGCGAGTAGTTTTATAATTCCTAAATACAGGATCGTGGACTATATGATATGCTTCCAAATAATGTATTTTTTAAAGGAGGAAACTTAGCTGGTTTGGAAATTATTTAAGTATGTTTACGTTTAGTTAATTATTATAACTGTTTGTTTCCCAAATAAATAAAAATAAAATAAAATATATTTAAGTCTTGAGTTCTGTTAGACAATAATATTTATACCTTAACCCTTTTGTTTGTGGTGGATATTTTGTTCGAATTCGCCCGTCTATGGATTCTGGGTGTATTAATTCTCATGAAGGCTGTGATTGTATGCACATATTATAGAGGTTTTGTATCCATTATTTTGTGACCAAACCTTACGGCATCGATGAAATTACCTCAGCAACTTTCCCTGAATGACCTTATTGACAGCTAATTCGTCATTTATTTCAAAATCTACTGAATGAAAATAAATGTGATAAACCTCATCTTTTCTCAGACAATGATTGCCATCCAGAAGAACGTGATGATGATTATGATTGCTCGAGTGCTCTATCTCGAGTCCAACTAAAAATCCTCAAAATAGGCTTTCAGTTATTGAATGTGAGTAATTAATTGTTAAACAAAACGCGCCTCTACGATTTCAGTGAGAGCTTAATATGTATGATGTTGAATATTCCAATGAATTTTTTTTATTCATTTTTCCACAGTATTTCGTTCAAAATAATATGGAAAGTAATTATAATTATTGCGATAGTAACCAAACGCAAGGAAAAGAAGGAGAAGTCATTAGTCCTCTTGGTACTTGGTATTCTCTCACTATGTTACTCCAGTATACGGAAGGTACAACACTACATGAACTATTGTCTTATACAGGGGTAGAGAACAAGGATGAGGTGAGTCTATTTTATACACTTCTCATTCTCCTGCTACATAAATCCTAGTAATATGATAAACGTGAAAGTTTGTAAGTATGGATGGATAGATGGATGGATGGACGGATAGATGGACGGATGTTTGTTACTCTTTCACGCAAAAACAACTGAAAGCAACCGCCTACGTCGCAGGCGGACCTTCGCCGCGCCGTGCCAAATTGGTCTTCAACATTCAACATCAAAATGTCCAGTAGTATATTTCTTTGATTTTTAACGATGATAAACATGATTGCACAATTAATATTCTGAAAATGAATAGAAACATGCTCAGATTTTATTTTTCTTTTGATCATGAATTTTTTTTTTTTTCAGTGTCGATGCATGATGAAACTTGTGAGGCGTTTACTTAAACCGTCATTCAAAGGCTTGTATTACTATGCTGCGGCTATATTTGCCGATTTTGAATATTATTTCTCTGAGTTATTCAAGAAAGATGTTATTGAGTACTTGGATGGTTTAGCCTTTAACGGTAACTTTAGTAGACCTCTCAAGCTCCGCAAGAAAGTAAATAAACTTGTAAGTAAAAAACCCTATAATCGCCGAATAAAAAAATAACGACGGACAATCCACACAGCATTCATTATCTAGCCACGCTAAGCAGAGCTTGTATTGTGGGCAGGGTTCAAAGCGATTATTGCTTTTTATACTAAAACATCTTGAATTCTAGACACGAGTATAATATAATAATAATAATTCCGGACATTCCACATAGCATCATCTAGTATCTAGTAGCTACCTACTTAAAATTGAAGGTCAAATTATATATATATATATTTTTACTTTAACTCATATTTTTAGATCACGTTTTTCTAGTATAATAAAACAATATGTTATTTTTTAAATTATTTCTATTAAAACAAGTTGTTATTTTACAGGCAGCATCGAAAACAGGAAACGTAATTGCAGAAGTCGTATCAAAACAGGAAGCTAGCACAATATTTAATACGAATCAGATAGTAGTTAATATTTTCGCCACACTCATGAAGGTAATGTATATTATTATGATACTTAACATGTTTAATACCTTTGTTTAAATAAATACCTGTATTAAACTATGCCAATTTAACTCAAATTACCATTTGATTTCAGCCTATTTTTAAGATGTCTTTTAATGTGGCAAACAAAACCACAGGAATATATTATGGAATGAATAAGCCGATTGTTGCTAACTTTTTAACTCAGAAAAGTATATACTACAGTACAGAGAGCAGAGTATTAAAATCAAGGGTTAGTAATATGAGATAAGTAACTGTCGATATTAATTATAATTTATAAAAATAAATCATCTTGAAGTTTTTTCGTTTGAAGTCAATAAAAGTTTTTTGTAAGATACAAGGACAATTATATGTAGGTATGTTCCGGAAATACTCTAAAGAAACTTAATAATTTTGACGGGACTGACAAACTAACTCACAAAATTGATGTTATAAAAGAAAACAAATCAACGACGTAGGTGCAGTTAGTATTGTAAAGGACCCCCCGCGAACTAAGCAGTAAAACATATGACGTTGTATCGCAGCCAGGCTGTGGCAGCCAGGCTGCCTAGTGCGCTAGTGCCCTTTCATCTTCAAATATTCTCTTAGAACGTAGGACTTACAAACTTTTTATAGAATTTAATAAAATTAATATATTACTATAGCATGCATGGCGTAATAAACACAAATAGTAGATACTTTAAAATGTTATTTTGGTCTATTTTCAGTTGATACGTTTACCACTTCAAAACAAGTATGCCGATTGTTTGGTTATCTTTCCTAAGTCCAGATGTGGACTATCATCTGTGATCTCAAAACTGGCATCAGAACCGCAATTTCTTTTAGATGAATTGAAAGGCCTAAAGCCCACACTGATGACATTAACTCTACCGGTTTATAAAAGTGTAACATCCACAATGAATTTAATACCGGCTCTACAGAAAGTAAGTAAAAAATATACCAAAAGTCATTAAAACCGTCGAGAACGAGAGTCGAGATACGATTGTGAGTCACTTAAGACATTCTTTCAGATTAAGTAATTATTGTGCTAAGCCCTCGAAGTCCGGGTCAATATTTATAAAAAATTTAATAATATCGCTTAAATTATTTTACAGTGCTAGAGTCTATAGAAAATCGCAATGATTTTTGGTGGTTGTTTGACTTCGTAGCTAAGCTACCCATGGGAACTTGGCACGGGACATTTTTGTGAATTTCAATTCTTAATTGTATCTAATCAGATAGAAACATCAACTTCGTAAACAGAGTTAATAACTTTATAATTTTAATGCACTACCTAATTCTACTAACAAAATTATGTACCATTTCAATTTAACTTTCAGACAGGCGAACTCGATAATGTATTCGACAGAAGAAAATCGCAAATGATTGATTCATGTGGAAAGTCATTAAATAGATCTGTCACTTATATATTTTCAAAATCAAGTTCAGTGTTATCACTTACAGGAGCCGAACCGTATAAGGAAGGTATGTTGGTAAAGGTATTGATTTAACTTGCAAAGCTATACATACGAGTATTATTATGACGTGATAGTAGGCAGGTCATCTAGTCAACAGATCATAATTATTGTTTTTATATTTTATCATTTTACAGCTTCAGAAAAAGACTGTTCAGAGTGCGGAGGACCAGTAAATGTCAATATCAACTATCCTGCAGTTTTCGTCTATTTCATAAAAGACATTGTAGTGCAAGTTGGTCTTGGAGATATTGCAGAAGCAATACCCTGCTAGTATGCATGAATCAATAATTAATTATGTTGTATCTTGCGCTCGATCAGAATGGGTTGGGAAATTTGTTGGTTGGCAACAATTTTTAGAGAAAAAGTAGAAGGGCATTTTTTTTTTGGCGAGACTTATTTTAGGTCCGAAAAGATAAGGTCCGAAATTTTGGAGAAATGTGAAAACAATACATTATGTAGATGTAAATATTATGTTACTTATTAGAGGTACTTTGAAAAGATTCCTTCCCATTCTTATCGTGCGTAGGTATATAATATCAGTCTGCTCATAGTTTACTGTTATGTATGGATTTCTGTCGATAATATTTAATATTATATTCTTTTCTTTATTTTTGATGATGATGACTTTTTTTCCTGAAATTGGTTTTCATGTTTCTTTGTTCCTAAGCATACATTTAAAATTTCCTAAAAAATGTACAACCAAATACAAATCAAATTATAAATGATTATATTGTTTCTGATTTATAAAGCAGATTTGTTTTATTTCCCAACATTACGAAATAAATGTCATAGGTAAACTTTTATCCACAGTCGGTCACTGATACTATTGATACCTGCTAATATAGTTAAAGCGAAAGTTCTTATATATGTAAAATGAGTAAGACAACGCTAAAACTTTAAATAGCATAGAAAGTTTAAAAAATATTAAAATATCCCAGTCAGATGCTGGTTGATGAATTTTATGCAACACGAAAATATTGAGATTTAAAGAGAAAAGAGTATGGTGTTACGTAAAGAGTAATTCTTCAGAACTTGTCATGAACTTGTTAAAGTCCAGACACAGAATAGATACAGGTAGTCAAGGTAGGTCAAAGATCCTTTGACTACGTTTTGAGATATGTAGGTATACTATAGACGACTGATGTGGCGCGGGCTACGGAGGTTGCGGGTTCAATTCCCGCCTCGACGTAAATGTTTGTACGATCTGAAAATATTTATTCTGGGGTTCTGAGAGTTTTGATGTATAATAAAAAAATATCCATCTATGTAATAATATCATCTAGTACCCATAACACGTGATCTGATTTGCTTGGGTAGATTGTCCTGTGTGAATTGTTTAGATATATTAAATAAATTATTTTTATATTATACACTAAGCCGCCGACTGGTCTATATGTATACGTTAATACATTTCGGTAATCAAACGCCGACGCTGGATATACCTACGCTTATAAAGGAGGCTCATTTAGTGTCATCCGAAGAAACAGTTGCTTGAGTCTCAGCCTATTTTATTTGAGTATAGGCATAATAATAAATAATATTCCTTTAGCATAAGGATTACAAAAATACAACTTACATCCTATCCTACTAATATTATAAACGCGAAATATTCTAAGTATGGATGTTTGTTATTCAAAAACTACTGAAGGTTATGTTTGTTACGCAAAAACTACTGAACTGATCTGGATGAAATTTGGTACAGAGATAGATTATAGTCTCCGCGAAGCGCTGCTAGTGCACTATAATCCTACTAATATTATAAACGCGAAAGTTTGTAAGTATGGATGGATGGATGTTTGTTACTTTTTCACGCAAAAACTACTAAACGGATATGGATGAAATTCGGCAAAGAGATTAATTATAGTGAATTACGCATAGGCTTATCTTACCCCGGAATTACCACGGGAACGGGAATTGCCGCGGGTGAAACCGCGAGCCGCTTCTAGTACTTAGGTACTAATTTCATTAGTTTTATAAATTTCGACTATAACTTTGCATTTGATTAGCATGTAAAATTTACTTTATGATAATGACTATAAATAACGGGTTTTACTGCAAATACATTCGTATTCTATACATATCGTTTTTGAATTGAATTTATACATGTGGAAAATATGTGTGCTTGTAGTTTTTTTTTACCTATTTTTTCACATCAAGTGGAGGTAAAAATAGTACATTGTTACACAAAGGTTGAAAGTAACTTATGACGCGAGGGCGCCAATATTTCGAGGGACTAAATAAGTTACTTTCACCCGAGGTGAACACTGTGCTTTTCATTACGAATACAAGGAAATATAAATAAAAACATGAGAAAACAAATGGATCGAATTGCCGCAATTTTTTTTTTAATATATTCGTCCATCTAGGACAGGTCATAAAGCCATACTGCCTTGTCTTTCGTATTTTTTGACTTCAGTGAATTGTCGCTAAGCCTATTTTTTTAGCTTTAGCGTTTATTTTTCTCTTTCTGTCATTATCATGGTTCAATAGTAACGTGATAGCTGTCAGTTGAAAACGATTCTCCCTAGGGCTGAAAAGTATCACTTTCAACCCGCTCTTTAGGCAACTTCAGACCTACCTATGAGTAATGAAATAGTACATTGTTACCCAAGGGTTGAAAGTACTTATTTAGTCCCGAGACGGGGTTTGGCGCCCGAGTGTAACGAGGGCGCCAATAGTCGAGGGACTACATAAGTTACTATACACGAGGTAATCACTGTGCTTTTCATTACGAATACAAGGAAATATAATTAAAAAACATGAGAAAAGAAATTAATCAAATTGCCGCTAATTTCTTTTTTTTTAACATAAGTCCATCTAGGACAGGCAAAAGCCATTAATCCATTCTGCCTTGTCTTTCGTATTTCTTGAATTCAGTGAATTGTCGCTAAGGCCAATTTTATTTTTATCTTCAGCATATATTCTGCCACTATCATGGTTCAATAGTAACGTTATAGCTGTCAGTTGAAAACGATTCTCCCTAGGGCAAAAGTATCACTTTCAACCCGATCTTCAGGCATGATCAGACCTACTTTCTGAGTATGAGTAATGAATATAATGTTTCAACCGTCAGTACCTAGTCGTCCTATAACTTTGTTCAATAATTTTCATTCGCTTTTTGAGAATATTTTTAATTAGCCATCAGTATTCAGTCACAAGCTGTCAATTTTCTTAAAATTGTGAAAATAAAATAAATAAAAATAAATTATTTTGGTAAATTAATAAGTTACTTTATCATGCAAATTGTATTCGTCTCCTGCCTGGATCTATACCATCCATCGCTCGTCAAAATATTACTAATTTTATAAAGATTTTCAAAAGCTATATTAATGGTTCAATGAAATATATTAATGGTTCAATTAAAAATATTGTGCAATATTAATGGTTCAATGGTTCATTTATTCGTAACAGAAAAATTTTATTACACGTCCAATTAAATGTACTTAACTATAAACTTAAATATACCTAAGTATATATTTGGATTGTATTGTTAAATAAATTAAAATATAAATTATAGTAATTGAATGATTAAAAATTTAGTGGTCATCGGTCTAATTAACAAAATCAATCAATTATAATTATGACATAAAAATAATACCTAATAACTTAAAAATAATAAATATGAAAAAATAAGATGACAATATTATAGGTGATCAATTGAACTTGCAAAGTGAAGTTCGATCACTATTATATGAGTCACTTCATTCGAAGATATAATTAACCAGGTAGTACTTTAAACCTACTAGGCAGTCGCACGATTTTAAAAGTAAATCGATTTACTCGATTTCATGTTTTTTTTTTTGAGGGTAGCCATGCCTTAGCTGGCTCTGTCCGCAAGGCGATGTCTTCATTTCTTCAGAGAAAATTTAAAATTTATTGGGTGGGTAGAATCATACCTACTATGGGTGGGTGATTTTATATCTTCGAATGAAGTGACTCATATAATAGTGATCGAACTTCACTTTGCAAGTTCAATTGATCACCTATTGATATTTCGTCACTTCATTCTTCAGATATAATTAACCAGGTAGATGTTAGAGTATGCATCATTTGCAATCAAATATGCTTTTATAAAATCAAAATAAAATTTAAATTTAGAATTATAATACAAGCTTTACCCAAAATTAGTAGGTAGTTTGTTAGTATTTTTACTAACTATAGGTACCTACTGCAGAAAGACATCCTCAAACATTTTACAATGTAAGTTATGTTATTTTCTATTTGTTTTTATCGTTACCTAATACTTATAATCAAATAAGTAGGTACAAAAAGTAATTCGCTATTTTTCATTAATAAAAGATTTTGATTTAGGGAAAAATCCCTTCTTATAGGGCGATTGTAAATCCTAGCAAAGTTTTGTGAGGATCCATGCCATCCGACCGTCTTCTGGAAAAAGTCAAACGAGACTTCAACGGAAGCCGTCGCTAATGCGTGTCTAGCGCTAGAAGCGCTAAATATGGTCATATCAACTCCATTCTCCACTTAACATCAGCAGGACTCAAGCTTGATGTCATTAATCATTGATCCAGCGCAGCAGCCGGATAAAGCTTTGAATTTTCTTTGATATATTGCAGGATCAAGGTCTGGTTCACCAGCAGTAGGAGTTTTTAAAAGATCAGAAAATTGGATTTGTTACCATTAAGGTATATTTTTGTTTGACACTTTAATGAGCTAAAGCGCTTGAGCCCCTTAAGAAGGTATTACTGTCGTAATGACCGATGTAATGACCAGCAAAGTCAAGCACTAACCGAGAACCCCAAGTTAAAAAATGTTTTGGAATAGAGGGGTTTTGTTTGTATGTAAATGCGTTTAGCATACGTCTAACACGATGTCCGATCCAATATTACCACCCAAAAGCAATGATAGTGCTGACCGTTGCAAATAGAAGGTTGATTAGAGTACCTCTGCTGAATATTTGAAAAGTGAGTAGGTACATCCGCTGGTTGAGAAGTCAATAAGTCACCAGCAATAATATTTTAAATATTCATGGGTATTTACAATAATGTGTTCTGATTACGTCAGTTTAGAAACAATAAACTCCCAAATTTGCTACCACCCACTGTGGGTGGTACGTTGATACTACTAAAGACGTTGGATAACATTAAGTTTTAGACTAGACTTGCTAGAGGTGGGATGGTTTGCTGTTTAAAAGTAGCCCTGAGCTTCGCGGTTCCCAAGGTAGGACTTCTTTGTTGTGATATTTAGTGGGATTGAAAATGATATTTTTTATAATGTAAATTATTCTAATATAGTATTTCAAAATCTAATACCGTCTTTAGGAAACCAGGAACCTGTCCAATTTCAGTTGCTTCATTGCTTAAATTTCTTAAGCACTTTAGGACAACAGAATATGGCGGGAATGCATAGAAGTTGCTTTTCTGCTATCTAATCGTTAACGCGTCTATCGCCAAAGTATCTGGATCTCGTTTGCAGACTGTATAGTCGAACATTTCGTATAGGTGCGGAAAGCAAAATGGTTGAGCTATTGGAAAATTCAATGTAATATTCCTCACTCGATATTAGGTATAGGTAGATATGTGTCGATATTAATTTAGCGTGATTCCTCACTAGCTACGATGCACTAGCGTAACAATTTAAAACCATTTATAATGTAGTAAGGAGCTCATACAAAATCAAGAAGCTTCTATAAAGACTTCTATCAATTTTTTTTTTATCTATAAGTAACCTAGAGATAGGTAAAAGTTCAACTATGTTTACTACATTCTGGTGGTAATAATTGTAGGTATGTTTCCGATACATAGAATTTCACTGAGATAAATATAAAGCGTTAGTATTTTCTAATAGCCTTATTTACAGGTAGAAGCAAATAAGCCTCTATAAGGAATTAATGAATGAATGAAGGTTTATTGCAGCTAGGAATCCGTGTTTAGGAATCAGCTTAGGCACGATCCTATGATCAGTCAATGAATGAATTTAATGAGAGTTATTAAATTCAACATGAAAGGTTTATCAACTTTAGAATAAGTGGTCACAATTAGTGAAAATAACGACTCCTTGAGAGCGACCACAAACTAAAATAGCCCCTATGTATCTAATTCGATTAAATTATTAGTCGCTGCTAGCATTTCAGGTTCATCATCGCAAGAAAGATGACTAGGTACCCTTTTCTGTTGTACAGTATAAATAGATTATTAACTTTTCGACTAACTAACTCTTACTCTACTAGTTAACTTCATAGAATAACTTGAATTCAATCAGTTTTATAATGGTTAGCCGACAATTATAAAAATGTTGGTTATGCTCAGGGTGTACCCAATTTTATAATTGCGGTGCCGGAGCACGTGGCTTGCTCTAGTTTAGAGTCTGAGCTGTCGGCCTCGCTCCTTCCTGAGGCCCCCTGCAACCTGCGGGGTTACCTCCCCCCCCATAGTTCATGTATAACGAGGTATATGTATAAAGAGGGCTGTTCTGTTCCCCACCCGGGGACGACTGGTCGTCGGTTGGACTGACGCCACTACTGGTGCCTTTGCGGATGCGGTTATTTATTTTGTAATATCAGTAACTATAGTAATTTTTATAGCCTTTTAATCTTTAAACTAGTCTTAGTGACAGCTTCTGACCAAACAATTACATCGTAGTTTTCGTTCTGGATAAGATTTCATCACGATCCAGACCGGGAGTTACTAAGATTCCCCTTACAATTTTATAACTTATGTATAAGAATTTTATAATAACTTCAATTAGTACCGAGAAGCCCCTGTTAATAGCAGTGGTGCCTTAGCTTAACTACTGCTGAGCTGAGTCGACTCTCTTATCCTCTGTCCTAGTGGCATCAGATATTGTAGCAGCAATTTTACGTTTTAAATTGAGTGCTTGTAAGAGAGCGCAGTTTTCTGAATTGCAAGTCAAAAAACGGTCAAATTAAACCAAAACATATAATATATACCAATACTTATCCATCATACTTGGCAATGTCTCTTTGAAACCCACCTAGGGCTTTAAGAATTAATTGTAATTTTACCTAGTACAAGCGTAAAAAGTGCACTTAATGCTTAATAGAATTGCCATGTGTTGTTCGACAGACAACCACCAGGCGAACCCAATGACCTACTTAACATGAGTGATCTATATTGAATCTAATTATATAAATATTACATTTAATGGTACTGTGATAACCCACGGTTACCATTTATGCAATAAGAGACCACGTGTTAACTTTCCGTCAACATCAAGGTTCTAATTTGCAAAAATAAGCATTTACCAGACTTAGTGATAATTTTTATAATATTTCGCTTTGCGAAAACCCACGGATAACCTTTAGCATAGCAGGTTATAATTTGAGAGTATAAATGTCAGCAAGTAAAGCACCAAACGTGGTCCCAACATAGTGTAATTATTGTAATATTTTGCTTTGTGAAGATCTATGATTGACTTCTAGAATATAGCAGCCGTGGTGGTTCTAATTTGCGAACCTAAATGTAAGTCAGTACCATACGAGGTAGTGTAATTGTTCTAATAAATCGCTTTGGGAAACCTACAGTTAACCTCTAACAACCATTGAGGTTCTAATTTGTGAAAATAAATGCAAGCAAGCATACTTGGTTATGTAATAGTTCCAATATTTGCTTTGTGAAAACCCACGGTTAACATGAAGCATAGAACAGCCATCGTTGTTCGAATTAGCGAAAATAAATGTTAGCAAGTTTTATTCTATTATTTGCTTTGTGATAACCCTCGGTTAACCTCTAAGCATAGAACAGTCATCGTTGTTCGAATTAGCGAAAATAAATGTTTGCAAGTTTTAGTTCTATTATTTGCTTTGTGATAACCCTCGGTTAACCTCTAGCATAGAACAGCCATCGTTTTGACCCACAGTCAATCTCCAGGCCTAAGTAGGTAGTTACCCACCAGAGGTAAAATCTACCTTCTTGCTTTACGAACATTTCGCAAAAGTTAGCATTTCGTAAAAGTTTGCAAGTTTTAGTTCTATTGTTTGCTTTGTGATAACCCTCGGTTAACCTCTAGCATAGAACAGCCATCGTTTTGACCCCAGGGTCAATCCCCCAGGCTTAAGTAGGTAGTTACCTACCAGAGGTAAAATCTACCTTCTTGCTTTATGTACGTTTCGCAAAAGTTTACATATCGTAAAAGTTTGCAAGTTTTAGTTCTATTATTTGCTTTGTGATAACCCTCGGTTAACCTCTAGCATAGAACAGCCATTGTTTTGACCCCAGGGTCAATCCCACAGGCGTAAGTAGGTAGTTACCTACCAGAGGTAAAATCTACCTTCTTGCTTTACGTACATTTCTCAAAAGTTTGCATTTCGTAAAAGTTTGCAAGTTTTAGTTCTATTATTTGCTTTGTGATAACCCTCGGTTAACCTCTAGCATAGAACAGCCATTGTTTTGACCCCAGGGTCAATCCCACAGGCTTAAGTAGGTAGTTACCTACCAGAGGTGAAATCTACCTTCTTGCTTTACGAACATTTTGCAACAACACTTGAAAAGATAATAGCACTTTGCTTACCTTGTTCACTTAACTCCGAATCTGACGAATACACTATTATTCGTCGGCGTTTTTTATTCTCCTTCTCTTAATTTTATCATTATAACATTTAATCATGTCGAAACTTCACTTCGGCATGAGGAATAAATTTATTTTACAAGAGGGAGCTGTTACGTCCGTACGCTGCCTCGCACGAAAAAAGAATGAAGACATCGCCTTGCGGACAGAGCCAGCTAAGGCATGGCTACCCTCAAAAAAAAAACATGAAATCGAGTAAATCGATTTACTTTTAAAATCGTGCGACTGCCTAGTAGGTTTAAAGTACTACCTGGTTAATTATATCTGAAGAATGAAGTGACGAAATATCAATTATCCTATTACACGAAAATGAATGCGAAACTCCAGTTTGCGTTCACTTAGAACGGAAACTGAAAAGAAGTAGGGGTAACCTTACGGTCCTATAAATAAAATAAATTAATAAATAAATACAATTTTATTATTCACTAGAATGTTTATAACTAAAACAATAATCATTAATCATTATCCTATGATATTCGTGAAACAGACTATCAGATTTGGCGGTGAAAATAAAATATAAGGTTTTTAAAAAACTGTTCTATCTTGTGATACATTACACCAAAACTAATGCGAAACTCTAGTTTCCGTTCTAGGTGTACGGGTACTCACGGTCACATGACGAAGGTAATGCAGTCTATAAGAATTAGCGAGGCAACGACACTATTATCGACTTTGCATATTAATTATAGTGAAATTTCCTTATCAAAATAATGAGTAGAGTTCATCGAATTCTTTTAAGAGAATAAAATTAAATTCTGCGAACTTAGATAACCTTCTGAGTATAAGTACGGCAGTTGTTCAGAGAAAAAAACAAACGCCGGCATAGCAATGTGGAAACTATTCGTCCTCACTTTTCTGTGTTTATTTTTAACAACGTCCTGTGACGGTAACTAACATTCTTAATTGAAGTATTAAAATCAACTAATATATTATTTTATTTTCTATGAAGATTGTAAATAAGGAATATAAATATCAGAATGAAAAATATTGTTCTTTAGCCCTTGCTATACATAACCGCATTTTTTTTTACCAAATTCTTATTTATTTAAAATCTTCATTCTTTTTTTATAAAATAATATTTTTTTCATAAATAAATTATGTATACTTGTGCTGTATATCATATGCATTATATTTATAACAATATTATTTGTATACATGTTTTATAATTGTCAGATCCCACATCCGGAGATGTGAAGACCACGCAGGTCGCTGCTGCCGCTGCAGGAGCTGGTAAGATCCAATTTTAAGAACCAAGTTATTTAATTTTCTTATTTCAAAAAAATAATTTGAGGCCAGAACCATCGAACTCCAGAATTTGGTTAAATAGGTACATATTACGCACCTACCGCACCTACAATATTAGTAGGTATGACTAATATTGTAGGTGCGTAATATGTACCTATTTAACCAAATTCTGGACTCCGGAGGGCTCAACATGTTAATTTTATTTTTGGGCGTTTTCTTTAATAAACTTCGTTCATTATTTTGTTACTAGATGCGGCCCGCGTTTTTGCCCGCGTACCAGATTTTTTACATACAAATTTCAGAAATTTTTTGGACAACCCAATGTGTTTATTGTGTAAAAATTAAAAATACGTGTTTAATTATTTCAATGTATTAAAAGCTTGAGGCTAGATAATGCAGTGTGAATTGTAACTCTTCACTACATAGTATAAAACAAAGTCGCTTCTCGTTGTCTATCTGTCTGTCCCAATGTATGCTTCATCATCATCATCATCACCAGCCTATAATAGTCCACTGCTGGACATAGGCCTCTCCTAATGAGCGCCATATATGGCATCATTATGTGGGGGTATGCTTAGATCTTTAAAACTCCGCAACTGATTTTTATGTGGTTTTTTTAAATAGATAGAGTGATTCAAGAGAAAGATGTAAGGTTTAAGCTTGGCTTCGCCCGGGAGTATTATCCAGGTTGAGTCCCTAGTATTACAAAAATAAAGATCCCTACCGTGGTAATTCTCATTTGGGTGTTTTTGTAGGTAGCAGTTCAGATGGAAATCCTGGATCATCATCAGCAGTGGCTGCAGCTGTTGTAAAAACAGAAGAAATATCGGATCCATCATCAGGATCAGGTATATGAATAATGACCACATTGACCACATCACACTTCTATTAAATATTAATGCGATAAAGTTTGGATGGTTCGACGAATGGGCGGATAGATGGATGATATTCTGGGTGTTTTCTATGTATAATAAAAACTATCTATGTAATAAGTATATCAGTCATCTAGTACCCATAACATAAGCTTTGCTTAGCTTGGGGCTAGATGATGCTGTGTGGGTTGTCCAGCAATATTTACTTTTTCAATAAAGCGCGCGGAACGTTGAATGAACAAAACATTGATTAATAAAATCATTTATGCGTGTTGTCGAATGATTAATTTGGTCTCAATCGACTGTCAAAGTTTGAAAGTATTGGAAGACCTACTAGTTAGAATATAGCAGAAATGCTTTGCCTTCTGGTGACGGCTTAGATTTTTATGAGTTTTTATAATTGTATAGTATACTAGTGAGTTATGTGACCTAATTATGTTAATAAATCGTCAATATCTTTTTAGAAAAAATGAAATGAATTCAATAATTAAATAAATGAAAATAAAAAATATTTTTCTAGATGACAACTCCGGAGACGTTAAAACCACGCAGGTCGCAGCTGCAGCAGGAGCAGGTAAGATCATATTTTTTAACGATCAGTTATCTAAGGATTATTAAATCATAGTGCGTAAGCCCTCGCACTCGGGGAATATCTAAGAAATTAAATAACATCTAAAAAAATTTGTTTGGACTTGAACCCCCCGACCCTCCCTCAGTACGGGAAAGCACTAACCAACTGCGCCACGAAACCAAGTGACCATCTCATCGAAAATCTTTGCGACGTTCAACGGACTCTGGCACCGTTAGTTTCACGTACAGGGGAAACAGAATTTTTAATCAGTTATCTAGCAACAATTGGTTGGTTATTTAAATAAGTTCTCATAGAGTCTACAGGTGATCTAGATGCGGTTTTCTGTTTCGATCAGAATTATATTAAACCCACAGCATAAGCTCTGTTTAGGTTGGGGCTAGATGAAGAATTTATGTACGAATTGTAAATCCTTTTACTTACATAAATAATTTCGAGTCAACAGGTGATCGGAATGCCTGGCTTCTGTTTCGGTCAACGAATTAGCAGTGCCACTCAACGTAGCAATGCTGCCAGCATTCTCAGCTTTCTTGTGATGGCTTAGATTTTTACGAGTTTCTTAAAGTGTAAATACTAGTTGTGATTTGTCGTTTTGTTATTGTCTCTACAATTTTTATTGGCTGTTTAGCATCTAACTAAACCACTGATTAGGTATCGACGGGCTGCTTTTATAAATAACTAGTGACCCGCCCCGGCTTTGCACGATTATTTTATACGAGATTATAAAATCCGTTGCGTAGTTTTAAAGATTTAAGCATTCAAAGGGACATAGGGATAAAGGGACATATAGGGACAGAGAAAGCGACTTTGTTTTATACTATGTAGTGAAGGTACTTGCGTATACTGTTGTATATCTCATATGGGTATTTTGCAGGAAGCAGTTCGGATGGAAATTTTGGATCATCATCAGCAGTAGCTGATGCTGCTGTAAAAACCCAAGAAATATCGGATCCATCATCAGGTAAATGAATGATTATTACAACACCTTCGAAAGTTTGGATGGATGGACGGAAAGTTTATGTATCGCTTAAGTGTTTTATACATGTTTCATTTGCATGCTGTATAATCAAATTGAGATTAAAAAAGTGCAATAGCACAACATTGAATTTCCTACTTACATACTATGGTTGGAATAAAAACAATCAATCAAACAAAAACGATTTTTTGTAGCTAAACAAAACAAGAAGCACATAAACCACGTGAGAAAATATAGAGTTATTAACGTCATTTATGTACTTTTAAGTAATAGGCTATTTTGATGCATGGATAGAGGAATGTTTGTAAATTGTTCATGCCAAAACTGATTGATTGGGTCTAATATGTATAGGCAGATATAGTTCTAGAACTGAAATAAAATATAAGCTACTTTTTATCTCCTATTAATCAGTTCCCGTAGGATAAAATAAACGCGTGTGCAGCAGTGTGCAGAAATAAGTCATATTTTTTTCGCAGTGGATAGAACTCAGCTGCAAATGATCCAAAACATTGACTTGACAACTCTAGGTTGCCTGCACTTATGTCAATAGTTTCAATTGTAAATAATATTCAAATGCTTCTATTATTTTTGTAATATTATTTGTTTATAATATAAGATATTTTATTTTAGGTAGCAACTCCAATGACGACGAAAGCAGTTCTGATGAGGATGAGGATGGTACGGATAAAATTAATATGAATTTGTAAAAGCGAATAGATTAATAACTCCTAACTACAGGGTTGAGGACTAGATCCGAGTCGTAAGTTCTGATAGAAAATTGTAATTAGACCTTAACCCTCATGTAGGCTGTGATTGTACAGTGGCGTTTAGTATTTGCTATACCCCTAATTGCTAAAATATACACCAACAATAATGTTGAAGAACTTCAAGCAACCTTTTACTAAGTGCAAAAACTAAACTTCCATCGTACTTTGTTTAAAAAAGCAAAAAATTTATAAGTATTTGCAGGATTCGAACCCAGTATACCTATAAGGGGGGTTAGCAAATGATGAACGCCTCTGTACATAGCATTATAGAGGTTTTGTTTTGGCACCGACGAAATGGAAGTCAGCAACTTTCCCTGAATGACCTTATTGACAACTAATTCATCATTTATTTCAATAACTAGTGTGTGAAAATAAATACGGATAAACCTTATCTTTTCTCAGACCATGATTGCGATCCAGAAGAACGTGATGATGATTATGATTGCTCGAGTGCTCTATCTCGAGTCCAACTAAAAATCCTCCAAATAGGCTTTCAGTTAATGAATGTGAGTAATTAATAACAAAACGCGCCTCTACGATTGCAGTGAGAGTCTAGATTGTTGAATATTCCAATGAAAAATGTTTATTGATTTTTCCACAGTATTTCGTTCAAAATAATTCGGAATGTAATTATAATTATTGCAATAGTAACCAAACGCAAGGAAAAGAAGGAGAAGTCATTAGTCCTGTTGGTACTTGGTATTATCTCACTTTCTTAATCCAGTATACGAAAGGTACAACGAAAAATGAACTATTATCTTATACAGGAGTAGCAAATACGGATGAGGTGAGTCTATTTTATATACTTCGAACTCTCTTATTCCCCTGCTACATAAATAAACAAATTATGCTGGACAATTTATCACAGCATTATCTAGACCCAAGTTAAGCAGAGCTTATGTTATGGGTGATGACTGTGATACTAAATATATATAGATAGATAGATAACTTCTTTATTGCACCATCAAAATTTGTAGTAACAGATAAGCCTAATACAATTACTTCACCTTCGCCCGCGCCGCGCCACATTGGTCGTCAACATAGTCAACATGTCCAGCAGTAGGATTCTTTGATTTTTAACGATGATAAACATGATTGCACAACTAACATTCTGAAAATGAATAGAAACAAGCTCAGATTTTTTTATTTTCTTTTGATCATGAATTATTTGTTTTTTTTTCAGTCTCGATGTTTAATGAAACTTGTGAGGCGTTTAATTAAACCCTCATTCAAAAGCTTGTTTTACTATGCTGCGACTATATTTGCCGATTTTGAATATAATTTCTCTGAGTTATTCAAGAAAGATGCTATTGAGTACTTGGGTGGTTTAGCCTTTAACGGTAACTTTAATAGACCTCTCAAGCTCCGCAAGAAAGTAAATAAACTTGTGAGTAAAAAAACCCATTATTTGCCAAATAAAAAATAAAGACAGACAATCCGCACAGCATTATGTAACCATAAGCTAAACAGAGCTTGTATTATGAGTACTAGATGACTGATGATGATATACTTAATACAATACATATCAAAGATAGATATTTTTTTAATATACATAGAATAATTTATAATTTCTTAGTGATGAAATTTTAGTACTTTATTGGTTACTATACTAAAACATCTTGAATTTTAGACACGAGTATACTTAAACTTCAAGGTCTAATTATATTTTTTTTTACCTTAACTCATATATTAAGATCACATTTTTCATGTGCAATAAAACAATATGTTATTTTTATTATTATTTATAATAGTTGTTATTTTTACAGGCAGCATCGAAAACAGGAAACGTAATTGTAGAAGTCGTATCCAAACAGGAAGCTAGCACTATATTTAATACGAATCAGATAGTAGTTAATATTTTTGCAACTCTCTTGAAGGTAATGTATGTTATACTTTACATGTTTAATACCTAATATTGTTTTTAACTCAAAATATCATTTTATTTCAGCCCATTTTTAAGATGTCTTTTAATGCAGCAAACAAAACCACAGGAATATATTATGGAATGAATAAGCCGATTGTTGCTAACTTCTTAACTCAGAAATCTATTTACCTCACTTCAGAGAGCAGAGTATTAAAATCAAGGGTTAGTAATATGCGATAAGTATGTAACTGTCGATATTAATTATTTAGATTCAAAGATATTCCGTAAAATCAATAAAAATAAATAATATTGAAGTTTTTCTTTGATGTGTCAATATCAGTTTTTGTAAAGATACAAGGAAGAACAATATGTTTGTTCCAGAAATACTCTAAAGAAACTTAATAATTTTAACGGGACTGACAAACTAACAAAATTGACGTTAAAAAAAAATTTAATTAGCTATTCGCAAGAAAAAAGCCAAAAGCGCAGTTAGTAATATTGTAAAGTGATATCTTCAAATATTATCTTCAGAATTATTTTATAATTATTATATTATTATTACAACATTATTATTATATTATTAAAACACCTTTTATAACATAGGACTTACAAACTATTTTTAAAATTTAATAACGCAAATATTTTTATATAGCATGCATGGCGTAACACACAAATTTGTTCTAATTTCAGTTGATACGATTACCACTTCAAATCAAAAATGCCGGTTGTTTGGTTATCCTTCCTAAGTCCAGATGTGGACTATCATCTGTGATCTCAAAACTGGCATCAGAACCTCAAATTTTTGTAGATGCGTTGAAAGAGCTTCAACCCACACTTTTGACATTAACTGTACCGATTTATAAAATGACAAAATCTGCAATGAATCTATTACCAGCTCTACAAAAAGTAAGTAAAAAAATATACCAAAAAGTTATTAAAACTAGCTCTCAAACGAGAGTCGAGAAACGATTATGAGTCACCTAAGATTAAGTAATTTTTGTGCTAAGCCGTCGCAGTCTGGGTCGAAACATCAAGTTCGTAAACAGAGTTTATAACTTTATAATTTTAATGCACTTCCTAATCTACTAACACAATTATGTACCAAATTAAATTATGTAAATTTTAATGTAAATTTAACTTTCAGACATGCGAACTCGATGATGTATTCGACAGAAGAAAATCGGAAATGATTGATTCATGTGGAGAGTCATTAAACAGATCTGTCACTTATATGTTTGAAAAATCAAGTTCAGTGTTTTCACCTGTAGGAGTCGAACCGTATAAGGAAGGTATGTTGGGGTTTTGATTTAACTTAGAAAATTATAATCAACAAAAATTTTTTACAATTGAGCTAATATTAGCTAACTAGAGGTAGCTCTTTTTGTAACTATACTAAGGTTAAAACCGAAATTACCGTATTTTAACTCATTAGTCTATAATTTCCTTGTGACTAATAATTCATAAGTTTAAGTAAGTTACAAATAAACTTCTTTGATTTGATTTGATTTCATATCAAAACCAGTAGGAAGCGTCCCCAAGACACTAGCTGCATTACCAGTATTGCATGCTGATGCCCTGCGTTAGATACTCACCAGCTCTCGGGTCACGTCGCATCGATCAGATGATCAAATGTTTTTTTTAAATCCGGAGTGCCTCGGTTCCCACGGACCTAGGGTCTCGGCTCCAAGGGGAGCAATGCGTAGGCTCTGTCGAGACCTGTATTATAAGAATAAAAATATTTACTTAAGAAAACTTATAAAACATTGATTAAGAAGCTACTTAGTGTTAAATACAATACTGAGAAATACTTAGTCAGCTTACTTTCAAATTTGGTCAAGAAAATTTTCGTATATGTGACCAATATAACTAATACATTCGGTAGAGTAAACAAAAATGACCGTAGACAGTAGATTCTTAATGTAGACAAAAAACTTTAATTTCCGTGCTGAAAAATGACAAATGAACTGTGTTACGGCAAAGTAGTACCGATTCTCATCCATAAGAAAATACGGGTCATATCATTTATTATCGTATTATTATTTTATTTTGATTTTTCATTTTACAGCTTCAGAAAAAGACTGCCCTGAGTGCGGAGGACCAGTTACTGTCAATATCAACTATCCTGGAGTTTTCGTCTATTTCATAAATGATATTGTATTGCAAGTTGTCATAGGAGATGTTGCAGAAGCGATACCCTGCTAGTATGCATGAATCAATAATTAGTTATGTTATATTCCGCGCGCGATCAGAATGGGTTGGGAAATTTGTTGGTTGGCAACAATTTTTAGAGAAAAAGTAGAAGGGCTTTTACTTTGGCGAGACTTCTTCCATCCTTTTTTAATAAGACCACAAAATATTTACATAGATAAGGCCCGAATTTTATAAGAAATTTGAATACACTACATGCAGATGTAGTATACACAATATGTACCTACATTTGTAATTACTTTGACACGAGTCCTTCTATCGTTGCGTGTATTATAATATTTATCTGCTTATAATTTACTGTTATGTATGGATTTATTTAATATTATATTCTTTTCTTTATTTATGTTGATGATGACTTTTTTCAACGCTTTTCCTTAAATTGTTTTTCATGTTTTTTATTCGTAAGCATAAATTAGAATTTCCTAAAAAAATTACAACCAAACACAAATCAAATATAAATGATTAAATTGTTTCTGATTTATAAAGCAGATTTGTTTTATTTCCCAACATTACGAAATAAATATCATAGGTAAACTTTTATCCAAAGTCGGTCACTGATACTATTGATACCTACTAATATAGTGAAAGCGAAAGTTCTTAAAGATGTAAAGTGTGTAAGACAACGCTCAAACTTTAAATTGCATAGAAAGTTTAAAAAATGGAAATATGAAATATCCCATAGTCAGATGCTGGTTGATGATAAATTTTATGTAACACGATAATATTTAGAGTTAAATAGAAAAGTGTTACGTAAAGAGTAATTCTTCAGAACTTGACATGAACTTGTTAGAGTTTAGACACATAATAGATGCAGGAAGTCAAGGTAGGTTAAAGATCCTATGACAACGTTTTGAGATAGGTATACTATAGACGACTGATGTGGCGCGGGCGATGTAGGTTGCGGGTTCAATTCCCGCCTCGACGTAAATGTTTGTACGATCGGAAAATATTTGTTCTGGGGTTCTGGGAGTTTTGATGGAAAATAAAAAGATATCTATCTATGTAATATCATCTAGTACCCATAACACATGCTCTGATTTGCTTGGGTATAGATTGTCCCGCCTGTGTGATATGTTTATATATATTTATTTTATATCATACACTACGCCGCCGCTCTATGCAATATCTTAGAACAAGAGCATATTAAAAATGGTTTCATAATTTATCTAATATTTTAATTTAATTAGATACTCAGATAGACAAATTATGTTACCCAATAGGATTTTGTTACTTAATACCTAAAATAATATTATATTTCATAGTCAAAATTACGTTGAAGACGGCGGTCCCAATCTCATGTCTTTGCATGTACATGTTTCAATGTAATATTGTGTAATAAATATGCAGCAGAGATATGTAGTATAATATATTTTTGGAAAGGATGTCTCATTTATTTTACGAAACAGCTATTTAATTTTCATATTATTTTAATATTTTTGAGTAATTGCTAAAAACGTCACATACGTTATTTTTCACTATTTTTTTGAAGCTTTTCACTGTCACCCACCCACGTCTACTTTTTGTGTTAATTAGTAGTCTAACTATTCATACACATTATGCAAAAATCAGCTGCGGTTTTTTGCGGTTTTGGAAGTTATGAGAAAAAGTTTCATAGAAGTCGGAGCAGTAAATTTGTTATTTTCGTCGTATATACCACAGAGACTATTCGCATGAACAGTAGGGACATTTAATCTGTATTTCTTTTATCGTTTAATCATTTTGCTTGTGAATGTAAGTGATAATAATGATGTACGTACCCATTCAGTAGTAGTAGTTCATATTATCAAATATTTCGCAGTTCTTCCTATTGGACAGCTTTCGGAAGATGCACAAGAGTCGCGTAACAAAAACTACAGAAACATGTGACTAAATCATGTCAGAAAATGTTCTCAAACAGCTACAAACGAAGATGTCTTTAAAACTCTATTGTATACGTCAGATCCGTATATAACAAGTTTAAGAGAATCATACTTAAAAAATTTCAAAGATCTTGAAGAAGAGGTAGTCTCAAAAACTACTGAACTGATCTCGATGAAATTTGGCACAGAGATAGATTAATATAGTCTCCGCGAGGCGCTGCTCTATATCCTACTACTATTATAAACGCGACAGTTTGTAAGTATGGATGGATGGATGTTTGTTACTTTTTCACGCAAAAACTACTAAACGCATATGGATGAAATTCGGCACAGAGATTGATTATAGTCTGGAATAACACATAGAATATATCTTATCCCGGAAATCCCACGGGAACGGGAATTGCCGCGGGTGAAACCGCGAGGCGCTTCTAGTACTTATGCACATTTAAATTTCTAATTTACTTTATGATAATGACTATAAATAACGGGTTTTACTGCAAATACATTCGTATTCTATACATATCTTTTTGAATCGAATTTATACATGTGGAAAATACTTGTGTTTGTAGTTTTTTTTGACCGATTTTTTACATCAAGTGGAGGTAAAATAGTACATTGTTACCCAAGGGTTGAAAGTAACTTATTTAGTCCCGAGACGCGAGGGCGCCAATAGTTCGAGGGACTAAATAAATTACTTTCACCCGAGGTAAACACTGTGTTTTTCATTACGAATACAAGGAAATATAAATAAAAACATGAGAAAACAAATGAATCGAATTGCCGCAATTTTTTTGTTATTATATTAGTCCATCTAGGACAGGTGAAAGGCATACTGCCTTGTCTTTCGTATTTTTTGAATTCAGTGAATAGTCGCTAAAGCGAATTTTTTTTTTAGCTTCTCTATTTATTCAGCCATTATCATGGTTCAATAGTAACGTTTTAGCTGTCAGTTGAAAACGATTCTCCCTAGGGCTGAAAAGTATCAATTTCTTACTTTCCGACTTAAGTATTACTTTCCGAGTATGAGTAATGAAAATAATATTTCAACCGTCAGTACCTAGTCGTCCTATAACTTGGTTCACTAAGTATAATTTTCACTCGCTTTTTGTGGATATTTTTAATTAGCCATCAGTTTTGTCACATACCTATTCACTAAGTAAGCTGTTAATTTCCTGAAAATTGTGAAAATTACATAAATAAAAATAAAATATTTTGCTAAATTATTAAGTAACTTTATTATGGGCTAGCAAATTGTATTCGTCTCCTGCATCTATACCTGGATTTATACCAACCATCGCTCGTCAAAATAATAAAGATTTTCAAAAGCAAAAGTATTCTATGGTGGCTATATTAATGGTTCAATGGTTCATTTATTGGTAACAGAAACTTTTGATTACACGTCCAATTAAATTTATACTTAACTATAAACTTAAAATATACCTAAGTATATATTTGGATTATATAGTGAAATAACTTAAAATATAAATAATTGTAATTGAATGATTAAACATTTAGTGGTCTTCTGTCTAATTAAAAAATTTAAAATAATTATATAATTAAATTATGTTATAAGAATAAAATGCTGTGTGGACTGTCCGGAATTATTATTATTATTATTATTAATAATAACTATGAAAAATACATGAAAATATAATTATCCTGTTACACGAAAATGAAATCAAACTTCAGTTTGCGTTCACTTAGAACGGAAACTGAAGTAGACCTTACGGTCCTATAAATAAAATACATAATAAATAAAAAAAATATTATTTACTAGATTGTTTATATCTAAAACTTAATCATTAATCATTCACCTATGATATTGGTGAAGCAGACTATCAGATTTGACGGTGTAAAAAATTATGATTTTTATATACTGTTCTATCTTGTGATAGATTACACCAAAACGAATGCAAAACTCTAGTTTCCGTTCTAGGTATACGGATACTCACGGTACCATAGCGAAGGCTATACTGTCTATCAGAATTGGCGAGGCAACGACACTATCATTGACTTTGCATATTAATTATAGTGAAATTTCCTTATCAAATAACGAGTAGAGTTCATCGAATTCTTTTAAGAGAACAAAATTAATTTAACAAAATTTTATAGAATTAAATTAAATTCTGCAAACTTAGATAACCTTCTGAGTATAAGTACGGCAGTTGTTCAGAGAAAAAACAAACGCCGGCATAGCAATGTGGAAACTATTCGTCCTCACTTATTTGTGTTTATTTTTAACGGCGTCCTGTGACGGTAACTAACATTCTTAATTGAAGTATTAAAATCAACTAATTTATTATTTTATTAACTATGAAGATTTTGAATACGGAATAGAAATATCAGAACAAAAAATAATGTTGCACGTGCTACACATATACTTAAAATATTACATGGTAATAGTAAATACGTTAATGAAAAAGCTTAATTATTTTTGATTATTTTACTAAATTATTAAGTATTTATTTATGAGGATGAAACAATTTTTTTTCCTAATAAATAAATTGTCTACTTGTGCTGAATTACTTATGCTTATATTTATATCAATATTATTTATATAAATACATATTTTATAACTGTCAGATTCCGCGTCCGGAGATGTGAAGACCACTCAGGTCGCTGCTGCCGCAGCAGAAGCTGGTAAGATCCCATTTTAAGAAACAAGTAATTTTCTTTGTGAAGGTGCAAACAGGACGTAAATTAGCGCCTCCACTTATTTTATCATAATATAACTACGTTAAACAAAGGAATTTCCAAAAATCAAACATTCAATTGGTTATACGTATCGTAGGATTTTTTTAAAAGTATATGTAGTAGTAGTTTTATATTGTCTACTAGCGACCCGCCCCGGCTTTGCACGGTTTTATTATAAATGTATAAAACTTCCTCTTGGATCACTATCTATTAAAAAAACTGCATCAAAATCTGTTCCGTATTTTAAAGATTTAAGCATTCAAAGGGACATAAGGACATAGGGACAGAAAAAGCGACTTTGTTTTATACTAAGTAGTGATTATAAGAGATACCTGTGAGAGATACGAAAACAGGGTTTGGTGGCCACTAAGAGCAACTTCGTGTCTCTTGAGGTTAGATCCATCGAACTCCATACCTACTAATATAGTATGCCACGTAACATGTGAACTAAGCCGAATTAGGACCCCGGAAGCATCGGAGGAATCAACATGTTATTTTTTTTTCCTTTAACTTTTTTTAAAAAACTTAGTCATTTTATTTTGTAATGTGTTTCAGTAACTATAATACTTTATTAGTTACTGTGTAACTTAAAGGTGTGGAGTTTCTAAAATTGGTTGCGGGTTCGATTCCTGCGTCGGGACTATGAAGTTCCTACGATCTGCAGTTTAAAAATGTTTCAATGTATTAAAAGTTTGAGACTAGGGGCCGAATTCCATTAATTTTAGAAAATAGGTCATATATATCTATAAGATGGCTCAAATGAAGTTTGTGGATTTGGTATTTTACTATTTTTTGCACTTAAAGAAACTCTCATAATTAGAATGTGAAATTGGTAGTTTTTAATGTAATCGTCACCGTTATGAATGAACCTCAAAAGGTTTGTGCTAGTAGAATACCAAAAAGAGTTTAACACTGTCATTTTGACACTAAACCATTAAATGGTGAAGCGATGTATTTAGTGGAATTCAGGCCCAGATAATACGGTGTGAATTGTACCGCTTCAATAAAAAATATAAAACAAAGACGCTTCCCGTTGTCTGTCTGTCTGTCCCTATGTTTGCTTAGATCTTTAAAACTCCGCAACAGATTTTTATGCGGTTTTTTAATAGATACAGTGCTTCACGAGAAAGATGTAAGGTTTAAGCTTCGCACGGGTGTATTATCCAGGTTCAGGTTGTTATTACAAAAATAAAGATCCCTACCGTGGTAATTCTCATTTGGGTATTTTTTGCAGGAAGCAGTTCGGATGGAAATTCTGGAAAATCATCAGCAGTAGCTGTCGCAGCTGTAACAACCCAAAAAATATCGGATCCATCGACAGGTAAATGAAAAACACACTTCGAAAGTTTGGATGGATGGACGGAAAGTTTATGTATCGCTTAAGTGTTTTATACATTTGCATTTGCATTTGCATGCTGCAAAGTATAATCAAATTGAGATTTAAAAAAGTGCAATAGCACAACATGGAATTTCCTACATACTATGGTTGGAATAAAACACAATCAATCAATCAATCAAAAACTATTTTTGTAGATAAACAAAAGTAGAAGCATATAAACCGTTGATTATTTATGCAATTTTTTGGTCAACAGTTTCTGTAAAAAATATATTAAATGTTTCTATTATTTTTGTAATATTATTTGTTTATAATATAAGATATTTTATTTTAGGTAGCAACTCCAATGACGACGAAAACAGTTCTGATGAGGATGACGATGGTACGGATAAAATTTATACGACCTTGTAAAAGCGAATAGAAGAATAACTCTTAACTACAGGGTTGAGGACTTGATCCGAGTCCTAAGTTCTGATAGACAATAGTAACCTTAACCCTCATGTAGGCTGTGATTGTATACAGATTTATAGTGGTTTTGTTTTGTTTTCCTTAGTTTGTGACCAAACCTTAAAGCGCCGACGAAATTGAAAATAGAGGTTTTGTTTTGTTTTCCTTAGTTTGTGACCAAACCTTAAGGCACCGACGAAATTGAAATCAGCAACTTTCCCTGAATTACCTTATTGACAGCTAATTCATCATTTATTTCAATAACTAGTGAGTGAAATTAAACCTTATCTTTTCTCAGACAATGATTGCCATCCAGAAGAACGTGATGATGATTATGATTGCTCGAGTGCTCTATCTCGAGTCCAACTAAAAATCCTCAAAATAGGCTTTCAGTTATTGAATGTGAGTAATAAATTGTTAAACAAAACGCACCTCTACGATTGCAATGAGAGCTCATGATGTTGAATATTCCAATGAAAATGATTTTTATTTATTTTTTTACAGTATTTTGTTCAAAATAATATGGAAAGTAATTATAATTATTGCGATAGTAACCAAACGCAAGGAAAGGAAGGAGAAGTCATTAGTCCTGTTGGTACTTGGTTTTATCTCTCTTTTTTACTCCAGTATTCGGAAGGTAAAACACTACAAGAACTATTGTCATATACAGGAGTAGAAAACAAGGATGAGGTGAGGCTATTTGATATACTTATGATAATAATAATATAATAATAATATTTTAATTCAAAACAGTTAAGTTACATATATTTGTAAGTAAAAAAAAATATTAATAAATATTTATAAAATATTATTAAATATTAATATTTGCCTTAAATCCTATGTTGGGTTTGACTTAGCACTAGGTTCTCTTCTATCTAGCTTATTTAATAAATTATAATAATTAGCCTAAAAGTACATAACTAACTAGGTAAGTAAGTAGAACTTACCTAAATGCTTACTTTTTATTCCCCCGCTACATAATAAATTATGCTGGACAAGTTATCACAGCATCATCTTGACCCAAGTTAGGTAGAGCTTGTGTAATGGGTACTGGATGACTCATATACAATACCCTATATCAATAGAAACAAACTCAGAAATTTTATTTTCTTTTGGTCATGAATATTTGTTTTTTTCAGTCTCGATGCATGATGAAACTTGTGGAGCGTTTAGCTAAACCTTCCTTCAAAAGCTTGTTTTACTTTATTGCGACTATATTTGCTGATTTCGAATATTATTTTTCTGAGTTATTCAAGAAAGATGCTATTGAGTACTTGGATGGTTTAGCCTTTAACGGTAACTTTAGTAGACCTCTCAAGCTCCGCAAGAAAGTAAATAAAGTAGTAAGTAAAAAAACCCTTTATTTGCCAAATAAAAAATAAAGACAGACAATCCGCACAGCATTATCTAACCATAAGCTAAACAGAGCTTGTATTATGAGTACTAGATGACTGATGATGATATACTTAATACAATACATATCAAAGACAGATATTTGTTTAATACAAGTACATAAAATAACTTATTATTTCTTAATGATGAAATTTTAATACTTTATTGATTTCTATACTAAAACATTTTGAATTCTAGACACGAGTATACTTATTTAAGGTCTAATTATATTTTTTTATTTTTATCTCATATTTTTTGATCACATTTTTCTAGTGCAACCAATATGTTATTTTTAATTTTATTTATAATAAAACAAGTTATTATTTTTACAGGCAGCATCGAAAACAGGAAACGTAATTGTAGAAGTCGTATCAAAACAAGAAGCTAGCACTATATTTAATACGAATCAAATAGTAGTTAATATTTTTGCAACTCTCTTGAAGGTAATTTATATTATACTTTACATGTTTAATACCTTTAATTTATGCCAATTTTACTCAAAATAACATTTTATTTCAGCCCATTTTTAAGATGTCTTTTAATGCAGCAAACAAAACCACAGGAATATATTATGGAATGAATAGGCCGATTGTTGCTAACTTTTTAACCCAAAAATCTATTTACCTCACTTCAGAGAGCAGAGTATTAAAATCAAGGGTTAGTAATATGAGATAAGTATGTAACTGTCGATATTAATTATTTTAATTCAAAAAAGTAAAATCAATAAAATAAATAATTTTGAAGTTTTTCTTTGTTATGTCAATATCAGTTTTTGTAAAGATACAAGGAAGAACAATATATTTGTTCCAGAAATACTCTTAAGAAACTTATTAATTTAAACGGGACTGAAAAACTAACTAACAAAGCTTTGTTATAGAAGAAAAAAAAATAGTTATTCGCAAGAAAAAAGCCAAAAGCGCAGTTAGTAATATTGTAAAGTGATATCTTCAAATATAAACTTCAGAATTATTTTATAATTATTATATTATTATTACAACTTTATTATTATATTATTAAAACACCTTTTATAACATAGGACTTACAAAGTATTTTTAAAATTTAATAACGCAAATATATTCCTATAGCATGCATGGCGTAATATACATAAATAATAAATACTTTAAAAAGTTATTTTGTTCTTATTTCAGTTGATACGATTACCACTCCAAATCAAAAATGCCGGTTGTTTGGTTATCCTTCCTAAGTCCAGATGTGGACTACCATCTGTGATCTCAAAACTGGCATCAGAACCTCAAATTTTTGTAGATGCGTTGAAAGAGCTTCAACCCACACTTTTGACATTAACTGTACCGATTTATAAAATTACAAAATCTGCAATGAATCTTTTACCAGCTCTACAGAAAGTAAGTAAAATAATATACCAAAAAGTCATTAAAACTAACTCTCAAACGAGAGTCGAGAAACGATTATGAGTCACCTAAGATTAAGTAATTTTTGTGCTAAGCCCTCGCAGTCTGGGTCGAAATATCAAGTTCGTAAACAGAGTTTATAACTTTATAATTTTAATGCACTTCCTAATCTACTAACGAAATTATGTACCTAAATAAATTATGTAAATTTAAATGTAAATTCTTTCAGACATGCGAACTCGATGATGTATTCGACAGAAGAAAATCGGAAATGATTGATTCATGTGGAGAGTCATTAAACAGATCTGTCACTTATATGTTTGAAAAATCAAGTTCAGTGTTTTCACCTGTAGGAGTCGAACCGTACAAGGAAGGTATGTTGGGGTTTTGATGTAAATGCGAGTACTATGACGAATAGTAGGCAGGTCATCTAGTCTACAGAATTGATAACCGGGACCGAACCTGGGGACCGGACCTGGGGACTGAAAGCTCTTGAGTGGCGACCGCGATACAATGCGAAACGAGTTATTGGGATACCATAATGAAACTCGATGGAGAGACGATATAAAAGCGATCACAGGGAGACAATGAATGAAGGCGACTCGGGACAGCATTTTTGTTTTTAAAGCGTCATTTCGCGTGTCGTCTCTAGATATACATTCAATTTCAATTGGTCAATAATAACCATTACTCCCAATTAAAACATGAAATTGGATTATTATACCCTTCACTCTCGGCAGGCGGATTGGTGAATGCAGTATTGTTGTTCTTGTAGAAAGTAGATGCTTCTATTTTATCCCTGGAAATTATTTAACCAAAAATTGCCTCGCCCTTAGTTGAAATAATACCTACTTTAATATTTATAATAAAAAGAAAACTACAATTAACAAATTAAAACTAGTTTTTACAATTGAGCTAATATCAGCTAACTACAGGTAGCTCAACTAATCCATATCCCATATACCTGCAAATGCTAAGTTGGGACATTTTTGTAACTATACTAAGGTTAAAACCGAAATTACCGTATTTTAACTCATTAGTCTTTAATTCCCTTGTAACTAATAATTCATAAGTTTATGTAAGTTACAAATAAACTTCTTTGATTTGATTTGATTTCATATCAATACCAGGAGGAAGCGTCCCCAAGACACTAGCTGCATTACCAGTATTGCATGCTGATGCCCTGCGTTAGATACTCATCAGCTCTCGGGTGACGTCGCATCGATCAGATGATCAAATATATTTTTTTAAATCCGGAGTGCCTCGGTTCCCACGGACCTAGTGTCTCGACTCCAAGGGGAGCAATGCGTAGGCTCTGTCGAGACCTGTATTTTAAGAATAAGAATATTTACTTAAGAAAACTTATAAAACATGGATTAAGAAGCTACTTAGTGTTAAATACAATACTGAGAAATACTTAGTCAGCTTACTTTCAAATTTGGTCAAGAAAAATTTCGTATATGTGACCAATATAACTAATACATTCGGTAGAGTAAACAAAAATGACCGCACACAGTAGATTCTTAATGTAGACAAAAAAACTTTAATTTCCGTGCTAGTAATGAACTGTGTTACGGCAAAGTAGTAACGATTCTCATCCATAAGAAAATACGGGTCATATCATTTATTATCGTATTATTATTTTATTTTGATTTTTCATTTTACAGCTTCAGAAAAAGACTGCCCTGAGTGCGGAGGACCAGTTACTGTCAATATCAACTATCCTGGAGTTTTCGTCTATTTCATAAATGACATTGTATTGCAAGTTGTTATAGGAGATGTTGCAGAAGCAATACCCTGCTAGTATGCATGAATCAATAATTAGTTATGTTTAATTCCGCGCACGATCAGAATGGGTTGGGAAATATGTTTTGGTTGGCAACAATTTTTAGAGAAACAAAAGTAGACGGGCTTTTACTTTGGCGAGACTTCTTCCATCCTTTTTTAATAAGACCACAAAATATTTACATAGATAAGGCCCGAATTTTATGAGAAATGTGAAAACACTACAAGCAGATGTAGTAGGTATATACAATATGTACATATGTAACTACTTTGACAAGATGTGTATTATACTAATATCTCTGCTTATACATAATTTACTGTTATATGATTTCTGTCGTTAATATTGAATATTATATTCTTTTCTTTATTAATGATGATGATGACTTTTTTCAACGCTTTTCCTAAAATTGTTTTTCTTGTTTTTTATTCCCAAGCATATCTTTAAATTTCCTAAAAAATTAGAACCGAACACAAATTAAATTTTAAATGATTATATTGATTCTGATTTATGAAACAGATTTGTTTTATTTCCCAACATTACAAAATAAATGTCATAGGTAACCTTTTATCCAAAGTCGGTCAATGATACTATTGATACCTACTAATATAGAGAAAGCGAAAGTTAGTAAATATGTGATGTGTGTAAAGACAACGCTTCACTACATATTATAAAATAAAGTCGCTTTTTCTGTCCCTATGTCATTATGTCCCTTTGAACGCTTAAATCTTTAAAACTACGCAACGGATTTTAATGCGGTTTTTTTTAATAGATAGAGTGATTCAAGAGGAAGGTTTATACGTATAATAAAACCGTGCGAAGCCGGGGCGGGTCGCTAGTAAAATATAAATTACATCGATAGTTATAAAAATATTCCATAGTCAGTCTTTGGTTGATCATAAATCATCATTTAGGTATATAAAATAAAGTCTTGTTAGTATATAGTCATTTATAACTCGAGATCGATCGAGATCGGCTGGACCGATTTTTATGACTTTTGTGTTTTTGGATTTGTCTTTGTCGGGAATAAGATAATAAGTATATAAGTATAAAAATTATACTTATATACTTATTGACAAATAAAATTCCACGCGGGCGACGCTGCAGGGCGCAGCTAGTTTTATATATAACACGAAAATAATTTAGAGTTTAAGTGTACGGTGTTACGTAAAGAGGCATCACGAGCTTGTTAAAGTCTAGGCACAGAATAGATACAGGTAGTCTAGACAGGTCAAAGACGTTTTGGGATAGTTATAAAATAGACGAGTGATGTGGCGCTGGCAATGGAGGTTGCGGGGTTCGATTCCCGCCTCGACGCAAATGATAATAATATGAAAATAATATGTTCTGTTCTGGGTGTTTTCATGTACAGTAACAAAATATCTATCTATGTAGTGTATTGTATTAAATATCAGTCATCTAGTATCCATAACACATACTCTGCTTAGCTTGGGGTTAGGTGACGCTGTGTGGATTGTCCAGAATTAATAAGTAAATTTATAATAAAAAAAAATATAAATAAACTACGTCGACTGGTTGATACATTAATTAATTTCGGCTATCAAATGTCTACGCTAGATAGACGCTTGTAAAGGAGGCTCAATAAGTATTATCCGAAGAAACAGTTGCTTGAGTCATGCATGGCCTGTTTCATTTGATTATAATAATTTTATTAGAATGTAATTAGTGATTTTGACAACCGATGTGGCGCGGTGGACGAAGGTCCGCCTGCGACGAAGGAGGTTGCGGGTTCGATTCCCGCCTCGGAACAAATTTGTGTATGATCTCCAGAAATTTGTTCCTTGGTCTGGGTGTTTTCTATGTATAATAAAAAAAAAATCTATTTATAAATATTATGTATTAAATATATCAGTTATCTAGTACCCATAACACAAGCTTTGAGTAGCTTACATTGGGGCTAGATAGTGCTGTGTGGATTGTCTAAAAATATTTATTTATTAGTTAAACCTACATTAAGCATCGTTCAGCGCTTACGCTTGAAATGGTAACAGGCAAAAAGAGTTACTTTCGGATAAAGATTAGAAAAATACAACATACACACTTAATAATATCAACTAGGTACACATTTAAATTACTAATTTCTTTAATTTTGTAAATTTCGACTTTATCTTTGCATTTGATTAGCATGTACAAACTGTCACATTTTACTTTATAGTTAACTGATAATGACTATAAATAACGGGTTTTACTATAAATACATTTTAAATATATTTTTCACAGCATGAGGAGTTAATTTTTCAGTCGCTTTTTGTGGAAAAGGTTATTTAACAATCAATATTCAGTCACATACATACAAGTTAGCTGTTCATTTCCTGAATATTGTGAAAATAAAATACATATTACATTTATAATAAAAAATATATTACCTAATTTGTTATTTCAATAATAAACCAAATATGTAAGTATTATATAAAACTAGACAGTTTATGGCAACGGTGAGCTTCACCCTATAAAGAGTTCTCTTTCCGGAAAACTTATTGGGAGAGAGAGTCAAGTTTTTATTTCGTCTAGATATAAAAAAATTCAAACTATAATAGTCTCTATGAAAACTATAATTCGACATTATATTTTTATTGTTACAGCAGCTAAATATGAAGAATCATTCAAACCTAGACCTGAAACTCCCACGTTTTGATATTGATCCTTCAGTTTCGTGTACGCAGAACACACGTTACAAATATCTGTAGGTCGTTCAAACATTTGCCTCATGCGGGAATCGAATCATCAACCTCCTGCATCGCAGGCGGACCTTCGCCCACTACGCCACAGGTTGTCAAAATGCCAAATTCGTCGCTTCTATTTATCATCCTCGTTAATTATTCACATGTTTTATGCATTATTTTCGGTGTTTATCAAGCACATTACTATTACAATACTGTCTGCCTTTAAATACTGCATTTTATTCTGAACTGGACACATCCAAAAGACAACGTGGAAATGATGCGGAAACTCCTTCTAGTAGCAAGTTTAAGTTACATTGTGGTTTTAGGATCCTCGAGTAAAGGTTAGTGTTTCATAATATTTGGCACATGTGTAATTCCTAGAACTGCGTGTAATTACTTTAAATTTCAGTCCGATCTGTTTAGTAGTTTTTGCGTGGAAGAGGAACAAACTTCCTTCTGAAACTACCAACCGCTTCGTCTTTGCTGCACGTCAATTACCTTGTCGTTTATTTTATCCAGATATTGAAATTAAGAAACGATGATGATCTTTTAGTAATTTTGTTTTTTTTATAACTAAGTATGTAAACCTATTTATATAATATTCTGTATATAAAACTCTGTGTACCCTGTTTTACATTTTCAAAACATTTTCTATGATGATATTCTTCTCAGTACTGTCGAAGACTTCGACGACGAACGAAGATTTTTTTACTACTGTCTTTTATTTTATACGCAGGCTACAGCCTAAATTCTTTTATAGAAACTATAATCGCCAATGCTCCGTGTATTCCTGAAGTTCGACATGATATTTACGACTGTTCAAATGCTCTTCCACGTGCAATAAGATCAATTACTAAATATGCTTTCCAGATGCTTCAAGTAAGTCCTCATTTATTTCTACTTATATTATTTAGCCTAGCCTCGTTATCATCATCATCATCATCATCATCAGCCTATATTAGTCCACTGCTGGACATAGGCCTCCCCTAATGAGCGCCATAGCGCCCTGTCTTCAGCTTACCGCATCCAGCATCTGCCAGCAGTCCTTCGCAGATGGTCATCCCACCTGGCCAGAGGGCCTCGTTATCGTTATTACGTAATAACGATTTGAGAAGGAGGCCAAGAGGAGGATCCAGCTAGGCTGGGCAGCGTTTGGGAACCTACGTCGAGTCTTTTACTACAAGCAGGTGCTGGATGCGGATATCTGATTGAAGACAGGGCGCTATGGCGCTCATTAGGGAGGCCTTTTTCCAGCAGTGGACTGATTTAGGTTGATAATGATAAGACTTATTCCGCTTCAGCAAGTTAATAAAACATAATGATTTAAATACATCTGGCGCAGCCTGTATAAGTTCTGCAATATTTTGCAGCACAGTGCGGTTCAATGCTGCCAGCGTTGTAGGTACTATTCAAATTGATTTGGATCAAAACTTTCTTTATTATATCTTGCTGAAAACAACACGTGCCTTATGTTTTGATTGAAACAGCCTAATTCATTAATATTATTACGTTATTATTATTTTGAACAGGTTTCCGCTGGATCTGGCAGTAATGATAAAATAGGCGCACCCATTTGTACGTGGTTTTTGATGGCCTTCTTATCTCAGTACTCGACTGGAAATACCAGAAAACAACTTTTGGAATTCGTGGATTTGGAAAACATTGATGAAGTGAGTTTTCTGTTTTTAATGACGATAATAAGAGGTTACTCAATTCATGGGATTTTAATGAAATGTTGAATAATACAGGGTTATAGGTATCTAATGATTAACCTCTTAATGGTGATTTGGGTGAATCAAGACTAACAACTTTTAAATTATTAATTATTTAAATTAAGTATTTTTTTCTTTTTTCAGGTCCGTTGTTTAAGTAAATTAATAGTTAGTTATTTCAAAAACGATCCAGTGGATGTATTTGGTATTTACAGTTTCAATATACTGGCTGATAACAAGTTTAAGTACCCAGATAACTTTGTGCTAGATTTGATGGCCTACGTGGGTGGTAAAGCACATAATTATGATTTTAGCGATCCATTCACTACAGCTACGGAAATCAACAAAGTGGTAAGAAGTAACACTCTTAAATAATTCTGAATATAATATTATAATGAAAAAAAATAAAAAAAAATTGTATAAAATGAAAGACACTTCAACTGTGACATCAAAAATCGGCCAAGTGCGAGTCGAACTCACGCATGAAGGTTTCCGTACCATTATCTATAAAAACGGCAAAAAAAATCATATCTGTTGTAAATGTTTGCAACCGTCTGCAGTTAGCTCAATGGTTTCAATTGTATAAACTTACTAGATTTATTTTTTTCTATTCCTTGATTGTAATTTTCGTTTTTAATAAAGCTTATATTATCTGTGAGGCTAACGTATCAGTTTTTACAGGTAGGATCTTTATTAATACAATAAATGATTAAATAAACTTTACTAGTTTTATGAATAGTATATAATATTATATATTATGTTTTGTATGGCCCCCTTTAATATTCATTTCATTCAGTTTTTTAGTATTTGTTGTTATAACTGCAATAAGAAATACCTACAGCAAAACAACACAAACATTCTAAAATCTTGACCAACGAAGCTGCTAAGTCCACAAATATCCAGAATTTGAACTGAACACGCCGTAGAATTAGAATTCTGACTTATAGCCGACAGCCAGGTGAAATTTAAGACAAACAACGAATTCTACAGTGTGATTTTATTGGTTTTCTTGCCCTCGGCATATTTGGTTCAGGACGTCTACTTTGAAACCCAACGAAGTTGACAGATGACGTCGGATTGCACAAAACGAAGGATGGCTGATCGGTTTTTTCTGATTGATCATCAGATTCGAAACGTAAGGTTATTCGTTCCGCGTGGTCAACGCGCGTTTGATGTTTCTAATGTTGCAGGCATTAGGCATAGGCTGCGGTAACCGTTTTCAATCGGGCTGTTTGCACCTTGATGGTAAAAATCTACGTCATATTAACTTCGTTCGGGTATCAAACTAGATGTCCAAAATAAGCCACGTCTTACTTTGCTTATAACCGATTATTCCTGCGATAATCATTTATTAAATTAACCAATTACTAATCAAATCTCTTTTCAACATGAATCCAACCAGAGAACTATTTTAGAAGAAAGGACAAGTCACTATATTGCTCTAAATATCATGGGTTTATAATACTCTTCTCAATTTGTTACGATTGTTTTTAGTACTTGGCGATTGTTTACTCAAAAAAATGGATTTGGGATTGGGACATTTACTTTACCTTGCCCAACATAAATCGTTTTAATCGATTCCGGGTTTTTGGTCCATACATTTTTGGGCATGTGACAAGGACCAAAATTTTTGCACTTTTTGCGTGAGTACGATGGCACATTACTTTCAAATCAACATATAAAAAAAAATTGTTAACTTATGTGAACATTAATACTTGATTATTATAGCTGAATTTATTTTGCACCCTGTGCTTTATTCATATCTAAAATTCTTTCACTAGGTTTTTGTACAATTAATTTTATGTAAATAAGGATACTGAATCCATTTTCGTTTTTCATACAAAATGTGAATGGCACATCTCCGACTCCTCCAGGTTTTTGCAATTTTATTCTAAAACTAAAAAACTTTTCAAAGACTTTTTGATTTATTTATATTCACCATGAATTTATCTTCACGTTTTTATTATTACGGTCTCGTTAAACTTTATAGTTAATTAATAATTTTAATCTAAAAGCGTGTCCCAAATTTCGTTCCGTTGTGTCACTCAGTTGTGCGACAGCATAAATCGAGAACATGGCAAGATAGGATAACAAATAATGTTTTGTTGCAAAGGCTACACCGTCATCTAAGTTGTGACTAAATTCAGGCCAATTCCGCCACGTTGTTTTTCGCTCATTTGCAAAAACGTGTTGAAGCTGCATGTGTACCATTATAAATTTGGATTTTCTATAAGACTTTTAAAGTGTTTTGCGTCAACTTTTCTTACTTTTTACTATTAATTCTAGTAGCTTATTTTGTCTACTATTGAAGAGTTCTGATGTATATTCATAAAGGTGTTTAATTTCTTCAGTATGAATTTTTGAATGCTGTGTCATGTGGTTTTTTTTTCCTGTATGCGACGAATGTCACGTAATTGTGTGACGTGTTACAATGGAATTTTGTAAAGATAGGTATACAACATTACTTAACGATTTTAACTCTCAATCAGGTTTAGGTCTTATAATACGTGTTATTAAATTAATGTATAATATATTTGTATTTGCTATATTTTTCTAAACCTTAATATGTTTTTCAATGGTTAAGAAACAATAAGAATGTAAATAATCTATACCAGTGTGATCATTTCTAGACCCATGTACACTACCTTGACAAATTCTGTTGTGCTACATTTGCTCCGTTTCCGTTGTGCAAACATGCAAAAATTTTGGTCCTTACCCATATTAATTTTTAAAATAAAACAATAAAAAATAACAAATATCATAAAAGAAAAGAATATAAAATATAATATAAAAGAATAAAACAGAAAAATTACCAAGGAAGACAGTTAGCTAATAAAGAAAATACAAAAAAGAATAAATTTAAACTTGTCTTGACTATTGAAACAATTGAGTTAACTGCAGACATTGCAAATAATCTAGATCAATATGACATTTTTTTCACATTTTATCCAGATTTCAGATGGAACCTTGCACTCCGTAAACAATACAATATCAAAAAAGCTAGCTCCGAAGATTTTCAATGCCCAGGCCAAAATAGCTTCGGTTTCAGGATTATTTTTCATGGTTTGTATTAAAATTTAAAGTGCTTTATTTCCTTTAACCTTATAACTTAATTTGGGCACGTCAGGAAGTAGGTAAATAGTAATAGTATCATATGTAAATAGGTAACTTCAAATTGTATGATCTCAAGTAAAGAAGCGAACAAGAAACCTTTACCTAGTAAGTTTTTTGTATGTGCTAAGTGTCTACTGACTGACACTTATTAACATTTTATCGAAAATAAAGTACTAGGGATTGTAATTACTATTAAAGTAGAGTCGGTGTACAAAAACTTAAACTGGCGATGAAAATTTCTTATTCCAGGCTCAACTCGAGAAACCGTTAAATAGAGATAATGTAACACAGGGAGATTTCTACATAAGTCGAAATAAAAAAATTCAAATTACTTACGGATACCAAAGAGCTATTTACAAATACAAGCGAAGCTGTAAGCTTGATGCACAGGTAATCTCGACTAAGACTTTGTTTTCTGTGAATAGCGGGAGCGAAAACGGGATACCAGTCAAACGCTCGACCGACAATAAAAAAATTGGATCCATTAGTGATCTTGTATGAAACCAAGGGCTGAATTGAATTAGCCGATTCTAACACCATTCTCTCCTGCTATTCTCCCATAGAGTAATCGCTCATTTTAAGAAACCCCTTTTTTCAGATAATTATACTCGATTTCAAGGAAAAGTCATATCAATTTGTAATAATTCTTCCTAACAAGTTATGTGGAAGAAAAAAGCTTATTCGGAAGATAGCTATGAATCCCCAGCTTCTTCAAGACGAGATTAGCACCATGAAAGAAGAGCTGGTGCAACTCTATCATCCAATATTGAACAATGAATCTGCTGTGGTGGACGCCATGGAAGTTTTGAAGAATGTAAGAATTTATCAGAAATCCATTACAGTTATTTCTTGTTGGTGTATTGTTAATAACAAAGTTATTAATAGTTTTTTAAAAACCAATAACACTAATAGTTATTATAAGTGTTATTGGTTTTTTGGTGCCTTGGTTGCATTTGGTTATTGGTATATTCAACAAAAATCGATTTCGGTGGGACTCGAACCCGCGACCCTCCCTCAGTACGGGAATATGCTTACTTACTGCACCACTAAACCAAGTGACCACCTTATCGAAAATCTTTGCAACCTTCTACCAATACTAACGCCGTTATACCTCTAGTATTTATGAAGCATAAGGGATAATTTATATTAGACCGGGCCGAGTCCGGGCCGTGGCGGGGCCGGAGCGAGGCCCATCCATTTCATCCCGGACGGGACACGGATCATGCACGGTGTAATATAAACTGGTTCATATAATATGTATGTAACGTTTCAAATCCGTGCCCCGTCCGGGCCACGTATACGGCCCGGCCCCGGTCTAATATAAATCTTCCCTAAGGGTCGATTATTAAGCATCTACCGCCACGGCTATTTACTTAGTTTTATCTTTAAAAATACATAAATTAGTAGGCACATTATTTTTGTTTGTTTTTTCAGACAGGTGAAGTTGATTCGATATTTGATTTGAAAACATCCCAGTTATCAGACTCTTGTGGGGTAACAATAAATCAAACAATCACCAGCATTACTCAGAAAATAAGGGCTGATTATGTGCTGTTTGCAGACAAGCCATTTGAAGGTAACCACTATGTTTTAGAGCATTTTATTATGTTTTAAGAAATTATACTTAACACGTTAAAGGAAAAAAGAAAACATCCGACAGACGAAGTAAATAAGATTCCTCCATGAATCTGTCAATTGTCCGGTATTAACTTTTTTTTTTTTTTCAGAATCACCTGAAGATTTGAGAAACAAAAAGCCAATTGAAGTTATCGCTAATCATCCTTCGGTTTACATCCTTATGAAAAACTCAATACCCCTTTTATGCACTACTGGCGAAGTGATGACATGAAACTTGCCTAACTTTTTTATTTATAAGTTCTTGTAAGATTATTTTTAGTTTGATGAAAAATGTTCGACAATTTGTTCACTTCTTTGTTACTAGGTACGTTAAGGTCAAATAAACCAAAATACATAAATCTGAGTTTTTAGCTTACATTCTTAACATTATGTGTCACATTTACATTCTCTTATTTCTAAATAAATCGGCCAAGTGGGAGTCGACTATATTTATATACTTCAAATTATTATCTACCATTTATACATATTTTTAGGAAAAATTCGACCTTAAATATTGTACTTACAATTATTATTTTATTGGTCATCTTATAGATTGACGACCGATGTGGCGCGGCGGGCAAAAGGTCTACCTGCAACGCAGGAGTTTGCGGGTTCGGTTCCCTCCACGTGAAATGTTTGTACGATCTGCGGAGTGTTCCGGGTTCTGGGTGTTTTCTATCTTATCACACTGTAGTTGATAACTTTGGATGGACTTTAATTATCTCTTTACGACAAAACTACTGATCGGATTAGGCTGAAATTTTGAATAGTATTTCTAGAATAAAACAGCCCTTTTCACTACGGTTCAATTTTCACGCAGCTGAAGCCGCATACTTACTTACTTACTTACTTACTCCTGTGGCTCAGCGACCCAAAGTGGATCTTGGCCTCCGATACAAGACTTCTCCAGGCGTCTCGGTTCTGAGCTGTCTCTCGCCAGCTATAAGCGTCGAGTTCGCGGAGATCGGCTTCCACTACGTCAATCCAGCGATACCTAGGGCGGCCGACTGGTCTACGCCCCGAAGCTTTTCCCGTATACGCCTTCTTGACAGCCCGATCATCTTCCATTCTCTCTACGTGTCCTAGCCAGCGGAGACGAGTGCTCTTAAACTCGCCTATGAATTTGGGTTCGGCATAAAGATCCTCCAGCTCCTGGTTATTCCAGATTCGCCAGCCGAAGCCGTATAGGATAGTTTTATTATCAAGTTTTATTAAGTCCTTGTAGCTTTTTGAGTTATTTATGTTTCATTTCAAGTTAGCTTTTAAACAGTAATAACGGTAATTACGAATGCAAAAAATTGTGTTGTAACCAAGACATTTGAAAAACACAAAAAGTCTGATCTAAAATTCACAAAACGATTTGTATAAAATAAACGGAGCTTATTCATAATTGAACGTTACAATGTTCCGTAAAAGTTTACCCGAAACCGAAGGTAATCGGAAATTATTCTGTAGTACGTGGGAGGAAGTGCCTAATATTTGGATTCCAATGGACGCAAAGAAATGAACAATAAATACCGAATTGCTGCGAAATCTTAAATCTTTGTTACCTCATCATACCAAAACTACGAATAACGGATCGTACTGAAATTTAACGTAGTAATAAAAGTAGTTTAAGATCTTGAACATGAATATATTATGTCTATTTAAAAATATTTATATATATACATAACGCTGAACAATCCACACAGCCCCAAGCTAAGCAGAGCTTTGTGTTTGTACTAGATGACTGGTCATGAGTCATCTCAAATCATTAAGATTAATTTTCTTAGATAAATACTTTTTAATATCCTTATATTATATTATTATCCTTATTTTTATAAATATTTTTTTCAATTTGAACTCGTGTCCCGCCACATTTTATTGACTCCTCCATGAAATAGCGAACTAAAGAATTCCTTACGGATTTGATCTTCAACTTCCGTCAAGCTAAAGTGAGGTCAATTTATAAATGAGTGGGAGGCATCAGTCACAGGAAAGAGACACTGTACAATATTATACAGTAACGCAAAAAAATAAGATAAATTTGGTGAAAAAACTGAGGAGAGGATACTTTCATTTTATTCAGTTATTCATATTATCCTCTATCGCTCCCTTTAGTATGCTGTTTCTACATACTTCTACAGTAGGCACACGGTTTTCCTGTTTGCTTAGTATGAGTGTACGTACAATACCCTGGCAGAACTAAGGCATAGTTTTAATGCTTTATCATGTTTTAAAATATGGGTGATTCTACGAAAACTCGTTTTTTGTCTGACTTCTGTGGCACATTTTTTTTTGTTGAAATTGCACATCATGATAGTATATTCTAAATGAAGATTTGATTTTGAATTTTTTGGTAGTGAAGGGAACTTTATTGGCTTTATGGTTACGGAGTTATTCAATTTTAAAAATATGGTGTCCACGGAAATCAGAATTTATATCACCAAAATCAAATATGGGTTGGTTTATCAATAAAAGTATGCGTTTTCGGTAGTAAGTAGTTTATTAAGCTTCTTAAAACTAAGGACCAATTATTTGACGTTTGTAGTTTTAATCAGTTTTTACAAAAACACTTTTAAATCATTACTGTAAATACAAGTAAGTTTTTACAAAAATCACACTAATAATGTTTATCTTTGTATTAAAAATATTATAATTATTCATTTTGTATTTATTATAAACTTTTATCGTAAAAAACATCATAAAAACTGTAAAAAAATATTATTGAGATGTTAATCAACCCGCAAAATCCACGGAAATCAGTACCACGGAAATCAAAAATAATTACAAAATCTTAGAATTTTTCTTAATTTGCTGGTTTATTTTACATTGAAACATGCAGTCGAAATTAGGAACACAAAAGGCATGAATTATCATAACTAATAAAACAATAGGATTAGCATAAACACATTTATAGTCAACATGGTAATCAGAATTTCTAGATACCAAGCCACGGAAAGTGATTACGTACTGAAATAACAGAGTGACGTGGAGACATACACCCTTATTGTACACACCACTGATGGGGCGTAACTGATAGTTTCTATCGACCTAACAACTATTTACGCAGATGTTAAAGTACAGCATTTATTAATGAATTAGTGCGCACCAGGGGAATCAGAGCTAAACGACGGACGCGAAGTTATCTCGTTGTAACTTGTCAACTAAAGCTTAGTTTTGCGTAGTAATAGCGTCAAATAAGCAAGTAAGTATCTGGGTTTTTGTGAACCTATGTAAATAAGTACTAGTGTTTTCAGGAAATGATATAAAAATTTATTAACACAGGAACATGAGGTCCGGACGCACCACGGAAGTCAGAATTTCCAAGGATTTTATTTATTTTTACTTATTTAAAATAAGAATATTAAAAAACTAAAAAAGGCCTCCCCTATTATCTTTGTCTAATCTACTATCATAAAAAAATCAAAGGGATACTTTTTGTATGATTTTTCGAGCCGGACATGTTTTTTTCCATCCTGGGAGAATCACCCATATTATAAAAGAACTTCGAATTTTTTAAAGCAAAAGAACGTCAGCAATGATGTAGTCGGAGCCAATTAATTACACATTATATATATATATATATCAAAAACAACTGCCAGATCTTGATGATATTTAGATGACTCCACATGAGAAACACAACTATTACCTTATTTTCTTTCAAATAAAAAAATAATATTAAATCGGTTCACCTAAAAAGGTAGCACTTAAAATAAATAATTTAAATATCTAATCATAATAATAAGATTCCAATAAACCTCCTTTTTTGAAGTTTAAAATTTTAAAAGCTCTACTGCTCTGAGAATTCATTAATCATCACTACATAGTATAAAACAAAGTCGCTTTTTCTGTCCCTATGTCCCTATGTCCTTATGTCCCTTTGAATTCTTATATCTTTAAAACTACGCAACGGATTTTGATGCGGTTTTTTTTAATAGATAGAATGATTCAAGAGGAAGATTTACATACTTATAATACAACCGTTCGAATCCGGGGCGGGTCGCTAGTAGAAAATAAAATAAAGTGTAAAATGTGAGTGTTTAGAAAATATACTGTGCGCTCCGTAGCGTGGGCACGAACTCTTGATATATTAGCCGCGCCACCTCCGTGACATTTTTTCTGAAAACTGTTCTACTAATGGATAGTTGCGGATTCAATGTTATTTTGCTGGAGCATCGAGATAAAGGCATCGGTAGGATGGCCAGGAATTTAAGGCGCAAACAGAAGCTAAACTAGCTAAACAGAACGTATGAATTTTGGAAATTCCTTTGTTTATCGTAATTAAATGATAAAATAACTGGAGGCGCTAGTTTAGCTCCTGTTTGCGCCTTAAGGATGTAGTGTGTGTGTTCTAATAAAGATATTTGAAAAACACAAAAATTCCGATCTAAAATTCACAAATCGGTTTGTATAAAATTAACGGAGCTTATTATAATTGAACGTAACAATGTTCCGTAAAAGTTCTACACTTGAGATATTGTAACATGGCCAGATATTTAAGGAAGTATTAATTGCCTTTTATTAACAAGACAAAGCAGAACACGATATAAATTTAAGTTAAACACAGTAATTGACTGGAATTTCATGATGGTTCTGTAACCTTATCACAATGTTTTGACCGACTAGTGAACCCATAAAAAATAAATTTAGTTTTGTTTAAGTATTTAGTAATATCACATGAACAATAACAGTAACAGTAGTGCTTAGACCTAGTTGCTTAGTCTTAGTTTCAACCCCTCGCTCTAACTAAGATTTTTTTTTATTGAACTAGAATTAAAAGTACTCATCGATGTTTCATGGAAAGGCCATAAATCTAATAAATATAGTAGGTACCTACATCAAAGACTTTTACTGAAAGCTCTATGTAACCTGTAATTCCTATCGATCATAAGCCATCAAAGCGGCACCCCTTGCTAATTTATTTCTAGAAAATAAACAGCCATAGTTCATAACACGTTTTTATATTCCTTTAAGAACTATGTCACGCGAAACGTCGATCAGTCGATAGGTCGGTGAGTGGCGGAGTCAATCGAATTTATTCAGTAATTTCCTTTTTCGTGACAACCTTCACGAATAGGTTTTACGAAATGTGTTTCTTAAATGAAATATTTCACTTTCATTTATTTCTTGGAACTGTAGTTTGCTGGGAAATGGCGAGGAAATCAGCGCAAACACAAGATATAACTTAATACTAACCTACCAACAACTTGTATGTCTTTTCTTTGATCATCATCATCATCAACCTATAAAAGTCCACTGCTAGACATACGTAGGTCTCTCCTAATGAGCGCCATAGCGCCCTGTCTTCAGCTTGCCGCATCCAGCATCTGCCAGCAGTCTTTAGCAGATCGTCATCTCACCTGGCCGGAGGGTTACTAAATAATACGGGGAATACATACATACTTGTGCTTGCTCCGGATGTTAGATTTAAATGTAAACGGATTCATGGCCTACCCATTCATTACGTGTATATTTCACGCGTCAGAGAATCGCTGACTCCTACTAAAGATCTAAAATAACTTACACACATCTTAACAATATCAGACCAGAAAATAATGATACTAGTAAGATATGTGTGTAAGAAAATACGTTCTGTAATTCGTTTTACACACAATAACAAAAGGCATGAAGTTATATAGTAGGATTATGTACAAAGGCGAGCTTAACCCTGAAAAAGAGTTTTCTTTTAGCAAACTTTAGATTTAAGGAGAAGCGATATATCAGGTAGAGGGAGTGTAAAATAGATTATACATATAGAATACTAATGATTACATATGTACATAATAAAAAATTATAATGACTAAATAAACATAATAAATACCTTCCGTTCAATATATTTATGATGTAAATAATTAATTAGTTTTAACCTTAAGTAACTAAAATTCATGATAGTTGGAAGTGCTTTTTTAACTTAGTTTTGAATATATTAAGCGATGGACTGGCTGGAAAATCAAGGAGAATCGAATTTATAATCTAGCCATGAAATAAATGAACCGGTAGTTTTAAGAAGGGAATAACATCACCCGATGTGACTTTTCAGGAGAGCAAAAAAACAGTATAACTTCTATATTTCACTATTTTCTGATGGATGGAATACACCTATGGATGGAATAAAGTAGACTGGATTCTACTTTATTCCATCCATTGTAGACTAATTCTTTAGCACTATAATATTACATCTGTAATTTTTCAGTACTTAGATATAATGGTTTAAATGTTTTGGATTTATTCCCTTCTTCAAACAAATGCATTTAAATATCAATATTAAATCAAATCAAAACGTTATTAATAAAGTATTATTAATTTGTATTAAGTAATAAGTATTAAAATTTGTAAATAAATAATTGTTTACAAATTGCACATCTTTACTCACAACTTTGTTACTAAAGGTAAAAGTTTATGTTTACCCGCAAGGGCACATACCTACGGCACATGAAAGGGACTTCAAAGAACGCACACGCACTCGGTTTCTTCATTTATTCATGTGCCCCAGAGGGTAACGACTTAAGGTCAGTAAACATCAGGCTTTAGTACCTACCCACAACCTTAACTTTACGCTGCTTAGAACAAGTAGCTTTGTACTTACAAGGCTAAGGAATGTACCCTTCGAAATCGGACAACCACAAATATAATCTTTAAATACTTATACTAATTAAATTAAAAACGAGATGGTTTGTATGAATGTATGTATAGATGTATGGACGGATAGATGTTTGTTCCTCTTTCACGAAAAAACTACTAAACGAATCGGAACTAATTTGTTCTAGCCCTGGAATAACATATTGGATACTTTTCATCCAATAAATCTATTTCGACGGGATAGAAATAGCCTTGAAACGTTTCCATAGAAATAAAGCGTGCGAAACCACGGGCAGATGCTTGTAATATTTATACTTATAATATAATACTTGATAATCCACACAACACATCATCTAGCCCCAAGCTAACCTTAGCTTGCTAACTTAGTCATAGATCACTGATATACTTTATGCAAAACATTCCTTATAAAAATATTTTTATATACATAGAAAACACCCAGAACCTTTAAATAATAAATAAATAAATAATAATTCCGGACAGTCCACACAACATCATCTAGCCCCAAGCTAAGCAGAGCTTGTGTTATGGGTACTAGATGACTGATATACTTAATACAATACATTACATCTATCTATACTTATAATAAAACTGTAACAGGTCCAATTCTGTACATTGAAGATATTTTGAAATTTTTTTTTGGAGGGCATTCTATTATCGATACTCAAGCCAAAACTGTAATTTTTTTCATTCATGTCTGTCTGTCTGTCTGTCTGTCTGTCTGTCTGTCTGTCTGTCTGTCTGTCTGTATCGTAAACGCGCATCACGCCGAAACTACTTGATGGATTGAAATGAAACTCGGCATGATTGTAGGTCATACTGCGAGGAAGGACATAGGATACTTTTTATCCCGGAATTCAGTAAGGTTCTCATGGGAGAGGGGTGGAACAAAAATTCTTTAACCACGCATCACGACGGAATTGAATGAATTCGAATGGAACTCGGGACGATTGGACATGGGATACTTTTTATCCCGGAATTCGGTAAGGTTCCCCTGGGAGAGAGGGTGAAAGAAAAATTCTTTAACCACGCATCACGACGGAATTGAATGAATTCGAATGGAACTCGGGACGATTGTACATGGGATACATTTTATCCCGGAATTCAGTTTGGTTCCCCTGGGCTATACGGGTTTCCAAAAATTTCTCACAGCATCTGAACGACGCGTACACACGCGAATGAACTGATAAACGCGAAAGTTTGTAAGTATGAATGGATAGATGGATGGATAGATTGATAGATGGATGGATGTTTGTTACTCTTTCACGCAAAAGCTGAACGGATCTGGATGAAATTTGGCACAGAGATAGATTATAAGCTGGAATAAGAAATAGGCTTTATTTTATCCCGAAAATCCCACGGGAAAGGGAATTACGCAAATAAAATCGCGAGTACTCCAAATACTAATCATGCGCAGACGAAGTCGCGGGCACCAGCTAGTATATAAATATTTTTAGAATTTATAGAAAACACCCAGACCAACGGAACAAATTTCTGCAGATCGTACACAAATTTGTTCCGAGGCGGGAATCGAACCCGCAACCTCCTGCGTCGCAGGCGGACCTTCGCCCACTGCGCTACATCGGTCATCTTTATAACTCCTATGAGACTAGAATCTTAGGCAAATTTTCACATAAAGCGAAAGTAACTATTCCATAAAATTACTAATAAAATGTAAGTTTTGTTAAAATAAGAAATGGTACTTGAGTAAATTTCCCCAACCGGTATTTAAACCGAGATTCGTTTCCTCGATCTATCGAAATCAAACAACAATAAAAGAAAGTTTGTATTTATACAAAGATCCGCCCTGATCCTCCGGATGCGTGATCCAATCAGGAAGGGTCTACTGAATCTAATTAATTAGGCAAATATAAAGTTTCAGGATTTACCGTTCCGGACATTGTAAATATTCAGTGGATAGTTTTGTAGAGAACAATGTGTACAATGAAACTTTTTGAATACTTTTCAACTCTTTATTTGTAAAATACCTATTATGCATTGACGACCGATGTGGCGCGGTGAGCGAAGGTCCGCCTGCAGCAGGTTGCGGGTTCGATTCCCGCCTCAACAATATATCAATCCCAAACAATTAATTGTTAATTTAAATAGGTTATTGAATCATTTGGGTATGTTATAGGTAAAAATTAATACATTAAATGTATATTTTATGTATAATATACTTTTTTGATCAAATACGTAACCTTTTGTAGAAATATGGATGACAAATCGATTGCCAATTGCGATACACTCAAAACGACAGACAGACATGACATGTCAATCTTCAACCAGATCGAATACGTAATTTAGTTTTTATCGTGAAGATATTTGGTTATACCCGTAGAGGTTTCATATCGTAGGGATTCAATCATATCTTAGGGATTACTTTTCTTTGCCGACCTAGGTTTTGGCGTCGAATATCAAAATAATATCAATCATGAAACACAACAACAAAGATGAAATGATGCGAGCATCATATTATGCTACAAACTGAAAACTGTTCGACTTAACTACGCTTTGTCTTTCAGTTTCAACGATATTACATTCCAACGAGAGAATATTGTCACATCATATTTTGCCAATTAAATAACCCATCTCGGAAAATACGAGTGCCTTTATGTTGCCACGCATTTTGGTTCGCTGACAGCGTATGAGTTCGCGCTAATGAACTTCTGTCAGAATTTATATTTTAGAATCCTGAAATATTTTGTATAATTTCTGATAGCCAGCAAAAATTTTACAACATATTATATCAACGCTGTAGCTTTTAATGGAAGATTTTTTTTCCAAATTAAATTTGGAAGTTTATATTGTAGGTGTCCCGGAAGGGGCTTCTGTTACAACGCAGATACTAGTAGGTCTTAATATTTTTGGGGTTGTGTCTATCTTCATTTACATCACTACTAGTATAAGACAAAGTCGCTTTCTCTGTCCCTATGTCCCTATATCCCTATGTCCCTTTGAATGCTTAAATCTTTAAAAGTACGCAACGGATTTAGATGCGGTTTTTTTTAAAAGATAGAGTGATTCAAGAGGAGTCAAAGGTCGCTAGTTATTTATAAAAAGATAAAAATTTACCTCATTATTTGATGTGGGCTTATAAATAAAAGAATCATCAAAATCAGTTTGCCTTAAGAATCTAAGGTACCATAGGTTTATTTACTACCTGTGTGTTTCTGAATCGAATTAATTTTAATTCAAGTTTAACCCAGGGTGATTTAACAATAACCCTTTGCTTTTTTGTAAAAACAGAAACCTCAACACATTTAACAATCTTCTGCATAAGTTTAGGTTAACCCTGATGTTCAAAAGTTTGTCTCGAGAACATTTGATTAACCGGTCACTTTACCACGCATCCCCGAAAACGAATATTCTCAAATGTGCCTTAAACCCGTCGGGTGATTTATCAGTAATCCTATGCTCTTTTGTGAAAACAGAAACCTTAAAGCAGTTACGCATTTTACAATCTTCTGCATAAGTTTAGGTTAACCCTGATGTTCAAAGTTTTGTCTCGAGAACATTTGATTAAGGGCATAAATCGCGCTAAGGGCTATCAGGCGCAACATTAAGCGGTGACAAGGGGCAAGGTTCCTCGTAAATTCTGCCCCTGTCTGCTCTCAGCGGCCTCCGGCTAATTATCTTGCAACAAAATGGAGTATGATACTGTTTTATTTGTGCCCTATTACTAGATGATGTGGCTCTGTGTATTTTTCAAAAGATTTCAAATAGGAGGCTCCTAAATTCAACTGTTATTTTATTTTTTTAGGTTAAGGAAAACTTACAGGTGAACAATGAAATAGAAAAGTATAAATTTTAAATTTTTCTATATTTCGTTGTTAAAAAAATAATTTTATAGACTTGTGACAATTTATGTATTTATTATGTCTACGGGTTAAACCATGTCGATGTTGAAAGTTAACCTCTCTTTTTGTGTCGGGTGTAAATAGCACTAAGTGCTATTTTTTCACCGCCGTCCATTTGTTTCTTTTAGTAAAAAATAGTAATTAAACCAAGAGGTATAGTTTATATTTGCATTCAAACTACCTATTTCATTTATAGTTCATAGTTCATTTATTAATAACAAATTGTGTTACAGGTCACTTATTCAATATCAATTTATACAATTCTGTACTTATTAATAAAAAATATTACTACTAAGTAGAATTACTATAATAAAATAAAATTAAAATATAAGTATATGTTCAGTTAAGTACATTTTAACATCATAAATTCATTTAAATTATAAATTGACAGTGTTAAAAGCCACTTTTTTAATTTATATTTAAAAGACTGTATGGATTGTGCGCTGGTGATAGCAGTTGGGAGTCGGTTGTAAACAGCCGTCCCCATCACGTGCTGCAGCTTGGACGTCTTCTCCAGTCGTCGCGGCAGAGCTCTCAGCCGGTGTGCGTGCCTCGTGTTGTATCTATGACCGTCCCCGTACTTTGCATATGTATCCAAATTGTCACGCACATACAGAGCGGATTGGTACACGACAAGGGCGGGCACGGTCAAGATTCCTAACGACTCGAAATAGGGCCGGGCAGACTCGTCCTGTGGAATTCTCATGATCGCTCTAAGAGCTCGCTTTTGGAGTCTGAAAGCGCGCTCCCAATCGGATGCACGCCCCCAAAGCTCCACGCCATATTGAAGGAGCGAATGTACATTGGCGAAGTATATACCTCTCACCATCGCTCTGTCTAAGGTGGCTGAGAGGCGCCAAAGAGCAAAGCATGATCGGCCTATCTTTTTACAAAGCTTGTCTATGTGCGCCTCCCATTTGAGACCACTGTCCAGAGTAAATCCAAGGAAAGTAGTCGTATGGACTTGATGTAGCTGCTCGCCTCCTAGGCTCACAGTCATCGGCTGGCTGTAGTGCCCTGCGAGGTTAAAGTGCATGAAATTGGTTTTCGTAACATTCAAAATGAGACCATTCTGATGAAACCACTTCTGCACTTCACCTGCAACGTCTTCCAACTTCTGTTGTAATTCATCCCGGCTCTCAGCCTCAACGATAGCTGCGACATTGTCCGCATACATAAGAATGTGAGCACCTTTTATTGTATGAAATAGAGTAGAAATTAGCATAAAAGCAGGTGGTCACGCAGTGTCGTGGTTTACAACGTTCTTAAGGTTTTAGTTTTATGTAGGGCGTTGACCTAAATAGTCACCAATAAGTACTTAGCTAATGACATTAAATTTATGGCAACCTCTTTGACGTATGCTCTACTCTACCTGCTACATGCAATTCAAATTATAAGCTGGCTAAGTAAGTTTTTGTCAAAGGCGCGTTGTTGATATTCTGCTTTTCATTCGTCCTCAATTCAACTATATCAACTATATCAACTCTATTTCATGCTAGATCTCAGAATTTTTTTTCAGTTATGATCAAGATCTAACTAATAGTTTTTATGTTATCTAATATGTATTTTATTTACTTTGACTACACTGTCGATAAGTCGCGCCAAATCACACAAATTGTTTACTTACTGTTGTATGATGAATGACCAATAGCTACTTAACTAGTACTTAAATCACAAACCAGCGGTATCTGCTTGATTGTAACTTATTAAAAATATTATGAGTCTGATTATTATATTAAATACTAGTGACTCGCCCCGGCTTTGCAGTTTTATTATACGTGTAAACCTTCCTCTCGAATCACTCTATCTATTAATAAAAACGCATCAAAATCCGTTACGTAGTTTTAAATATTTAAGCATACATAGTGACATAGGGACAGAGAAAGCGACTTTGTTTTATACTATGTAGTGATTATTATTACTTTATTAGTCATTATATATTATTTCATTATATACTGCTAAATTCTACCAAATCAAGTTTCGAATTCAATTATTATCGCAAATGTTCACCAGAATAAGCACGTTACGAGAAAGCTTTTTAACCCTTTATCCCTTCGCCGTCCGTCAGACGGATGGTATTTAACAATGGCTTATGACTTCTCGTCAACCAAATGGAAGACAACACTTTAATGAAAACGTCACATTCACTGAGCCGCGACGTTTTCGCTCATCAAAGAAAGTTGACGACGGGTTAGATAATGTTGGCGGGATGAAGCGTAATGTCTGCCTTATCTACACCTGAATTTGTGCGATGTGTTTTGTTTTATTTTTGTATGACGCGTTTCTTTGTAAGGAAATTGAGCTGACTGCAATTTTATACAGGACTTCAAAAAAGTAAAAACCTACCTGCGTTTGGAACGGATCTCTTTTTTTATTTTTTATAGTCATCTTCGTTTTGGAGCTTGCTTTGAACATGGAGCTATCATCGCCTTACAAACTTATGAGTAGGTATTTTGTAGAATTTTTAACAAATAAATAATAAAAATTTCTGGACAATTCACGCGGCGTCATCTAGTCCCAAGCTAGCTGAGCTTGTGTTTTGGGTATGATACACCTAATATAATACTTTTCATACATAGATAGATAACACCCAAAACCCTGGAACGAATATTTGCAGATCGTACAAACATCTGTCCCAAGGCGGGAATCAAACCCGCGACCTCCCACGTCAAGGCAGACCTTCAGCCACCGCGCCACATTGGTCGTCAAAGGTTTAAAGGGAATCTGCAGAAAACAACTATCATGCTATGTATTATATTAAGTATATCAGTCATCTAGTACCCATAACATAAGCTCTGCTTAGCTTGGGGCTAGATGATGCTGAGTGGACTTTCCGGAATTATTTATTTATTTATGCCAAAATCAATCTTGACTAAAAAACCTTCTTATTATAAGGTGATTAAACTTTGTCGTCTTTTAAACTATGTGATTCATGAAAGGGAAAACTACAATTGAAAACTACACAATTGTCTCTTTAAAAAATCACGGACGTGGCCTTCCGTGTCCGCCACTTTATTTAAATAAACTTAGAAAAGGTGTTATCCTGAAAGGCATGTGGATAGGCAAGTGATTTAGGGCGTATTTGTCTAGTCAGATAGTGAAACGGTTAAATTATCAGCCAATCTGATGGAAAGAGTCGTGTCTTGTCACGCGACGCGTTTCAAAGACTATCAACGGATTAGATAAAGCAAGACTAAGGGCGCTATGACGCTCATTAGGGGAGGCCTATGTCCAGCAGTGGACTAATATGGGCTGATGATGATGATGAAGGGTGCTTTTTGAAATGTGAAAGTGCTCAATGGTCGGTCTTCACCAGTAGGTAATTCAGTAATTCATTTATTACTTGTGAATCAGGTAACTAATACAGACAGGACAGTTCAGGTAGAACTTATTTAAGGTCGTTAGGTACACTTCGACGTATGTACTTACAAATAGTTCATTGTTCTTATATTAAATCATAGATATGGATTTATCGATATTCATTGTCTTTTACTATAAATCTGCATTAATTTATTAACTAGTGAAATTGGTGTTTTATTTTAGGTGAGACTATTTTCTTATTATATTTCTATGAGAATACAGCTAGTTTTCTTGTATACGCTACTAAAAATCTCGAGGTAAAATTTCGTTTTGGTGTTGTTGATTGAAGATTAGTTTGCATAAATAATAAATGCATGAAAATAATTTATTTATATTATCAAGGAACTATTTATTTACTACTATTTATTTGAAACCATTCATATTGTTATTTATGTTAAACTACGCACGGATTATTTCTATGTAAGAGTCTCAAGTATATTTCTATTCTATGGGAACTTATTTACGAGATGAAAAAATTAACCTATATTTCATTCCAGGGCTAGAAATGCATCGATTCGAATTAATATATAATATTTTAGTTCAGTAGTTTTTGTGTGAAAGTGGAAACAAACATCCATAAAAGCTTTCGCATTTTATAATATTAACTAGCGACCCGCCCCGGCATCGCACGGTTTTATTATACGTATAAACCTTCCTCTTTAATCACTCTATCTATTAAAAAAAACGCATCGAAATCCGTTGCGTAGTTTTAAATATTTAAGCATACATAGGGACAGAGAAAGCTACTTTATTTTATACTATGTAGTGATAAGTATACTAGGTATTTATTATACAGAAATCAAAATGAAGAGAAACATGTACTCGTAAAAACAACTTGGTATAGTTTTATTTAACATCTCGTTCTAAGATGGTAGAAGTAATAATAAAAATTTAGATGGTACTAACAAGTTAAAAAATATTTGAGATTCACGGTAATGAATGGGTGAGTTTTCAATGAAATAAAGAACTTTTAAAAATTTTTGTGAAAACAAAAGCCTGCGATGTTATCATAAGACGAAAATTGGTAGAATTGTGTTAAACCAGACGCAGAGTGATTCTACAAGAAGTTGAAGTGTAATATTTCTTTTACTAAGGAGTATAATAAAAAATAGCAGATGAATGAAACCTCATACGTAAATATTGAATCTAAATTTGGAATTTAATTTAAAATGTAGGCGGTTAGTTTGCTTTCCGCTCGAGTTTTCGATTAAACTTGCAAGTATGTGAGGAAATTAAAACAAGATTTGACTGAAAATGCGCGTATCCGTACCGCAAAACTGGTATTTCTCGTATTTTATAATATAAGGTTAAACCGAATCCTATAGGGATATTTTAATTCATTCTATTCGTTTCCGTAACGGAAACTTCAAATTCAAATTCGATTCCATTTCCGTCAGATCTTTAGAACGATATTTTGATTTCATATCAGAACCAATCAGAACTAATGAACTAAGGATCCAAATTCAAAAGGCGAAAGTTTTCAAATCCTTTTGTTTAAAATATCGTTCATCGACTCCGAAATTTGTTTATTAACAAACATAAAACCAGGTCGGTTATTATTGGACATAGCAATAAAAAAATTTTGTTTAACGTTCCATGATCTTTTTAAAATAATTAAAGGGGGTAAAATACTCCATTCAATATATTAATATTTCAGAAAATATACTTCATATTTTATTAAACATAGAAAGCACCTAGCAAATCCTGAACAAATATTTGCAGATCGAACAAACATTATTCATTCAAAGTCTTATCGTATTCAAAACAGTGCATACTTCAAATTATTCAATGGTCTGGTGGTCTCGACGTAACTGTCCAGAGATAATGCACGAATGTTGTTCCCTGCCAGTTGAAACATTACGTATTTAGACGTATACCACAGAGCATGGATACTTTGATGATTAGGATTAATAATCATCAAGCGTCATCACCCTTAAATCGCTTTGAGCGATAAGGCCGCCAATTCCATTGGTTTTCTTTTTTGCTAATGTTTAATTAAGTAATTCCTGTTTCTTATTTTAAGAGATGCAATAAAGTATTTCTTTGCTTGTAATTTTCGTTGTTAATAAAGACATTATAATATAATGTCTTTATTAACAATTTTTTTTTATATATTATATTAAAAAAAAAAGTATTATCTATCTTTTGAAAGTTACTTTATAATATAACAAGAAAAAACTCGCCATTCAGTGAAATTCAACAATTTATAAAATCCGTCTCGGAAAGTTTCGTAGACCATACTACGAGATCTCGTAGCAAGTCATCTACGAAATCCTCTACGCCGTAGCATACTACACCCGTACTACATACTCAGTTAAATTCTGAACAAAGGAACAGTAACATAATTAAAGTTATAAAAATAATAATATTACAGTATAGTATATAAATATAACAAAACATATTATTATAAATATGCATAATATAAGTATTTTGACACCTACGAGTGACACTTTTTCTACGTAATTCTGTAGGTAGAGTGTAGAGTAAAATTCACATTATCATAGTGCAGGGAATTGTCGGAGCTAGACTTGATAACTACGTTTCTGTAAAGAATCCATGAAAATCAGGCCTACTCGTAAATCACTTTATACCTACATATAAATTTTAATTTGCGAGAAAACTCAAAAGTTCCCAGTTGTGTGAGTAAAAGTTGATTATTTATGGAAACGGCTTGTGGCAGTTAGTACTTTACGAGGTCATTATGTGTACCATTAAATGTATGATTACAAGGGTCTTGTTTTGGGCAGTTTGTATAAGCACATCAACTTTTGGCAAACGACGGGATACTTAGATTAATTATAGGCTGTTTCGATGTAGAGTTGTTCTTATTTGAATAAATTGAAGAAGTCAGTTTGTTTTTGTTTTCATTTTTGTATATTTTAATGATACACTGGCCTGCAAAATTTAATATTATTTATAATTTGATTATTTTATTTTAAAATTTCATTTTTTCTATGGAAGATCTATGGAAGTCTATGGAAGCAAAAAAACATATTTCCGTTGCGTACTTGTCAATTCGACGAAGGTAAGGCTAGAGTTAATACTACTAGTACTTGTCTGTACTAATTAGACCAAAGAGTACGGGACAGCGCTGCGCCTCGCAAATGGAGTGAAAAGAAAAAACCACGCACTCGACAACAATAGGCAGTGTTTACTGAATGCCTACCCCATTTGTCTTTCTGTCTAATCTTCCATGATGACGATGTTGTTTTGCGATTTACGCTCTTATTTGCAATAAGTGGGGAAGAACTCTGCTGGTCCATTTGCATATTAACTCGGCAGGAAAAGCTTTGCTTCACGTATGGAAATGAATTAGAATTTTCTTTCTGTTATATGATATGATATTCTGTTATATTTCAGTTTTATGACAAACAAAAATGATGTGATTTGATTAAGCACGTATTTTTATGGGCAATGAGAATGTTTTACCCAATCTTGAAAACAAAAATACTTTTAAAATCCAGTTTTTAATGTGATATAATTTCTTTTACACTTTGAAGGACTCTTGGACATGTCAGAAAATTTAAATTTAATAATAATAATAATAACTTTTTTTGCAAAAGTAGGTTTTTACAAAGTAGTAGCTTATCTAATGTAGAGGTAGTGTAAGTACTGTAGTATTAATTAAGAAACTAGGCTACATTAGTCTACTTATAAAATCTATGTGTAGTGAGACATGAACTCCTCGCTCTAACTAAGAATAAACTTGTATGTAGACACGAGGGACTCTGCTTCGGCTAGCGACAATGATTTTTTGCTATTTTATTAAGGTACTTATAATAATATCCTAGACTTATCAATATACTACGATTTACTTATTTTGAATATAAAAGTAACTATTGCCTATAATATACCTCTGTTAATTATACATATAATATCTTAACCTAGTGATTACGTTTGGTAGAGTTGATTTTTAAGAGTGATGATTGTATGATTATGACGCTGTTAATAATAAGTTTTCAGTTTGTGTATAGTAAATAAATTGTGTATAGTATTTATGAAAGTAAAACTAGGAATCAATCATTATTAACAAATATGCTTATTTCGAAAGCATAAAGAAATAAGGAATTGAGTTCTGAGTTCTACCTCTTGATTGTTTGCATCAATTTGCAGTTAATTAAACTTTTTTCGTTTGTTTTAATTAAATTTTTTGTTCCTCTAACTTCACAGACTTTATATATAACCTTATTTCATAATAAACTTATCTATAGTGTTCTTAGGTCTATTGTTTATACTACTTATTTACTACTCTACTTAATTTAAAACAGCTGCACATATGTATGCAATATATAAATTTAAATATATGTATAAATCATATCTTATCTAGGTATCTGTTTCTCAAAATTACCTTTTTAGCTATCTTAAAACAGTAGTTTAGAAACCTAGGGCGTAGACATTTATCTTTTGTCATTTTTAACTTTTTTCATTTATAAATACTAGGTTTAATTAATTTCTATTTATTTCATTTTTGTTAAAATAGTAATATGTAAATCCAGATGCAGATGCACGGATGGTAATGATTGTTGATGTGGGTTTTTCTAAGGTCAAGTGTTTATAAAGAACACAATTTTATAAAAGCTTTTATACTATAAAGTCTAGTCTGAGAATTTATAAGTTTTTAGCACACACAGTGTGTGATTCACACTTAGTGCATTAGACATGCACTTAGACTCCAAGTCTAAAAATTACTAAGTTAATGGACCTTCACTTGAGTAGGTCACCATTTTCTTTACCAAAGAAACGGGGTATTTTTTGTTCTCAGTCAGCTTTGTCAACTTCATTAGCAAGATACAGGATTTACCGGATAATATGAGGTTTATACAGATATTCTCAAATTATTTACCTCGAATCAAAGAAGAAAATGACTTGTAACCATATTATTAGAAACGTTTGATATTCTCGGTTCCTTTGCTACGAAAATAAAGCCATTTTAACTCTTGACGTCGTCATGTCAAAAACAGTGAAATTGATTAGCTTTAAAATTACCTTGCGTTGAGTCTTTCCACAGGAACTACCCAAATACATTTATGAATCTACAATAATTTGTTTATTATCTTTGTTTATCTTTGTTCAGAAACAAAAACAGTTGAGCAGAACTCTGTGTCATAGGGGCCTAAGAAACGCCTGTGACACAGGAAATTGCGGATTCGATTCCCGCCTCGATATAAATTTTTGTACGATCTGCAGATATTTGTTCACGGTGTTCTGGTTGTTTTTATAAATTAATTTAAAAAAATTATCTATGTTATGTAATTTAAGAAGTCTATCTTTTAAACAGTACTCTACAGTACAGTACTGGGGTGTAAGGGGGCCCAAATACCATCTCACGGGCTCCAAGCCAACCTCGCCTGCACGCGGTGCACCCTGCTAAACAACGAAAGGGGCCCTGGCAACTCTAAACTGTGTATTCCCAAGGAGGGTTGACGTCAGGCAGGCGGCCGGTCATAAAAACATCATGCCAAAACCCTTCACAACATGAATTTGCAAGTGAAAGATATTAGTGACCATGTTAGGGCGTACCCCCCAGGCGACGCGCAAACGCAGCACCCGGCGGATGTGGGAAGTGGATTAGGGTTGTTGCATCAGGGACGGTTGCAACGTAAGAAGCGAGTCCGGGAAGTAAGAGTGAGGATTGCGAGCTGGAATGTAGGAACGATGACTGGAAGAGGAAGGGAGCTAGCGGATGTTTTAGAAAGAAGAAGAATAAACGTGGCTTGTTTACAGGAAACGAAGTGGAAGGGTACGAAAGCAAGGGAAATCGGAGTGGGTTATAAGTTTTATTATTGTGGAAGTGATGGAAAGAGGAACGGTGTGGGAGTTGTACTGGATAAGGAGATGAAAAAATGTGTGACGGATGTTAAAAGAGTAAACGACAGAGTGATTATGGTGAAATTAATAATGCAAGATTTAGTGCTGAATGTAATAAGTGTGTATGCACCGCAGAGTGGATGTGATGATAGTGTGAAAGAAAAATTTTGGGAAGATTTTGATGCGGTGATAATGAGCATTCCTCAAAATGAGGATATTTATGTTGGTGGAGATTTTAATGGACATGTGGGAAGAATAAGTGGGGAATATAAGAGAGTGCATGGGGGATGGGGCTTTGGAAGCAGAAATCAGGAGGGAGAATCCTTACTACAGGCAGCCTCCGCTTTTGACTTAGCCATTGTGAATACCTTTCTCCAAAAGAAGGACCAACATCTCATCACATACAAAAGCGGAAATCACAGCACACAGATTGATTACTTCCTTCTGAGAAGAGGCAAAATAAGCTCAGTCAAGGACTGCAAAGTTATACCAGGGGAGCCACTAGTTAGTCAACATCGATTGCTCATAATGGAGACTAAAATAAAAGTCAAAACTGCTTTAAATAAGCCAAAGCCGCTTCCAAAAATTAAATGGTATTTATTAGAGAAAGAAGAGCATGCGAGGGAATTCCAAAAGCGAGTGGTTGATAAGATGTTAGAAATGAAAGGCATGGAAGGAAAATCAGTGAATGACTGTTGGAATGAAATGGCATCGTGTATAAGAAATGTAGCGAAGGATGTATTTGGAGAAACGAAAGGTAAAGGAAGAATTGATAAGGATACGTGGTGGTGGAGTGAAGAGGTACAAAAAATTTTGAAAGAAAAGAAGAATGTATTTAAGGAATGGAAAAGTATAGATAGCGAGGATGTTGCTGCTAGAGAGAGTAAAAGGATAGAATACATGGAATGCAAGAGAAAAGCTAAGAAAGCTGTAGCTGTCTCTAGGGCGAAGGTACAGGACAAACTATACCAATCCTTAGAGGGCCCACAAGGACAGAAAGACCTCTACAGACTTTCTAAAGCAAGAGAGAAGAATGCAAGGGATATTATCCACATTAAATGTGTAAAAGATGATGAAGGAAAGGTTTTGACAAATGATAAGGATATAAATGGCCGTTGGAAAGGATATTTCAGTAGATTATTGAATGAAGAAAATGAATGGAGGGGAATGTTAGAAAATCCACCTATAAACATAGGTGTGGTGGAAGAAATAAGTATGGAAGAAGTTAAGAAAGAGGTGAGAAGCATGAAAAATGGAAAAGCTACCGGCCCAGATGGTATACCAGTTGAAGTATGGAAGTTTTTAAAAGCAGATGGATGGAAGTGGCTGAGTTTATTCTTCAATAAGTTGTTACAAGAAGAGGCGATCCCGGACGAATGGTGCAAAAGTCTGCTAGTGCCCATCTATAAAAACAAGGGTGATGTACAAGACTGTAACAATTATCGGGGAATAAAGCTCATGTCACATAGTATGAAAGTATGGGAGAAAGTGATTGCGAGACGAATGAGAGCGGAGAGCGAGATAACCCAGAACCAATTCGGGTTTATGCCAGGGCGAGGGACAACGGACGCCATATTCGCACTTCGCCAATTGAGCGAAAAATACAGACGTGCGCACAAAAACTTGCACATGGTGTTCGTTGACCTGGAAAAGGCATACGATAGAGTACCCCGTGAGGTTCTGTGGTGGGCAATGAAAGAGAAGAGAGTGCCTGGGAAATACCTGCAGCTAATACGTGCAATGTACAGTAGAGCTTGTACGTACGTCCGGTCTGAAGCCGGTGTTACCGACGAGTTTAATGTGGCTGTAGGCTTGCACCAGGGATCGGCTTTAAGTCCCTATTTGTTCCTCCTGATTATGGATGCCTTAACATCGGACATACAGGAGGAAGCACCCTGGTGTATGCTGTTCGCCGATGACATTGTTCTTGTCGGGGAGAATGCAATTGAGGTCCAGAGCAGATTGGCAAAATGGCAGCAAAAATTGGAGAGTGTCGGGTTGAGAATAAGTCGTTCAAAAACCGAACAGCTTTTTCTCGACTTCGGCGGTGCCTCCAGTTTTGCCAATATTGCCATAGATGGGGTAGCCCTGCCAGTCTGCTCCAATTTCCGGTACCTTGGTTCATTGATCCAAAACGACGGTGAGATAGACCGCGACGTCAAGAACAGGATAAGCTCAGGATGGATGAAATGGAGACAGGTCACAGGCACTATATGCGATCGGCGAATGCCCCTTAAACTTAAGGGGAAAATATACAAGACCGTAATAAGACCAGTCTTACTGTATGGATCTGAATGTTGGGCAACGAAAGGGAAAGATGAACGAGCTGTACATGCAGCAGAAATGCGAATGTTGAGATGGATGTGTGGAGTGACAAGGATGGATAAGATAAGAAACGAGTACATCAGAGGAAGTTTGAAAGTAGCGCCAGTGACGGAAAAGATGAGGAGTAATAGGCTAGCGTGGTATGGGCATGTTATGAGAAGAGAGGAAGATCATGTTACGAAAAGAGTGATTGATTTGAATGTGGAGGGATATAAGGGGAGAGGAAGACCGAAGAAAAGATGGATGGATTGTGTAAAAGAGGATATGCTTAAGAAAGGTGTGAATACGGAGATGACGAATAACAGAGAAGAATGGAAGAAGAATTCATGTTGTGCCGACCCCACTTAGCGTGGGATAAGGCCCGGAAGAAGAAGATCTTTTAAACAGTACTCATAACTCTTACCGGGTGAAGGCTTGTTGTGTGAATTTTCCAGCATTATTTATTTATTAACAAAACGACTTCCCTTTAAGAAGGCCAAGGCACACTTCACGTCGCTAAGCCATAAGAGTAAATAAGACTTTACCAAACAAAGGAAGCTCTCTAAACTAATTAGCTCCCACTTAAAAAGAGATCAAGAACCTTTGTCAATTAATAGGAAAAAGAAAACAGCACAGTCTGGCGGCCGTCAAGTGGCTCTTGGTTCAGAGCCGTGCTCTATCTTATTATACGTGGTGACATCTAGCTGTGTGTGAATATACTACTCATACTCAGTATCATACTAGCATTGTTTCACTCTTTGAGGGTTCCGTACCTAAAGGGTAAAACGGATTCCTATTACTAAGACTACGCTGTCCATCTGTCCGTCTGTCACCAGGCTAATATGTCATGATTTTTTATAGATAGATGGTTTAAATGTTCACAGATGATGTATTTTTGGGTCCAGTATAGCAGCACTTATACTAAATCACTACAATAGTATAAAACAAAGTCCCTTTTTCTGCCCCTTTTTCCCTATATCCCTTTGACTGCTTGAATCTTTAAAACTTAGCAACGGATTTTAATGCAGTTTTTTTTAATAGATAGAAAGATTCAAGAGGAAGGATAATAAAACCGTTCGAAGCCGGGACGGGTCACTAGTATTTAAATAATATAATATAATTTTTGGGGGACGCCCATAAAATATGCATGATTTTCTTGCGGTTTTAATTATTAATGGTAACGAACCCTCAGTGTGTAAATCCAACTCGCACTTCGCTAATTTTTTGCATTATTATTTTCATTTACAAAGAACTTTTTAAGTACGTATTATCATGCGCAGTGATTGCTGGGATGCGGAACGCGCGTACCTTGAGTTAAATAATAAATGAATAATAATGAATAATCCACACAGCATCATCCAGCCCAAGCTAAGCAGAGCTTGTGTTATGGGTATTATATGACTGATATAATGAATACAATACATTATATTTTTTATTACATAGTAAATAATAATAAAAATCTTTTAATTCATACAAACAAACTTTCGCATTTATAATATTAGTAAGGATAAAGTACGGATACTTTCGTTTAATAAATAAATTGGTATACTAAATCCATTTGAAATAAAATATGAGTAAACCCTTATTTTATGTCATAACAAAGTCATTACGGATTTCTCAAACTTTTTCTCAGTAAAAATATCTGCTGTTAATTCTCTTGATATGAAATGTAGCAAATGACTTGGAATCAGGTAGCTGGGCGCCGATAATTCAACAGAAGAGCTCTGACTCGACAGAATTCTCTTACACGAACTGATTAAACTCGTAGATCTGTTAGATTTTATAAAATAAATCGTATGTATGGGACTTGAAAGAGGTTACTATTTTCCTAATAAAATAATGTGTTTTGGTGAAGTATGTGACACTATTATATTGTATAAGACCTGTATATGACCATATTTCGTGCAATAAATGAAATGAAATGAAATGTTTTTTCCTTCATCCTACCTTTTTTATTGTTAATTTTGGAAGATAGCTACTATTCCCGCTATTTGTATTAGACACTTCATGAGCTATAACTTTTTTTTTTAAGTTTTATTATTCTTCGCGATTTATATTAGACACATCAGCTATTATATATATTGAGTTATAAACGTGCTTGTGTTTTTTTACGGCTTCTTGCACTTGTGGATAAAAAAATAAAGCGAAGATAAAATCAATGAATACCTCATTGTTTACATTATTTTGATAGACATTAAATAGTTTAAAATCTGACTTATCTACTTTCTTATTTTGTAAGCCTAAAGAAATAAAGTTATTGATTGAGATGTCTAATTTCAGTTGTCATTTTCACAGCAAATAATTATGTTTTGATTTTGTTATTCAACAGATGTTGGTTTATTTTCATATATTCTTTGACATGGTTATATTCATGTGTAAGTTGGAAGAATATTGCAGAGCCTTTTGATTGATTTGCCCACACACCTGTCAGGAAGATCCGTCGATTTATCTTCGAAAAACGTTTATCAAACTGATAGTTCACTGGGCGTAATATTGTAATAATATTGGCAATAATATTTTGAACTGAGAATATATTAAATCAGTTCACATCATACTAAGATCATAAAAGGGACAGTTTCGATGTTTGTTACTTCTTAACCCCAAAACTTCTCAACGGATCGAGCTAAAATATGCTATTATTTTGAAAATAATAAATAGTTTTGTTCAAATAAAACTTATTATAGGTACCGATACTGATTGATATTCTTATAAATCCAATTAAACTGTACCTATTAATTAGGATGAGCCGGGACCGAATTCTCCTAACCAATCGCTTTACTATACAATTGTATCGTATCAATGTCGTCCACGTATGAAATAAATTTATAGATAGTGTGCACGGTTCTGTTTGCACGGAGAGATTGATTAAAATTGTTTTCAGCTTGACATTTTCACACGCAGTCGTGTAGATACCAAAATGTATCTTTCTGAGACCATTGTTTTGCTTAGTCTGGAAATCATTATAAAAACTATCGAAAAGCATACATTCCATTTCCATTATCTAGTTACATTTTTATTCATCGAAATCATTTTAGATCATATTGACTCCGTTCCATATATAAATTATTCGACAACTGTAAAATTTTAGAGATTCAGTTATGGTGAAGCGTAAAATCTAATGAAATAAGGGCCGTGATGGTAAGCGAGGATTTCGCCGGCGATCTATAAAGGTCTAGAAGTCACCTCACTCTAGTCTTGAAGAGGCTCAGTACTAGGTTGTAGTTGGAGAAAAAAAAGAGGCAGCGAGGTATTATATAACATAAACTAACACGAAGTCTGCTTATTTTGGAGCTAAATGAAACTGGATGAAATGACTAGGAATACCTAAGTATACAAATGTTTTAAAATTCTTATCTCAGCTGGTATTTAGGTACCAACAAACAAAACCACCGCACAAAACAGCATACAAAATTTCATGCCCATTTTGCAGCCCTCATTAAAAACGTCAACAGCGCATTGAAATGTACTAGCATTCTGGCTTACAGTGTCATGTGACGTCATTACCCAGTAATCAACTCATCATGGCACGCTTTTGTTCACCCTGTACCTACCTGACATTGCTTTCATAGCAGTTAATACTAAGTAACTTAGGTCGTTTCATTTGCGGGCGCTGTTATGCTGCAAAATTTACAGACACTCAGTGTACCCGGGTAACTTAAGGCGCCGGAGAACGATAATTTACCCATGCATACGTTTTACTGAAATTATTTGTAATTCGAGCATTCTTTCACTATAATATAATATTATCCTGGTTTTTTTGTATACAAACCGTATTTGTCTAGGGCACAGGGTATATATTTGTTTTTCAAAATACTTACCTAAAATTTAATGTAAACAAATCGCATCGGTGTATCTTTTATCGTCAAAAATTACAATTTTCTTCCTTCTTCCTAATTTGTTTCGAACGCTTACGCTTTGTTTCAAACTAAATATTGTAAAGATTCCCCTTTTCCGTGGAAGCGATCTATGAATGTGAACTCTACATAGAAACTTCCTTGAGCTTTTTAACGCAATCACCACCCAGCCGTCTTCGGCACTCGAAGTATTAAAAGCGTCTAAAAATAATAAAAATATTGAAAACTTTACCTGCAAATTAATAGTCATCTCTTTACCTGATTTTATGTTGATGCGTAATTTACTAGGTGGAAGAAGTAAGTAAAGTTATTGATCACGAAAGAAAAATAGTACAACCTTAAGAAACGGTGTAAACGATACCAACCTGGAAAGTAACAAACCACAAAACGTTAGGTGCATTAGATGTAATTACATACGGTGGTGTGTTTCAACGAAGTTCGCTAAGAAACTTTCCTCATAAATGCTCGGAAGTGTAGCTATTCGTTGTTTGGAGTATGCAAGTGGGAAAACTATTTGTGGGAAGCAATAAAATGAGTGTACTGAATAATGGACGGCCGGTTACAAAGCGCTTATTAGCTATTATGGCTTGATATAAAAAAGGTAAAGTATTGAAATAAATAACTTTATTTCTTTGGGCTTACAAAGAAGCACTTAGATAAGTTGACGTTTGCATAAAGATTACTTAGTTTACTTATTGCGAAAGCCCTCATATTCAGTGCAACTCTATTTTTGAGTTTAAGGATTGTTCGTTGTTCTTTATTTTATTTGAAGCATATGCATAGCCGTCCTATGATTTTCTCTTCTTTGGTTACGGCAAAGATTCTAGCATGACTATATCTTTGGGTTACGAAACCTTTAAAATGACATCGTCATCCATTGCGATTTATGGAAGTCGAAAGAACTACATGTATGTAATTACAAATGTTTACGCATTCAATGACGATGTGACGTAACTTTTGTCTATTCTACCCTAGACTAGAAACGATATGCTTAGCTTACTGAGCAGGGATGGTTTCAATCCTTTTGTATATGTTTAACTAGCGACCCGCCCCGGCTTCGCACGGTTTTATTATACATATAAACCTTCATCTTGAATCACTCTATCTATTAAAAAAACCGCATCAAAATCCGTTGTGTAGTTTGTAACGCTTTAACAATGATGGGTGAAGTAGTGAGAGGGGGAAGGAGGAAAGGAGGAAGGAAGGAGAACCTATAGTTGTGGGGAGGTAGATTTACAAATAAAAGTGTAGTTTTAGAGTTACAATATAAACATGGTTTTATTAAATTTTACATGAGCAAAGTATGGTAATGTTGGGCGCCTTAGGGTAAAGTAAAATTATATTCAGCGGTAGAGCATAGAGTAAAATCACAGGGTGTGGAAGCCTACATTCAACTTCTTAGCAACCAGATAATGAAGAAATCTACAGTTATTTAATTTATAGCACGGATGATGTTCAGCGAGTGGAGTAAGTAACAGAGGGTTCCGGATGGTTCCAGAGTGAGGTTAGTTTTAGGTCACAGCACAATTAAATAAATGAGACACGGGGACCAGGGTCCAGCCGTGTTACCAGTAAGCTATCGCTGTCGGTCCAAAGGTCAGGCGGGCACAAAGGAAGGGGCTTGCACTGAACCGCACCGAACAGCCTCCGAGCGGTCTCTCTCCGACCACTCTCCAGGGACAGCACATACAAAGATTTCACCCTCTCCAGCTAGATCCTGCAGCCAGATAGCTGTAGGACAAAATAGATACATTATAGACAGAACGCGTACTATCTCTAGCGACACGTGGCGCTGAGAAATTTATATAGAAATTTACCTGATCGAGACCGAACACTCCAAATCGTAGGAGGAAGACGACACGGCCTCTTGCGAATTCCACGCGGGCAGGCAACTTCAACCACGGTACCCTGGATGCCACGAGGTCACACTGGGGCTCTGAATGCAGGATCCTGGAGTTTTACAGAAACAACGGACGGTTAGGCAGACCGCTGGCGAAACCACGCACAGGCTGATGGCCAGAATACGTACCAGCTGAAGAGGTATCACGAGGTTTCAAGGATTATGTAGGAATCGACCAGCCTCGAGGTCCGGGACAAAAGAAAGTAATGAGTCGACACCTAGGTATATGACAACGCGAGCAGACAGTAGAATAGACAGACGTCACTTTGGAGCTGTCATTGTCAACTCCAATTTGACAATGACAGACGCTAAGACGCAGAACGGCTCCGTGGACACAGAAATAAAATAAATCAAGAAAGGGGCCTTACAAGTTTTAAAGATTTAAGCAGTCAAAGGGACATAATGATATAGGGACATAGGGACAGAAAAAGCGACTTTTTTATACTATGTAGTGATTCATAAATAAATTCCTATTTATGCCGGATTAGTAATTCAAAGTGTTAGACTTAGACTTTGGACACAGATAACAAATTAGGAAATAAAGCGATCTTTTTGACTTTAAATTTACCAGTGTTTTTAAGTAAAGAAATAAAAAAAAAACCGTCAGCTTTGTTAGGTTGTTACTTTCGAGTTGGAGCTAAATCCGTCCCAACCTTTTTATCCTCGAGATAATCAGTTATTTTGAAATAAGCCTTTTAATTTATTAGATTAGATAACGTTCTTACGCCAAATTGTATGCTAATCTGCCTTGTATTTTTAAAGCCAAAACTATGTTATCTACAGTTAAGGTGCGGTTTTTAATTTAAAGCTCTACGTACTCATTAGAACAAACTTATGCCGTTTATTCAAGTTTGCAGACAAAGGCTTAATAACTTACCTACATACTGTACATGGTCGTTACCAAGTAGCTACCTATACTCTGGCCAAACTTAATCCTTATTAATTTTGTAAACGTGAAAGTTTGGATTGATGTTTGGATGTTTGTTCCTCTTACACGCAAAAACTTCTGAACGGATCGAGCCGAAATTTTGAATAGAGGTAGACTAGAATAACAGATAGGGTACTTTTTATCTCCTAAATCAGTTCCCAAGGGATATAAACAAACAGCCTTTTCAAATAAACATAGAAACAACGCGTGCGAAGCCACGGGCAGATACTAGTATAGAATATTTGTAAACATTGCCCCAATACTTCACATAAAAATAATTTTCTTGATGTTGCACTCTCGATTTAAGCAATTTTCACCATTAATCTATCTTAGTATTAAACATAGTCCTTCCCTGATGAGTGTCATAGCGCCCTGTCTTCAGCTTGCGGCATCCAGCATTTGCAACAGTCTTTCGCAGATCATCATCCCACCTGGCCGGAGGTTGTCCTGCACTATGTTTGCGAAGTCTCGGTCTCCACTCAAGCACACGTTTACCCCAACTTTATGTCGGTTCTTCGCGAGATATGGCCGACCCACTGCCACTTCAGTTTAATTCTCTGAGCTATGTCAATTACTTTGTCTGTCACACAGTCCTACGTAGACAGTGAAATAAAACTAGGCTTTAAATAAAGAATTCTAAAAACAAAAAGTATTCACAACACAAGGACACGACGGGGTGTCGCGTGGTTACCTGCGTGACCAGTGGCCATCGATCACCGCTCTCGCCGACACGAAGGACATTTTTAACACGATAACACTGATAACTGAAAGTTCACGAGCACTGGCAACATTACCGGGTAACACCACGGAAAGAGAACTGTTTTTGTATAGCACTTTAGTAGATCCTACATCACTACATAGTATAAAACAAAGTCGCTTTTTCTGTCCCTATGTCCCTATATCCCTATGTTCCTTTGAATGCGTAAATCTTTAAAACTACGCAACGGATTTTGTTGCTATTTTTTTTAATAGATAGAGTGATTCAAGAGGAAGGTTTATACGTATAATAAAACCGTGCGAAGCCGGGCGGGTTGCTAGTATATTATGAACGCGAAAGTCTGTAGGTATGGATGGATAGATGGATGGACGTTTGTTACTTTTTCACGCAAAAACTACTAAACGGATGTGGATGAAAATTTGGCAGAGAGATATATTATAGTCTGGAATAACACAATACAACAATCACTATCACTTTTATAGTATAAAATAAAGTCGCTTTCTCTGTCCCTATGTCATTATGTCCCTTTGAACGCTTAAATCTTTAAAACTACGCAACGGATTTTGATGCGGTTTTTTTTAATAGATAGAGTGATTCAAGAGGAATGTTTTTACGTATAATAAAACCGTGCGAAGCCGGGGCGGGTCGCTAGTTATTAATAAAACAATTCCCACGGGAACGGGAATTACCGCAGGTGAAACCGCGAGGCGCTGCTATTAAATAAATAATGCTGGACAATTCACAACGTAAGTAGAGCTTGTGTTAGAAATCAGAAATCAATAACTTTATTTGACTTGTCAAAGTAATTATTTAAGAACCTTATTACAAAATAATCACTTAGTTTTCACCAATTTTCAGGAGAGTGAAGCCGTGCTAATCATACATTAATGTTGTTGTTTTCACGAAATATGTAATATTTTTGAACTAAGTAGTAGTTTAGTACCCATATCACAAAATCTATTTAGCTTGGGGCTTAATATTGTTATGCGAATTGTTTATTATTATTATTTTACATTTTTATTATTTTACATTATTTTTTCTTATTATCAGTAAAATCTCCCCCTAAACCATTGCGATTTTATTATGATTCATTTATTAGCGCCGCCATTTATTTTATCACTAATATTACGTTAAGCAAAGGAATTTCCAAAATCAAACGTCCAGTTTGTTAAACCTATCAAAAGCTTTTTTAATGCATCTGTAGTAGTTCTATTGTATATTGTAGGAAAACAGTGTTTGGTTGGTGGCCACCAAGAGCAACTTCGTACCTTTTGTTTGCGCCTTAACAGAAATTCAATCTTAACCAACCAATTAAAGGAACCAAAATGGAATGCTTGCCGCAAAGTATTGTACATTTTCATTTAACTTGATGGAATACAAACAGTTTTGGTAACGGAAACGGAAGCAAGCTCACGCGAGCTTCTCATTTCTCAATCCATGTTTTTGTAACTGATTGAGATTGATAACATTTGCAAACAAAGGGAATAATAATATGACGGAGGGCACAGAAAGGTTCAGCTTTTAACTGACTTTTAAAAAATTTCGAGGTTCTATGAATTTTCGTTGTTGATTTTTATGGTTCTTTTGGTTTTTTATAGAGAATAATCCCGAGGTCCCGAAGAGATGTTTTTTTTATTCTCGGCGAGGAATTATTGCAGTATCCCACATAACATAAAAAAGTACGAAAAAGTTTTTTTTAATGACTGGAATGGTTACGGGGAAATGGTTTTGGGCCGTTATATACGATGTGTTTTTTTAGTTACACATAATATGGTTAAGACAACAATAAAAAAGTTGGGTCGTAATGAAAACTACAAAAAAAATAATTCATATCAATTACAACTTTAATTAGAACCAATTGCTTACAAAAGGAGAAAGATCAAATTATTTAATAATCAGTCCTTTTTGTTACAAAAATAATTTTAGAGCCAAATAAATACATTTCAACATCCCAATTTCTTAAAGCAGACAGATTTCTAAGTATTTAGTTACTTATTGTGTATACGTTGTATTTACAACTTATCTAAAAGCTTCCCTAATTTTATAGAAGTACATTCATTTTATTCTAATTATGAACAAGTTGTTAGTTCAGTTACTTTATTATAATCTGTGAATAATTTTCTACATTACATGATATGAATTTCACTAACATAATTATAAACACTCGCTAATCTAACTTAAGCTTATTTATTCTATTTAACATATTCCATACTTAACTAATACTAGATTTGGATGAATTTAACAAGAGAATAAGGGTAAAAAAACTTCAAACGATAGCAGTGAATCGGTATATCCCTACTATTTTGTATGTAATCAGTCATCTAGTACCCATAACACAAGCTCTGCGAAAGCTTGGGGCTAGATGATGCTGTGTAGACTGTCCGGAATTATTATTATTAAATGAAAACATTCGAAATCACAGAAAAGTAACAACGATAAGTTCTTACAGGAAAATTGATTTCCACCACAATATTTTGTAAAGCAATTTATTAAAAAGGTTGGTTACGGAAATAAATTCGCGTCAGGCGATATTAAATTTTATAGTGTTCAGGACCATTCGTTGCTGACTGCATTTGTTTCACCTGTTTGGTGCACATGGCTTGATGTCTACAAATGTATGCTTTATGAATAGAGAAAAATACGTCGAATCGTCATCAAATGCGTAAAATATTTGAAATCACTCCTCCAACTTCAATAATTTACGCAATGTAATACGATACAGTGTAAATTTTCTCTATCAACTTTAAGCAAAATCCCTGTTGAGCCTTCTATTCGATTCAATTTTATATTGTGACTATTTTCGCCGTTTATTGGCTCATTTTCTTTGTTTTACTGTTTTGTATTGTATTAAAGATAGTTAAACATACATCTTACACATACACAGTAAAAATAATATGATTAAATAAATTCAATTATAATTTTTTAAAATAATTACATTAAATAACATTAGCTAAATCACATTATTTACACGTAACAAGTATATAGAACGGAAAAATTGTATGAGTGATGAACTCACGAATATCTGAATTGATCAACTGTTATATTATAAATCCGCTACAATATATTTTATTAACAAAGAAAAATTCAGAACAGAAGCAAAACAGGAAATATAATCACACATTGAAACATTTAAACTGACTGTAGACTGTTGCAAACAATCAAGAGGCAGCTCAACAGATCAATACCAATCGGAAGCGTTCCCACGACGCCGGATACATTACATTATTTTGAAAACTAAGCACGGTTTACTATGAAAATCTTTCCTCGTAGACGTCTACTTTGGTTGCCTGGGCGGAACATACCGTAACACAAATTAGTTTGACTTATCCCATTTCACACGTCAACGAAGAAAAATACCCTAATTCCACAAGCTCCAATTAAATTGCCACTAAATACACTTAGAACTTGTGAGAACAGAATGCAGCATTTCCCGTTGCACTAACAAACATAAAAGGATTTGTTTATCACGTCGTTGTAGATTGCTTCAGCCCGATTAGGAAGAAAACTAGAGACAGGGCTAACAAGGTTACCAGCTTCGGTCGCTCTGCCGAACTCCTCACTGAAACAAAGGAGCTTTGTTATGTAGAGGTATAGATAGGGTAAAAAGCGTATAATCAAGCTTCAAAATGTGCAGTGATAATTGTGGACGATCCATTGCTCACGGACGGCATTGAACCACTAAGTCTTAGGAGAGATTTCTCCTCTCTGTGTGTGTTCCACCTGAACCTACTGTGCCTGTACAATGGGCTGTGTTTTGATCATGTTCGACTTGGTGCCTGCGTCTCCCTTCTACCATTCATCGGCAGAGATACCATCCCCATTTTTCCGGAGCCTTTTAGTTCATGGGCTGTAAGGTTCTTGAGAAGTTTCCTCCCGCGAACACTCAGGTTGTGGAATGATCTCCCTGCCGAGGTTTTGCCCCAGGACTACAACTTGGGGTTTTTCAAGAAGGGTCTCTTAAGACATTTGAAGAGTCTACATCTCGTTGATGTTGCAGATGCCCATAGGCTGCGGTAACCGCTTTCCATCAGGCTGGTTGCATGCTTGTTTGCCTTCAAAGTGGTATAAAATAAAACATCCTTTGCCAAGAATTTTAATTTCTCAAAATCAGTCGATCAGTTATGGTTCAAAATTTATGGGAAACGGAGTGTTGGAAGACCATCGACTCAAAAGACCAACGACATTCAGATTCAAAGAGTCGATAGATAGAGGCGGCAATGGACCACTATTTGTGGAGTCGTATCGTTTATGTCCATCAGTGAACGTGGCAGCTGATATGATGATGATGATGATAGTTAGCCTTTTATAACTTGAATGCGATTTCCGGAAGAATTTTGGCAGTGGCTCTAGTGTATCATCCCAAGTTTAAACCAAGTTTTATCTTAAATTCGTCAGAATTCACACTTAGAACTTAAAATTCAGTCTTAAACCTTAAGCTAATCGTTAAAAATAGAAATATCCGTAAGTGCTGCTGTTTTTTTTTCCTACTACATAAATAGAAACATAAAATTATTTGAAAGTCGGCTCAGTAGAAAAAATAGCAAAATGACTGATTATTTCAATACGCCATAAGGTACGGTTCCTTGTAGTGATTTTAGCACAACAAGAAGTGGAAAGTTGTGTAGGTGGAGCCACGTTGCCGTCAGTTTTATAGTTTTGGTAAGGTGGTGAGAGTTCTTTATTAGTTCTGAGTTGTTTCTTAAAGTTTTCTTTGGACATTTGTACCAACGGGGAAGTTATAAGCGAATTTTGTTTGGTAGCACTTGCTGTCTTCAAATAGTCTATCTTTGAAATAAAATATAACCTTAAAAAGTTAAAACCTTTGTAAGAAAACTACATAAAAAATATTTCTCTTCATTTTTAACTTCTTTTACACAGTAGCAGTATCTATAGCGATACTAATGAGAAAAACTGTGGCCAGTGTAACAACAACCTATGGAATTACTAAAAAATATTGACAAGGTTTTAGACTTAGGTATAATATGCGTGTCGCGGCCCAATTAAAAATCTAAATCGTCGAAATCTAGATTTTTTATTTGGCCGCGACACTGAGTCTATGCTTGGATAAGCTGTCAAATATTTTTAGCAAAATTAGTAAACAAATTTTTTTTTTGAATGGACTTTAACGCTGTTGACTGCAGATCGCCATGACAGCGTTACCGGACTATGAAAGTAATCATAGCAAGACTTAAATACATATAACCGGTTTTATGAAAGCATACACTCTCAGAATACAGATTTCACATAGCGTAACACTAGAAATAATTAAGTTTAAGTAACATCCGTGAAGAGAAAATAATTAAATCTTACTATTATAAATTATAATATTATCATCACGCTGCGCTGTGTGAGAATCCGCCTACTTGTCTACAAAACTATCGTATTAGTTTAACCACTTTCCTACACAAAGAGCAAAGAGTTAAAATTATTAGGGTGAGTACCTACCTACAGGAAAACACAAATTCTTAGATATAGAGCAATGATAATGCATACCATGAAAACAAACGTACATAATTTTATGTTTAAATAGGTATGTTGGTTGATGGATATGGTACCTCGCGATTAATAATAAATATCATACGACTTGTGATGATGAGCCATAAAAAACCTTATAACGCCTCCTGTCTATCAAATTGGAGCTTTTGGAACTATGTAAGATTTTATCACGCCCAATAACAGTGTAGTTCTGTTCATAGGTATGGAAATGAGTAGAGGTTACGTTAAATTATTCCGAGGTAGCGATTGGAGATAGTACACCCTACACCCTAGTTTCCGGTTTCAATATGTTGCTGTATTCAAAGGTTCCGATATGTATTCTGATGGTTTTGTTATGTAGATATCTATCTAACATTGCTCGGCCTCGACTGTATTTGCAACTACTGAGTAATCAAGATTTGTGTATTTGTACATAATTCTAAGTACTTAAGAGTTTTTTTTTTCTAGCCATAGACTGCATTTATTGATGAACCCTAAGGTCTCATCATCATCATCATCATCATCATCATCAGCCTACATTAGTCCACTGCTGGACATAGGCCTCCCCTAATGAGCGCCATAGCGCCCTGTCTTCAGCTTGACGCATCCAGCATCTGCCAGCAGTCTTTCGCAGATCGTCATCCCACCTAGCCGGAGGGCGTCCTACACTACGTTTGCCAAGTCACGGTCTCCACTCAAGAACACGTTTACCCCAACGGTGGTCGGTTCTTCGTGAAATATGGCCGGCCCACTGCCACTTCAGCTTGCTAATTCTTTGAGCTATGTCGATAACTTTGGTTCTCTGTCGGATGTATTCATTACGAATCCTATCCTTCAGAGAAACTCCGAGCATAGCTCTTTCCATAGCTCGCTGAGCGACTTTGAACTGGTGGACCAGCCCTACCGTGAGTGTCCACGTCTCAGCTCCGTAGGTCATTACGGGTAGGACGCACTGATTGAAAACTTTCGTTTTCAAACATTGTGGTATGGATGACGAGAAGACTCGACGTAGTTTTCCAAACGCTGCCCAGCCCAGCTGGATCCTCCTCTTGGCCTCCTTCTCGAAATTGTTTTTACCTAACTGCATAATCTGCCCAAGGTAAGTGTACTCGGAAACAATTTCGAGAAGGTGGCCTTCTACGACTACCGGTCCCGGATCAATTTGGCAATTGGTCATGACTTTGGTTTTTTCCAAATTCATGCCAAGACCGATGCGTCGCGAGGCTGAAGCTAGGCCGTCCAGCATGTGGGTCAGCTCCTCTAGCGACTCCGCCATTAAAACTATGTCATCAGCGAATCGTAGGTGTGAGATGTAATTGCCGTTTATGTTTATGCCCTTACCTTTCCAGTCCAGAGTCTTAAACATATCTTCCAATGCGCTCGTGAACAGTTTCGGGGATATGACATCCCCCTGCCTCACTCCTCTGCGCAATTGGATGGGTTTAGACTGCTCGTCCTGTACTTGGACACTCATAGTGGCGGCATCGTAGAGACATCTCAGCACCTCGATATAACGATAGTCTACTTGGCATCGCTGTAAGGATTCCAGAACAGCCCAGGTTTCGACAGAGTCAAAGGCTTTCTCATAGTCCACAAAAGCGAGACACAGGGGCTGATTATACTCTTCGGACTTCTGTATAATCTGCCGCACTGTGTGAATGTGGTCTATGGTGCCATATCCTCCGCGGAACCCGGCCTGTTCCGGTGGCTGAAACTCGTCGAGTCTCCTAGCGAGACGATTCGTGACCACTCGCGAGAACAGCTTATAGACGTGGCTCAGGAGTGTGATGGGTCTATAGTTTTTAAGGAGGGTTTTATCGCCCTTCTTAAAAAAGAGCACCACCAAACCCCCGCTCCACGCCTTAGGAGTTCTCCCACTGTGAAGGACGGTATTAAAGAGGCTCTGTAGCTCCTGTATAATGGGGGCTTCTCCTGCTTTTAGAAGCTCTGAAGTAATACCGTCCTCACCCGGGGCTTTTCCATTTTTAAGCTGCCTCAGAGCTAACACGATTTCATCTTGGCTGAAATCTGGCAGTTCGTCGGTATAGTGGCGTGTCAGGGTGGCTCTAGAATCATGGTCATCTCTTCGGGACTGAGGGGTATGTGCAGTGTACAAACGGCCATAGAAGTCTTCTATCTCAGCTGAGATCTCTGGCTTCGACAAAACGATCCTCCCGTCGTGCGTTTTAAGCTTCGTCAGGTGGCTCCTGCCAAGCTGCTGAGTGAATACTTTGGACCCTCGGTTTCGCTCTATCGCCTCTTCAATGAGGCGTGTGTTGGAGCTCCGAAGGTCACGCCGTACCATCTTCGCGATTCGCTTGTTCAGGTCTGACCTCTCCAACGAAGACATTTGGGTGGTTTCCCGTCTTTTTGTCATCAGATCCAGAGTCTCATCCGAGAGTTTGGACTTCCTGCCAGTACCTAGCTTGCTGCAGAACTTGGTGCCCTCGTCCCTCAATGTTTCGACCAGATTGTGTAGGGTCCCGTCAGCGTCATCAGTGGGTTCCAAGGCAGCGAATCTATCCCCGAGAAGCTGCTGAAACTTCTCGGTGCCCGCCATGATTTGGATTGGATTAGGTCGGAGCGTGGACTTCATCAGACGGTTTCTTTCAAGCTTTAAGTTGATATTCAGAGTGCCTCGGAGCATTCGGTGATCAGATCCGGTGTTGAACCTGTTGATCACTGAGACATCTCTGAATATGTGCTTGCTATCCGTCATGATAAAGTCGATCTCATTTTTTGTCACAGTGTCGGGGCTTTGCCATGTCCACTTCCGCTGGGGCTGTTTCTTAAAGAAGGAGTTCATTAAGAACAGCCCCTCTTTCTCAAGGAAGTTGACAAGCATTTGCCCCCTGTGATTCCTAACTCCATAACCATGCGGGCCTATTCGGGATTCGTTGCCAGTCTGGATTCCCACCTTGCCGTTAAAGTCCCCCATAACAACGTTGAAGTGAGCCTTAGTGGTGTTGTGTAAGGCTTTGGATATGTCTTCGTACATATCCTCCACTTCATCATCCGGGTGTGCCGAGGTCGGTGCGTAGACCTGAATTACCTTCAGGCTATACCGCTTGGATAGCCGAAGGATCAGGTACGCTACCCTGGTCGACACACTGGAGATTTCTTGAACGTTGTTAGAGAGGGCCTTATTGACGAGGAAACCTACGCCACCCTGGGATGTTTTATCACCCTCGCGAAAGTAGAGAAGATGGCCCGAGTCTAGGGTTACGGTGTCCTCCCCCTCTCTACGGACTTCACACAACCCTAGAACATGCCATTTAATGTTCTCTAACTCCACTTCCAACTGCGCTAGATGATTGTCAAGCCTCAGAGTGCGTCCGTTGTACGTTGCCAGGGTCAGTTTCGATACTGTGTGGTAGCCTGCCGGCCGGTGATTCTTAGCACCCCCTGCCCCGCCGTTACCATGGCTGCTACCATAGCCAGGAATAGCGAGGCGGCCGGGTACTGGGGGCCATTTTTTGGCTTGTTTCTTCATTTGGGGGTAATGCCCATAATCCCCACGCTGGGCATGCGGGTTGGGGATCGCAGTTTGGTGAAGGAGTTGTTCTGCGGGGGCGCTGCTGCCCACCCCCGGTGTGTCCCTTAGTCGCCTCTTACGACACCCACGGGAAGAGTTGGGGTGATGCTATTCTAAGCCGGCACCACACGGCTCCTAAGGTCTCACAAAGTAGTATTAATATAAAAATATATATAGTATATATTTTTATATTAATATAGTAGTCCTTAATATAAAAATTTTGCTATAACCTAAGAACTTACCGAGGAGTATAGCCTCCTTACTATTATAACTTTACTGCACCCTAAGAACTTAGCGACGAGCGTAGCCTCCTTACTATAATACCTTTGCTGTACCCTAAGAACTTACCGAGGAGCATAGCCTCTACTTTACTTTAATAACTTTGCTGTACCCTAAACTTACCGAGGAGCATAGCCTCTACTTTACTTTAATAACTTTGCTGTACCCTAAACTTACCGAGGAGCATAGCCTCCTTAACTATAGTAACTTTTCTGTACCCTTAGAACTTACCGAGAAGCTAGCCTCCTTACTATAGTAACTTTGCTGTACCCTAAGAACTTACCGAGGAGCATAGCCTCCTTACTATGGTAACTTTACTGCACCCTAAGAACTTAGCGACGAGCATAGCCTTCTTACTATAATAACACTAAGAACTTACTGAGGAGAATAGCCTCCTCACTATAATAACTTTGCTGTACTCTAAGAACTTACCTAGTAGCATTAGCCTCCTTACTATAATAACTTTACTGTACCCTAAGATATTACCGAGGAGCATAGCCTTCTTAGCCTCCTTTATAATAACTTTTATGTACCCTAAGAACTTACCAAGGAGCATAGCTTCCTTACTATCAGCCATGCTTCCAACCACCGCCTCGCTGCCTTCCCTCCAGGCTGGCGCCACGCGGGCTGTGCATCGGACTTGTAGGCTGTTTCCCACTGGCACTTGGATCCGGAGACCCAGAGCTGTTGAGAGCAGCCCGTGCGTGTGCTGGGTTACTGGGTATTCTACTAGGAGTGAAGGGTCTGTGACCTGTAGTGAAGAAAACATTTTAAAGATCACACAAGTACGTAGAATAGGATATGTTCTTTAGAGTAGCCCGTTTTACGTACTTTAATGTTTTGGGGCATAGTGATGATGTGTGCGCATCGCAGATATTTTGGTAATGGTCGTAGAAGTCCCATGATTTCTTATTGCAATTTTTACTTGCATTGGTTTTTTCACTATATATAGCCAAGGATGGCGCTGTTTCATACACAAAACCATAAATATTGACCGCCAAAGCCAGAACTCTTTATAAATAGTAAAGGAAGAAAGAATCACCTTTTCCCCGTCAATGTCCCAACTGAGAATGGCAGCGGGGTACGACCGCCCAGATGTGCAGTTCAAAAATAAAGATTCTCCTCTTCTGGTTTCCTGTTCGTTTCCCGTTATTCTTGGTCCTTCTTTTGGTAAATCTGCGAATAAAACAATTAACGATTTTCATTTTCACGTCATCAAAATATCCTGGTTAATCGATTTAGTTCTATGCTACTTTATAGATCGATGACATCATAGGTTAGGAGACCTAGTGAAGCCTACTTTCAGCAGTGGATGTACATATGTTGACGAGCTCGATGATGTACCTTAGATAATGATTGTCGCACTCACATATAACTTCCATGCGTCCCTCACCGGCGGCGGAGGCGAAGCTGGGCGCCTCCGCAGACACCTCGCAGCGGTAGACACCGCTTGACTTCAACGTCACCTGGTGTAGTGTCACGTGACGCGCGTCTGATCTTTGCAACTAGGACAAAAACAAGAATTCAAGCAGAAGAAATCTTGGCAAAGATCATCAACTACACTTCAAGAAATGAGTCGATAAAAGAACGCTGAGAAACCATCAGGGCATACACCGTTGACTGTCCATACGTGTTATGATGAGGTAAAAGCTAAAATTTCGATGTCTCAACGCTTCTTTATGGTAGGTGAGAAGTAAAACTTAGACAAGCTCATTATCATCAGTCATCCGTGAGCCCTGGAAAACTTGTGATTTTAAGCTCTCCTTTGGTTCACTTACCTACCAGGGGTCACAGGTCGAGTGACAAGTGAGAAGACAGGCTGATTCTTTAGTTAATTTACATTATTTACTGTTAAATTACTGAGCCTGATTGTCTGGAAATTTATTACCTTACTTTACTTAACTAATAAATAATGACTTCGGAATTTTATATTCAGTTGAAGTTGAACTTTAATTCCTAAATCGTAAGCTCGAATTGCTCACAAAGGTAGTAACAGGGTAAGGTACACGACAACATTGTAGTAAGTCCCTAAAAACTATTATGAAACATAATGTCATGGAGGCAATGATGCATTTTAGTACACGTATTTTTCAGAGTATACTATTGGTTCACCTAAATAACTCTGTGTGTAAATACACCGTACACTTTTATGGAATTTTGTTCGCTTCCCAAGTCAAAAACATCATGTTTCTTCATATAGATCTAGAACTAAACCCGCATATTGGAAAATATTTCTATTATCTATACTTATAATAAAACTGTAACAGGTCCAAATCTGTACATTGAAGATATTTTGTAAATTTTTTTTGGAGGGCACTCTATTATCGATACTCAAGCCAGAACTGCAATTTTTTTCATTCATGTCTGTCTGTCTGTCTGTCTGTATCGTAAACGCGCATCACGCCGAAACTACTTGATGGATTGAAATGAAACTCGGCATGATTGTGGGTCATACTACGAGGAAGGACATAGGATACTTTTTATCCCGGAATTCAGTAAGGTTCTCATGGGAGAGGGTATGAAAGTAAAAATCCTTTACCGCGCATCACGCCAAAACTGCTGAATGAGTTGGAATGAAACTCGGGACGATTGAAGTTCATACTACAAGGAAGGACATGGGATACTTTTTATCCCGAAATTCGGTAAGGTTCCTCTGGGAGAGAGGGTGAAAGAAAAATTCTTTACCACGCATCACGACGGAAGTGAATGAATTCGAATCGAACTCGGGACGATTGGACATGGGATACATTTTATCCCGGAATTCAAAAATTTCTCACAGCATCTGAACGACGCGTACACACGCGTCGTTCAGATGCTGTGAGAAATTTTTGAAAACCCGTATAGCCCAGGGGAACCATACTGAATTGAAATGATAAACGCGTAAGTTTGTAAGTATGAATGGATAGATGGATGGATAGATTGATAGATGGATGGATGTTTGTTACTCTTTTACGAAAAAACTGCTGATCGGATCTGGATGAAATTCGGCACAGAGATAGATTATAAGCTGGAATAACACATAGGCTTTATTTTATCCCGAAAATCCCACGAGAAAGGGAATTACGCAAGTAAAATAGCGAGTAGTCGAAATACTAATCATGCGCAGACGCAGTCGCGGGCACCAGCTAGTAATATATATAATAAGAAAAACAAGTTTAAACAGCTGGGATTCTCATGGATTCCTATACTGTACTTTTACTGGAATTGTTCTTATGTTCGGTTGGACTGTGTTTTCAGCAGAAGCAAAAGCGGAAGAGATCCGACAGTATTTAGAAGATATATCAGGTAAGGAAAAGGTTTACACGAAAAAGCCCCAATCTTTATCTTAGAAGAGCAACAAGATGGGACTAAGTTGACTCTGTGACGTTTGGTTATCATCCAAAGCATTAAATTGCCATTGTCTCTCGCTACCTCTGGAGAATGAAAACTCACCTGGCGTGTAGGCAAGTACTAAAATATATACATGAACATTGCGCATAAGTAGGCATAAGTAGGAAGAGTCCTTACAGCCTTAAATTGCGGGTCGCAAAATAAGAAAATTAAATGTTAACTACAAAATGGCGACATTGTTGATTGTTGACGTCACCACCTTCAAAAAGGATGAATAAGGTATTTAGAAAAAAATTGGGCAAATCAGAATAAATAATGCAATAAAATAAATTAACAAGTAATGCGTTGTAACGTTGAAGAAATCACATCCGTTACACCAATTTATCTCCTATTTCAATTAACAGAAATGCCAATGACGTATAATAATTTTATTTTTCCTTTGATTGATTATTTAATTTTATATTATTTAAGTTTATAAATTAATTATTTACTTAATTTTAGTTTTTGGTGTTTATTATAACTATAAATTAACATTTATTTTACATTATCATTACCCACTTTCTTAAATTCACATAATTCTTACCATCCAAATTTTACTTGTAAGAGATTGTTTATAGGCGATAAGGCAGCCCATACTTGTCTTATGTTGTGTTATTTTTCTGATTTACAATATTTTATTTTTGTATGGTTTTGTAATGCAGCGAAACCGTGCGCAACTTTAGAATGGAACGAGTTTACGAAATGAGTATACAGCTTAAATAGAAAGCGGAAAATATTCCGCATCAGCTATTCATGAGCCTTTGAGAAGCAACTTTAGCAAACCACACTGACTTTTAGTTTCCGCCCCGTTATTTATTAAAAGCATTTCTTATTCCTCTCTGAATTTCACACTGCTAAATTTCAAACTGATGTAAACTCAGAGATTGTACTACTTAGGTTTCCTACTAACCTTTTTGTATTATCACAAATGTATGAATACATAAGAAAAGTAGAATCGTACAGAAGCGATCTCTTCCAGGCACACAACTTAAAACACAAGCTCAGGGCTCGAATTCAACTAAATAAATCGCTTCACCATTTAAATAGTAGGTATCGTGTCAAAATGACAGTGTTAAACTCTTTTTAGTATTCTACTAGCACCAACTTTTTGAGGTTCATTCATAACTGTGACGATTACGTTTAGGACTACTATTGTAGACATTCTTATTATGAAAGTCTCTTCAAGCGCAAAAAATTGTAGAATACCAAATTCACAAATGTCATTTTAATCATCTTGATTGAATGGCACATTGAGACCTTTTTTTTTGAAATCAGTGGAATTCGGCACCAGCTTAGCTGATGCTATGTGAATTGTCCGCAATATTAATTAATTAATTCACATTACGAATAATTTCATCACAATAAGTTGGTACAAAGACCATTATTAAAAATCACCTATTCGCTTTCGAGTACTAAAAACCAACTTTAGCTACCGATTTCCAAATACATTATTCATTTTATTCCATCGTTATAATACAATTGATTTCGTTCTCTAAGCTATTACAAAGATATAAAATTAAGAAGAAAGTCAGGAAGGCTGCTGTTTAGTGGGCATTGTCAATAAAAACTAAACTAAAGCTAGGTACTCTAGATACAAATACATTAGGTCATAGTAAAAACCGGGGCAACTACAATACAACTACAACAACAAATTAATTCGAGTACAAAAAAGCTCAGACCTATCTTCCGATTTCCACCGGGGCAAGACAAATGAATCTGACTTACATCGACTTTGATCCCGTCGAGCTTGTAGGCGTGCTTGGGCGGCTCGAACTTGGGCATGTACCGGTAGAACTCCTCGTTGTCGCGGTACCACTTGACGGAGTACAGCGAGTCGCTGCCCAGGGAGTACTCGCACTGGAGCTGCGCCGGCTGCCCGCGCACGCGGTACGCCGGGACCACCACGTGCAGCATCGATAGGGGCAGGGACTCTGAACAACAGAAAACTATGATAAAATCATCGATGATAATCTACGATTTGGGTACCTATATATTTAGTTGTTTTGAAGTAGATATAGGCTGAGAAACAAAAAAATAGGCAATATACTGAAAAGATACTTTTTTTTATATACATAATAGCCGCACCTGGGCTTCATCCGCTTGAAAATTAAAAAAAAGTAGGTAGATAATGTTTAAAACGAGCCATACTTGGCATCAAGCTTATAGATCGTGTTCCCAATATCGAGATTCGAAGTCGAACAAAAGTGAAGGATCACTGAGCTAAAATAGAGCTGGGCAGGACAACTGGCACGGAGACAAGACGACAGGTAGAGTAAGGCGCTAACTGAATGGCGTCCAAGAGCAGGGTATATAGGAGTCGGACGTCCAGCAGCGAGATGGGCTGACGATATAATGAAAATCGCGGGGCGAACCTGGATGATACTGGCGCAGGACCGTGTTAAGTGGCACAAACATTTGAAGGCCTATACCCAGCAGTGGATGAAGTCAGGCTGCGGATGATAATGATGATTAATGTTATATCCAAAACCTAGAACTAGGTCATTTCACATTTTAGCCGACCAGGAAGGATGATGATCTACGAAATGGATACTTAAAGCTGAAGACAGGGATTTCCGTCTATACGTTTTATCTAGTTTTCTTCTTTGACTTGAATAAAGAACTCAGATTTAGGCCATATCAGGAAAGCTTCAATGATACTATTTTCTGATCAAACCAAAATTCGACGCCAAAAATGTAACTCAGCATTGCCATACATATGGTTATGCTGCCAGCGTCTTGGGGACGCTTTCTACTGATATTGATATAAATCATTTGAGCTACTTCGAGGCTATTTGCAACCAGGTAGCTCATTTAGAAATATCAATAAGTTTCCTAAAAATAGCGATATACACAATGTAAATACTAGAAATAAAAATAAACTCGCTTTGCCTACAACTAGACTAAACAACGTTAATGTATCTTTTAAAGGGCAATGTATACGTTTCTACAACAAAACTCCAAGTGAGTTGCAAAAACTATCAGTAAATAAATTCAAACAAATTGTTAAAACTATTCTTTGTAAAAAGGCTTAGTATAAAATATCTGATTATTTAGATGATAAAAAAGCTTGGGACGAGTTTTGCTCCAACTCGAAAACTAACAACCGAACAAGGTAAAGGTTTCTTGTTCTGTGAACAAAAATCAAAGTGAGCACTTTATTTCCTAGTTTTAATTATTTATAAAATGAATTTTATGACATGTCCAAGTGTCCTGTAAGGTCTTGAGGAAATAAAGCATTTTGACTTTGACTTTAATTGTTTCAAATTGTACACAATTATCTTAGTTAAGGCGCAAACAGTACCTAAAAGAGGCGCCTTCACTTATTTTATCATTTAATTCCGTTAAAAAGGAATTTCCAAAATTCACAGGTATAGTTCGTTAAACCTATCGTTTTTGTTTTACGCATCTGCAGTAGTTTCATTTTGTTTATTCAAGGAAGAGATACGAAAGCAGAGTTTGGTGGCCACCAAAGGCAGCTTCGTATCTTTCCTAAACTATGCAACAAAAAAAATGTGACTTGTCGCATTATTATAATAATGTGGCTGGAGAGAAACAAAAAATTTGGCCATATAAATAGGACACATATTCAGAACAAGTTCGATATTGTTTGCTTCTCTATCCAAAGCAAATGAGCTTGAGGCACAGTGATCGAATACGAGTATATGTATAGAGAATAACAGGTTCAGTTCTGTTGGTTGTCAGCAAACAACTGGGGGTCTACTTTTTTCAACGAAAAACGAACCTTCGATCGAAAGTTCGCGTAATTCCTACTCCGGTTTCAATTTTTTACGAAACTTCGATCGACCGAAAATTGTTTGACATTTAAATTTTCTAAACCTACTCTGTTTCACGAAAGTTCGAAACGAACATTTGATTTTGACGGATCTTTGTTCGGAGTTTTAACCTCAAATCGACGAAACCAAAAGTGGTACCTTTTGATTTTCGTTTTTCTGATTTGATAAAGAAAATTGACTGAACTGAATGAAAGATTACTTTTAATTGTACCTGCTCTTCGTGATGAACGTTTGGAGCGTAAAAGAAACCATATTTGTCGCATTATAACGAGTTCTTTATAGTGTCTTGGGTAAATTACGTCAAAAGTAGTAATTGGTCAAATTCTAGTTGTTTAATTATATGTTTTGCTTAGATACAACAGAAAATAGTTATAAAACTACAGAATAGATGTAAAATTTAAAAACAAAGCGAAACATTTTGTTTATTAAAGAAAAATCCGTAATTGGCATGTTAAAAGACCTAGGGGAAGCAGGGAGAATGGCGATCACTTAAGGAAAATTTGCAATAACTTTTTTTTACAAAGGTTTTATTTTAGAGAACATCATCATTTCAAAGGAACATTGGTTAAACTATCCAGTAATCAACATGCATTAAAACCACTTATCTATTTATCACACAAAATTGGTAGGGACTCGTACAAAAAAATATAGGTTTGACCGTCATTCTCCCTGAGCATGGGTAATGCCGGTCATGCAAAGGGGTAATGGCGATCAAAATTATTTGCTTATATATGACAATGGAGAACCATTTTGATTAATTATAATGATGAGATCAACGTTACTTTAACTTATTAAAAGACTACAATGATATTTGAGCATAAATGACTAATCTGAATTAAATGTTTCTATGAAAATATGTGATATCTAATCTTAGGTACATAAATCACAGATGTATCCTTTAGCAGAATCCAGAACACACTACATGAGACCATTGGCCGTATGTGGTGCATCGATACCACATCTCATCGTTTTGTCCGAAATCTTTTGCAAATATTGCATTTTTTTTTCTTTCATCGTCATTACTTACATCCATATCATCATAACTATCGTCGTTGCAAAGGTTAGGATGATTTTCTTGCAAAACTTTGCGTTTGTAAGACTTTCTTGTCATATTTCTTACAGCTTTTTCTTGAGGCTTAGTTTTCTCAGCTCCTTTGGTTTTACCAATTTTTTTTGCCTTGACTTGACCGGTATAACCCCAAAAGACGGTTTTGCAATCAAGCTGAATTTTAACAAAACAGAGATACAATTATTAAGAAAATGTTTACTATATTGTTTAATTTAATGTTTGAGCGCAAAGATAATGAATAGCAACATTAAATGAGTAAAATAAATCTGTACTTGCCGACAAACGCACTCAGCCGAAAATTAGATCCGGGCGGCCAGAAACAAACATACGCACCTCTCGAGAGAGAGGTAAGTTTGGTCAGCCCGCTCGCTGCCCGTGAGAACGGGCAGCGAGCGGGCTGACCAAACTTATCGCTGCCTGCTTTTACGTCTCGCCCCCCTCCCTTCAGCCCGCGCACCGTATTTCTATGAACTGTATTTTGTTAGTTTTTTGAGTGACCGCCATAACCCCTGCTTACCCTACACATATCATTCGTTCAATTTCATTCACGAAAATTGTCTATGAATCCGAACTTTGTGTGCGTATCCGAAAATGAAAGAGAGTAGGTTCATCACCGAAACTTCGTTTTAAATTCGTTCGTTTGCGAACCTTCGTTTCAAAGAAAGCGGGTCGACGCCCTGGTTGTGTTTGTATTGCGGACGTTCTAGTTCTGTTAGTAATATTATTCCTTGCGCATTTCTATTTCCCAGACCTAACATAACTTGTAGCAGAACTTGTAAACAACTAGTACTATTCTATGACTTAGTTTTAGTAATATTTTTAATCCACCAGGGGGCCGCTTCCCACTTAACACCGAACAATAGCTAACCGATATGCATGGCCAAGCGGTAGCGTTGCGATAAACATACGATACCTTGCTTTAGCCATGCAAAGCCATGCGATAGCCATGCCATAGCCACGCCGTACGATAGCCATGCCATAGCCATTCATAGCCACGCGATAGCGATTCCATAGCCATAGCAACGCCATAGCCACGCCATAGCCACGCCATAGCCACGCCATAGCCACGCCATAGCCACGCCACAGCCACGCCATAGCCACTCCATAGCCACGCCATAGCCACGCGATACAAACACGATAGCCACTCGATATCATGCCATAGCCATTCCATAGCCATGCCATAGCCACGCCGTGCGATAGCCACGCCATAGCCACTCCATAGCCACGCCATAGCCACGCGATACAAACACGATAGCCACTCGATATCATGCCATAGCCATTCCATAGCCATGCCATAGCCACGCCGTGCGATAGCCATGCCATAGCCATTCCATAGCCACGCGATAGCGATTCCATAGCCACGCGATACAAACACGATAGCCACTCGATAGTCACGCGATATCATGCCATAGCCATTCATAGCCACGCGATAGCGATTCCATAGCCATAGCAACGCCATAGCCACGCCATAGCCACGCTATAGCCACGCCATAGTCACGCCATAGCCACGCCATAGCCACGCTATAGCCACGCCATAGTCACGCCATAGCCATACCATAGCCATGCCATAGCCATGCCATAGCCATGCCATAGCCACGCCATAGCCTTGCGATAGCCATGCCATAGCCATGCCATAGCCATGCCATAGCCATGCCATAGCCATGCCATAGCCATGCCATAGCCATGACATAGCCATGCCATAGCCACTCCATAGCCACTCCATAGCCACTCCATAGCCACGCGATACAAACACGATAGCCACTCGATAGTCACGCGATATCATGCCATAGCCTCGCCATAGCCACGCCATAGCCACGCCATAGCCACGCGATACAAACTCGATAGCCACTCGATAGTCACGCGATATCATGCCATAGCCACGCCATAGCCACGCCATAGCCACGCCATAGCCACGCGATACAAACACGATAGCCACTCGATAGTCACGCGATATCATGCCATAGCCATTCATAGCCACGCGATAGCGATTCCATAGCCATAGCCACGCCATAGCCACGCCATAGCCACGCCATAGCCACGCCATAGCCACGCCATAGCCACGCCATAGCCACTCCATAGCCACTCCATAGCCACGCGATACAAACACGATGCGATAGCCACGCGATAGACTTGCTTTAGCCATGAGATAGCCATGCCATAGCCTTGCGATAGCCATGCCATAGATATGCCATAACCATGCCATAGCCACGCCATAGCCACGCCATAGCCACGCCAACCGGAAGCCATGCGATAGCCACGCGATAGACTTGCTTTAGCCATGCGATAGCCATGCCATAGAGACGCCATAGCCATGCCATAGACGCCATAGCCATGCCATAGCCATGTCATAGCCACGCCATAGCCACGCCATAGCCACGCCATAGCCATACCATAGCCACGCCTTAGCCACGCAATAGCCACGCCATAGCCATGCCATAGCCATGCCATAGCCACGCCATAGCCTTGCGATAGCCATGCCATAGCCATGCCATAGCCATGCCATAGCCATGCCATAGCCATGCCATAGCCATGCCATAGCCATGCCATAGCCATGCCATAGCCATGACATAGCCATGCCATAGCCACGCCATAGCCACGCCGTAGCCACGCCACTCGGAAGCCATGCGATAGCCATGCCATAGCCTTGCGATAGCCATGCCATAGACATGCCATAACCATGCCATAGCCAAGCGATGTCCATGCGACAGCGATGCCACGACTTGCATGCCATAGCCATTCCATAGCCACCATATATATAGCCATAGCCACGCCATAGCCACGCCATAGCCATGCCATAGCCACGCCATAGACACGCCATAGCCACGCCATAGACACGCCATAGCCACGCCATAGCCACGCCATAGCCACGCCATAGCCACGCCATAGCCACGCCATAGCCACGCGATACAAACACGATAGCCACTCGATAGTCACGCGATAACCATGCGATATCCAAGCGATTTCCATGCGATAGCTATGCGATGGCTGACATGTAGCGGTAATCGTCTGTGAATGGTAGACTAGTCTAAGCCCAGGGGGCTTAGGCCGCTGCCCACTGTACACAACTATAGCTAACCCTTATCCATGCGATATCCATGCAATAGCCATGCGATAGCCTTGACAATGCTATGCGATAGCCATGCCGATATCCATGCGATAGCCATGCGGTAGCGATGCGATAGACATGCTTTAGCAATGTCAATAAGACGCGATATACATGCGATAGTCATGCCATAGCAACATGATAACCATGCAATAGCCATGCGATAGCCGCGATGTAGGTTAACATGTAGGGTAATTGTCTATGTATTGTACACTAGTCTAAGCCCGCAGCTTCGCGTCGTTTCTTTAGAAATGTTTCAAGACTATTTTAAAAGGTACATTGGAGTTGATATATGGAATGAAATGCCTGTGAAACTCGTATCCAGGGGCCAAATTCCACTAATGATAAAACAAAGGTCCCAATAGTGCCATTCAATCAAGATGATTAAATTGACGTTTGTGCATTTGTGTGACTTTCATAATTAGAAGGTCAAATTGGTTGTCATAAAGGTAATCGTCACAGCCATGAATGAACCTTCAAAAGACTGTGTTAGTAGAATGCCAAAAGTCGTTTAACACTGACATTTTGATACTATTTAAATGGTGAAGCGATTTATTTAGATCTGGCCCAGGATAACACTTTAAAAAAAAAAAAATAGAACTATAATAAAATTTAGCTTATTCCTTTCAATAGTTGTTGCATGACAGAGAAACGAACATCCATACAAATAAACTTTTGAGTTTATAATTTATTAGCGTTTATAATATAAGGGCAAAACAATTTATAAAAACATTTTAATATTATCACGTTTAAGGTTGTTTCTGGTCCAGGACTAAGCATAGCTCCGCTATAAGATGGCGCTGATTTTCTATGTTGAAGTTTTTCACTATTTTCTTATTAAATTGTGCATAATTGTTTAATTGTAATATATTTGCCGCAAATGGGATGTTGTTTTTTATGTACCAAGCAATTTTTCAAGTGTTGAAAGCATCTATGGAGCTTGTATTTGGGAAGAGCAAAAAAGATTTTGCCTGTGTGAGTGATCGGCCGCTACGAGTCACTCACACAAAAAAAGATCTTGCCCGTGTGAGTGATCGGCCGCTACGAGTCACTCACACAGGCAAACCCTATAAATTCAGTGGAACTAAAATAACTACTGTTCGAAAAATAACAGAGATAATTGGAGACGCCTTAGGACTAAATATTTTTCGGACCAATAGTTCCGTTTTCGGGACATAACTAAATTACATCTAAAATTAATTCAATAAAACCACTAGTTAACGAACCAATTTTCGACTCTTGTTTTTTTTAAGAATAAAAACAGGCTCTATTTACATTTAAAAAAAAATTGGAGGTAATTTTCTTTTATCGTTTTGAACAATTTAAGTAAAAAGGCGCAGAGGGTAATGTTATTTACAAACTAGCTTATAAGCTAAGGAATATCTTACAAATTATAGGTAAAAAAAATACTTTTCACACTATTTATTAATTTCGTTAAATCATTGGAATTGACAAATAATTTGAATGAGTTCACAATAACAATCATTAATTTTAAATGTACTCACTGTGAAAGTTGTTCCAATATTATAATAAAATTACAATAAAATTGTTGGCGTAAGGAAGTCTCCACTTTTTTTGACTCTGTTCTTTGTGTACTTAGGTATTTTAGCTCCGATTTTACGACCACTTATAATAGATTAAAAGTAATACAAATTTTCACCGTATTTCAATAAGTCACGTTGGACTAGCGGTCCGAACAGTCGGGTGGGTGCGACGATGTATAGTCGTACCTGGGTTCGAAACCACTGAAAATTTGATTTACTTTTTGCTTTTTGATGATAAAATATCCACAAAATTTTGATACATCCCGTTAGTACGGGCTCGAATCCCTTCAACACTACCAAAATTTTTGATTTTTATCATTTTTATTCTTTATGTTTTGAACAATGTCATAGACCTAGTACAAACAAATTCATGTTTGTCATAAATTACTTATTGTAAGCCTTCCTAAGTCTATTTTATTGTAATATAAAACTTTGGTAGACTGTTCTGCGTACATCCCACAAAGGGTCCTGACCTCGTTTCTAACGGTATGACAAAAATAAAATGAAACAATTATGTACTATCAACACCAACTGATTTTTATTTTAATTTAGGTCTTTACGCCAGCTAATGTTCAGGCATTTTTACAAATCGCTCATTGAATGCAAAACGGCCACATTTCAAAAAATTTAGAAAATGTTTTATTTCTCATAAAGTATATCTTCTTTTGAAAACATTTCATTTCAATATTTATTTCTTTTTATTGGGATTATTATCTTAACTTTGCTTCAAAATTTGAATGCAAAAAGGGCTTTTGTAGTTTTTATCAAGTTGGGTGATAGATATAACAGCGACCATTATTTTAAAATAGAGCAAAAAATTACGAAAACAATGATGAATGTGATGAATGAAAGAAAAACATTTTTTCAAAAAAATCATGTTCAAAATTTTGTTTTGGCTCTCTGTAAAAAGTTACGATTAGTCCAATAAAAAAAATATATATATAATTCCGGACAGTCCACACAGCATCATCTAGCCCCAAGGTGAGCAAAGCTCGTATTATGGGTACTAGTTGACTGATAAACTTAATACAATACATTACATAGATGGATATTTTTTTTATAAATACATAGAAAACACCCAGACCAACGGAACAATTTCATGTTCAATTTCTGTAGATCGTACACAATTTTTTCCGACACGGGAATCGAACCCACAACCGGTCGCAGGCGGACCTTCGCCCACTGCGCCACATCGGTTGTCGCTGATGAATGATCGAAATGCTTTGCATGCAATCTGACACGTCTGATGCTGGGGCCACACTACCGTGATATGCCGATAATTATTTTAATTATAACTTATACAACACCTAGGTGTAACCACGATTTATGGCCATAATTTTACAATGCCAATCAATATGGCAAATGGCGGTAGACAATAGCTCCGGCGGCGGTCTTTTTTCGCACATCAAAGAAGATTACCGCAGTAATTAATGCGTTTGTGGCCACTACCGTTTGTCCAGAGTGCAATATGAGCTCACCGGCGACGCACGTGATATTTTTACCGCCTTATTTATTGACATAATAATATCTAGGTAAACTCTAGTGTAACCACACCAGGTCATGCAGTAATTTAAACGGTAATTTAATGTCATAATTATTGCGGTAACAGCCCGGTAGACGGTAAGGTAGTGTGGCCCCAGCGTAAAACTCTCTAAACGTATCTATAAGCAAACATTTTATCTGTTTACATAGTGTCATTTATTGTTGTCATGGAAACGGAACGTAGGCTTCCTGTATCTTATTTGACATGCAGCAAAAATAGATAGGAATAAATACTTGGACGATGGAAAAACCCTTTGAGAACGGTAGACTATGGTATTATTAGATGATTCTTTAGATAGCACAGAGATGGCGATTCCGTCGCCGCCGTCACACTCACAAGTTCAAGTAAGCGGGCGTACAACATTATCCGTGTTCACTCACACATTGATAAAAATGGCCTAAAATTTTCACGTTATTTCTAATTATACCGAGTGTTTTCATGAATCAAACACAATTTGCCGCAAATAATGACCAATAACAAAGCCAAAAACAGTTATTTATTTGTTAAATTATGTCCACATCGCTCATATTTGGGAAAATACAAACGTATGACAATCGGATCACCTTAATCTATGTAGTTATAATCTAGTCGCAAAAAAAACACAAAGCCAAGTCTCCGTAGCCGAAATCGGCCAGGAAGTTTATTATTACTATCATTATAATCTAGTTATGAAGTGTTCAGTTACGACTGCATAACAGTAGAAACGGAAGTCGAAACGGGGGCGCTTTTTGACTGCTTTCAATGGAAATTTAAAGAAAATTCTATCAAGAAATGTGAAATCCACACTCGTTTTTTATTTGGGAAAGAGTTTAAAGATGCGTTCACAAATTTAATAAGTAATAAGTAATACCAACCGATAACTATAATCTTATAGCATGCTTAAGTAGGTTTTTTTCGTTAATATCCTTTACTATACAATGCACAGATTTCCGTATACCTATCCAACCCCTTATATCTACCCCGTTTACCTAATACAACCCCTTTCTATCGACATTTGTCTGTTAAAGTGCTATTGACCGATATGACTGCAAACCGTCACATTGATCATCAGCCCGTATCAATCCACTGCTGGACATAGGCTTCCCTTAATGAGCGCCATAGCGTTGAATTGAGTTGAGTTGTCAGTTTGCAATCGTCTGCAGTTAGCTCAATGGTTTCAATTGTAAATGCTAGTTGTAATTTTCGTTGTTAATAAAGGCAAGTTGTCACATAAATAGTATTTTTTTTTGAGAATTAGTTTAGATGTATTAAATAATTTTTTTATGTTTTTTAACCTGTGCAAACGCCTCTGGCAGTAATTGTAGGACCTGTTGATGTTTTGGCCTCATCTCCCTGACATTTCGGTTTCTAAAACTTTACTTTGCACATTGTATTGTAAAGCACTTTGATTTTGACTCATATAAAAGGTTTTATAACGCTTGAAACTATAACACTGAATTTTGACAAATAGAATTTTATTCAGAACTCTCATATAGAAAAAAACAAATTTTAGCAGTTGTAAATAAATGTTCACTTCGAGTACTAGGTTCACCAATTCTTGATGACTCTTTTCATTTGTAAATAAGAAAATTTAAAATTCAACAAAGCTTTGGGAACAAAACAAAACTTATAAGGATTATAAACCTGTAGTAGGTGTCTAGATATTCACTTAAAACTGGAAGGGAAACAAACATTTAGACGCCTTAAGTGCATTCTCAGATAGCAGACTTTAATAGAAAGAACTAGAATAGAAGAGCGTACGCGAAGCTGCTCTTATCGTCTTTAAAATTTCCATTGAATTGTCTAAAATAAAATAACTCTGCTCCCGCCGAAAAAATTGCCTCGCGGTAGTCATAGTATGAAATAATACAATATTAAGAACAGAAAAACTCCATGTAATAATTCAAATATAATTAAATTGGATTAAGAATTAATTATCATCATAAAATTCCTTTCATTCAGCAATTTTAATCATTTGATTTTAGACAAATGGTATCACTACGTAGTATAAAACAAAGTCGCTTTTTCTGTCCCTATTTCCCTATGTCCCTTTGACTGCTTAAATCTTTAAAACAACGCAAACGGATTTTGATGCGGTTTTTTTAATAGATAGAGTGATTCAAGAGGAAGGTTTATACGTATAATGAAAACCGTGCGAAGCCGGGGCGGGTCTCTAGTTATAAATAAATGAACTGTATATAAAGTACAAAGCCCCAATAAGCTAATTGAAGCTATGATAAGAAAAAAGGAGCTATCAACAGGTGCTATACAATTTATTGAGGCACCTATTCTGAAAAGTCAGTCAAACTCTAAAATATGTAGCATTCTACCTACATGCCCGTTCATAAGCGTCCATCCACCTTGCGAAAGACACTTTCAAGCTAATTCTGTGATCTGCACTGACATCTCTCATGACAGTGTATTGTGCATTATCCCCCTGCCTAAAAGGCCCTTAGGACGCCCTCCGGCCAGATGGGATGATCGATCTGCGAAAGACTGCTGGCAGATGCTGGATACGGCAAGCTGAAGACAGGACGCTATGGCGCTTATTGGGGAGGCCTATATTCAGTTGTGGACTAATATAGGTTGATGATGATGATGAACAAGCCCAGCTCCTTGAAGAACCGTAGCTGGGCTTTTGGTATTAGACAGCTACGTTTCACCTTTTCTGTGTGGACGGGGTTGGTGCCTCGATGAGGCTCTTCAGTCACGTCTTTTGTCTGGTCTCTTCTGTGGCGTAACACAACGTGTTCCATTGTCACTCAAGGTTTTATAACAATATCTATATACCCTAAAAGTTTATTCCTGGAATAAACGAGTATTTTGAAGGAAAATGTCCGAAACCGTGTACGAATGTGCCACATAAATGTGTGCTAAACATCATTGCTAAAGCAATATCATACATAATTCTGCGAAATCACAGAATTTGAACATAAACCATACCAAAACCCACACCTAAATTAACCGCAAAAGTGAATTCAAGCGTAATTTTACCCACAAAATTGATAATTTGCACAAACCTTGCAATACCCGTGTCGTGTTCACTAATTGGCGCCCATCGCGGTACTTGTAATTAGTAATGAGTACTAAAATTAAATTATTTGATGATAAATTTGTCAGGATAGGCTAACGCTCCGTTATTTGCACTATCGTAACTAATATTATAAACGCGAAAGCTTGTATGTATGGATATTTGTTACTCTTTCACGCAAAAACGACAGAAAAAATCGGACTGAACATTAAGAAGATGTAGTTCTAGCCCTGGAATAAAACAAAGACTACTTTTCGTCCCATAAATCAGTTCTCATGGGAAATGAAATAGCCTTAAAACTTTTCTATAGAAACAACGCGTGTGAAAACGCAGGCAGATACAAGTAGGTACTTACCTAATACACAAAATGCACGCCGGTAACTATAGGGACTCATTTATTTAGATTATATAGGGACTCATTTAATAGGTGTGGTATTATTATACGAGTATACCCCACCTATTAAAACTCGTTTATGTTGAGAACAAGGTGGATAACCTACGTCTACATCATCACTATCACTACATAGTATAAAATAAAGTCGCTTTTTCTGTCCCTATGTCATGGTGTCCCTTTGAACGCATAAATCTTAAAAACTACGCGACGGATTTTGATGCGGTTTTTTTAATAGATAGAGTGATTCAAGAGGAAGGTTTATAAGTATAATAAAACCGTGCGAAGCCGGGGCGGGTCGCTAGTTATACATAATTTGTATCACGTATGTACTTTAAGAATAAAGTTCTACGTTCTTTGGAGCTTTTTTACCTGATTTCAAATAAGTATTCAAAATAAATGTGTATTGTTTTATTAGTATTTTATTTTTACAATATGCCTAGGTGTATTTAGTGGTAGGTATTTACCTAATCTGTGATACCTAGGTACGGTGTATCTGAACCTGCCAATCAAGGAAAGCTAGAGGTGAAAACACTTACAACGTTGACCCAGGCTAGCAATTATTCTAGGTACAACCGTTGATATTACAGCTATGTTTATAGTTTCTTACGCTAAATTACCTTTTAGCAGCAAACTCAATACGATAAACAGGACATACATCCTTCCAGCTTTCAACTACATCACAATGTACGCCACTGCACACAGTCAACACGTTTCAAACATTTCATTCATAATTCGGAGCCGGGGTTGGGTTATTTCCACAAGGTTTCCAACACGTCTGACCGCGACGAAGGATCACAGACAACTGAATAAGTTTGTATCGGTATATTCGACGAATCCTGAAAGTATGAGGCAATTGGCCTTTTCATGAACTCGGGTGTATTTGAGTTGCACAAGATCTTCGATTATGTACTTTATATGCAACGGTACCACAATGTTTGAAAGCGAAAGTTTTCAATCAGTGCATCGTACATGACCTACGGAGCTGAGACGTGGACACTCACGGTAGGGCTGGTCCATCAGTTCAAAGTCGCTCAGCGAGCTATGGAAAGAGCTATGCTCGGAATTTCTCTGAAGGATAAGATTCGTAATGAATACATCCTACAGAGAACAAAGATTGTCGATATGGCTCAAAGAATTAGCGTTTGCTGTGGAAATCGAACCCGCAACCTCCAGCGTCGAAGGCAGACCTTCCGCCGCGCCACATCGGTCTTTATGCAAGTTTAAAAATTAAGACAGGTATCATAATATACGAAATGTTCCATTGAAATCGGACTTGTTATTTTCGTGAGTGCCTATCATCGAAGCCGCATCGCCGCGGCCTCCGTCTAAACTCCAATTAAACCTTATAACGAAGCAATTAAAGCTCTGATTGTTTGTTTAGGGTGTGGATTGAAGTTGCCCTTTCATTTAAGGTAATTTTCTTTTTCGTTGTATCATTGTTGTTTTAAACGGTTTTTTGTTAACCGTGTTACAATAACACAAGCTCTGATTAGCTTGGGGCTTGATGATGTTGTGTGAATTATCCAGCATTAGGGAGGTGCTAATGAAAATTTATGTTTTATTCGAGGTATCAGCTAAACCATACAGCGTGGTAATGCAGCCAGCTTCTTGAGGACGTTTTCGACTGGTTTTAATATGGATCAGTTGAGCTACCACAATTATACTATTTGCTACCATCTGCAGTAAGCTCAATTGTAAGTATATCTAGTACATATTAGTATATAATATACCTAATTTAATGTTTTTCTATTCCTTGATAAAAAAATTCTTTAAAATGAATGATAGAAAGGAAAGTTAAATAATTTAATGTTTTTTACAAAAACTAACGACTGACTTCAAATTTCTCAATTTATTTTTTGTTATTTTTTTAACTCTATATTATTTTTAAGCGACTTCAAAAAAAGAGGAGCTTATAATTCGACTGTATGACTGTTTTTTAACTTTTTACTGGGTATAACGATTTTGATGTTTGTTTTTTATTTGCAACCTGGTATTTTTAATTTGATTATAACTGAACGAGACTCAAATTTTTTTTTGAGTTATTATTATTTATGCTATTTTATTGACTTCGACTACACTGACTACACTAAGATCATCATTTTTATAGTTAATGTTAATGCTTTAAGGAATTGTAAGTCGGTTTATAGTATTTTAAAATAGGTACAATAAACTTTACAATAAACTATCATGTCTCAAAGTTATTCCAAACTTTCAATTTACAAGAGACGCTTTTATGTGATCTTTCGTTCTCTACTTCAGATTTCATCTTAAATTTATTTAAATTATCTCTAAGACTACTTTACCATGCGCAGCTTATTGTAAATTAATAATTAAAGGTGGTTAATTGTAAGCCTGTCTAACGCCCTGTTTAATTTTACCTACGCTTTTAGTTTGAAAAGGCTGTTAAATCTGTTATATTTATACATGCCACATAAACCCGTAATGCCACAAACGCACTGCAAGGTGGTAGCTTGGATAGAAGATGAGGGGATGAAACAACAATAGTAGAATAGAAGAAAATAATAGAATAGAAAAAACAAGTATGCATCGTTCGATTCCCACCTTGGATCAAATTTTAGTACGATCTGCAAATATTTGTTCCGGGATTCTGGATGTTTTCTACGTATAATAAAAATATTAATCCATGTAATGTATTGTATTAAGTGTATCAGTCATCTACCCATAACACGAGCTCTGCTTATCTTGGGTCTAGATGATGCTGTGTGGTTTGTCCGTTGTTATTTATTATGTTATTGTATTAGACCGGCCATACAGCAAGTTCTGCAAATGTACATTTCTTGAATCCATTATATTTTATAATGATAATAGTCAGCCGCTTGAGCCTAGCTTTCTGGCGTTAATCCACTGATTTATATATTTTTATAGTAGAATAGTTTAGTAGTACTTTATTGTTTTTTCTATAGTAACAAGATTTAAAAACAGTCACACTCCAGGCGTTTATTAACGGTTCGTAAATGGCAAACCAGAAACATGTTGCCATCAACAAAGAAGTCAAGAAGTCAACATTTACTGGGTTATAGGTGTTTGATGAAAAGGCGACTTGGGTAAATCAAGACTAGTAACTTTTGTTATTGTTTCTAATTCAATGATTTTTTTTTCATACAAAAATAATAGGTATTATAAGCATTCATCAATTTTCCAGTTCTAATCTTCTTAGCTCTGTCCAGGCGTCACAGATTGGGACATGTCGGTTCGGTACATGACCTATATATCTTATACATAATATATCTAGTAAAGAAAGAAAGGGGTTGCGCTGAGGCGAGCGGGGGTTGATAGAAATGCCCGCCAAAACTAAAAAAACTTAAAACTGATGACTTATTACGTTTTGGCAAAAGTCATAGAACAAAAGTTGTTAGTCTTGATGCACCCAAGTCGCCTTTAAGAGGTTAATCATTAAATACCTATAACCCTGTATTATATAGGACTACATCCTATTATAACTCTATCAGCATCTAGCAGCTAGACGATGTGACGGGAAACGTGACCCCGCCTTGTGATTCAACTTCTTGACTATGGCTCTGCGTCTGGTTTGGCGCAATTTTGCCGATGCTAGATTCTAGCATCACATGCAGCAAGGCGGTGTCATGTTTCATATTTCGAATAGCCACCATTGAAGCCAAGCAATTAGACGACCTATCCGCCTGCCAGTGCGGACGCGGCCTTACCTATTCTCTTCTTGTCTGACATTGTGGAGAATGAAGATAAAGCCTCAACCATAGATTAAATAACCTAAGGGCACGAAAGGACCCTTGCTTGATCTACAAAGAGAATTAAAATAAACGTTATTTCATAGATTTAGTTTGAGACATTTCGTTTGTACGTGGCATTTATTATGCGGCTAGTAAATTCTTTAACAAGATTATTTAGCTTGAAATATAATAAAGGTACTCATCTTAGTCATTCGGAATTCTCTGTGATTAAGCTTTGTTCCAAAATAAATAAAATAAATTCCAATTCATGTTTTTTGCGATTTAACCTTGATATTGTAATGTAGATGATCAGTTTTCGAGTTGGATCAAAATACGCCCCAACCTTTTTTAACCTCTATAATTTGTTTAAAAGTTTTAAATGCTTTTAAACAAATTATAGAGGTTAAAAAATTATAGTTTTAACAATTTCTTTGAATTTATTTACCTGCATATTTTTGCAATCACCAGACGTGAACCCCCAATTACGGTATAAGGTAGTAACGGCTATTATTTATAAAAAATCATATAAATTGAGTTATGTTAAAAAAGACTCAGGGTTGCCTCATTAATTTTTGGTCCTTGAAGATACTTGCCCAATTTTAATATGTTGCCATCAACATTAATTTTATACCCCTGCGCACGTAAAAAATTCTCCACCTAGAGCCACTAAGCGATTCGAATCTACTTCCGTCCTGAATTGCTTTCTTTTCAGGCAAAAACTCAAGGACGGGGAGTACTTGAGTGAATTTGAAATGCTTTTATGCCATTTTTATTTCCCCGTCTGTAATTAGAGTGTCGAAGGCGTCGCATACTAGCACCTTCTGCTACCTCCGCCATTACTGATGCCGTGAGCCGGGCTATAAAGTTGGAAATATTTTATGCAAATATTTTACCTGCGGGTTGTCGTTAACGTTCACGAAAACATGTCGTAGGCTGGGGAATGAGTGACACATTAAAATAATGACACTCGAAAAAAATTATATTACTAGAACAAATATCATCGGAATTCATATTTCACGCGTTATTAAGGCTATAAGTCAAAAAGTACTGGTCAAATTTATGGAACTACACAAGAAGCACCAGCTTTTGATTAAAAATAGAATGATTAAAATCGATTTACCTAGGAATAAGTTATGATATAACATGACACATCATATTATGATAACTTATAATTAAAATTATAAAAAAAATTATAATTATAATTAAAAACAGAGTACATTCTCGATCTGTCATGAGTTAGTGGCGATTCGCCATGGGACCCTTTTTTCTGCTACTTTTTAGTTCCATACTTTGAGTTTTGATTCGCCATCGTCAAATAAAATATTGTTTTTCGCGTGGTGATTTGCCATCGGAAGGTTCATGTACAGTCAGCATGTAAATTTTTATATTGTGACATACAACCAATATTTTTAAATAAATAATAAAATAAAAGGTGTCTCATAATGTGTGGATAACGTTGAAGGTGCATGTGCGGTATTAACCAAGAAAGCCCGCGAAATCAGCATCGAAAATGTAGAAGACAGGAACCACGTGGCCCTGTGTGCTGTATTAGCACATACACGTCCATGTGACATCGATGATGGCTGGTTCAGTATCATGGAAAAAGCTCCATCGAACTCCATTCATCATTGATTGAATTTCTCTTTATAGCATTGATATTTCTAATAACCTCCATTAAGGTTAGTTGATCATATTTATCAATGATATCATTTAATTTTTGGTCTTTGACGATTGACAGTTTCTTTCTATTTTGGTGAATAACGCCGTTGTCATGTTTTTTTATTTCCAAATCAAAGTGTGCTGCCTCCCTCTTAATCATCGATGAATGTTAAGAAGTTCGGTTTTTTTTCGGAATCTTGCTATTTAAGCTTTTGTTTTTTGTTCCAGGCTTCAGTGCCATTCGTAGTTCTATGGCGAGACCTGAAACAGTTCCACCGATATGCTTGAGCTTTATTATTTCATTTTTGACTAAATCCGGTGAACATTAATTTGTGAGGGGTCTCATTAATTATGCTGACATTTTCATTATTCTTCAGGGTTTTGATCAGTGCGTTGCACCTAGGGCGATTAACGCATCTCCAAACATTGCCAGATTTAATTTTATTATGGAAATCATATCTGTAACCAGCTCTTGATATTTGCTGTTTCAGTGTATTCAGCCATGTCATACAAGAGTTGGTACCTACTATATTTTTATTATCTATAAAGCATGCAGGCACGAAACAAAGATTAACCCTAGAAGGGGTGATTTCGTCCGTCCTCGGCTTATTCTTATTGCCTACGTTACCTGATGCTGACTGCACTTAGTCGGTTTATAAGAAAATGATGGCAAATCACCACTAAGAATAATAAAATATTTTGAGCGATGGCAAATCACCACTACTTTTTTTGTGATGACGAACCCTCTGTCATATTATTAATATGACAGATCGAGAATGTCCTCTGTTTTTGAAATTTTAGCTTGTTTTAAATGCTTTTAAAATTCTAACAGCATTTAAAACAAGGTTACACAAAACAAAGATAGACAAAATACGAAAATGGAACGATGAATTCGTCCGGAATTAAAATTGGTTCCACCAATTTTCGAATTTCGAAGTTTATTCTCTTAGATTTTTTAAAAAGTCAACAACGCAACCAACCAAAGAATTCAACTTATACCAACTGAGTGTAAATAATAAATCAACAGTCAAAAGAGGCTTTCTATGTTGACTGTATGGTTCATTATCGTGGTCGTTAGAGGTTGTCAAGTACATATAGAGGTACTAGGTACGCTCGTGCTCGTTGAAATAATACACCCGGGTGCTGGGTTCAGGGGCCTTCCCTCGTTCCTGTAGAGAGGCATGTATAATACAACACTCATTTGACTTTGAATACGATTTTTGTGTAGGAATTAGTATTCTGGAAAACGTTTTTTATTAAACTTTATGTGTAAATTTTGACCCTCTGATGTTGGTTACAATTCCAAGGATCGTAAAGGTATTAGTTCAAAACATAAATAAATAATTCTGGACAACTATTATTATACTACTAATCTATACTTATAATGAAACTGTAACAGGTCAAATTCTGTACATTGAAGATATTTTGAAAATTTTTTTTGGAGGGCACTCTATTATCGATACTCAAGCCAAAACTGTAATTTTTTTCATTCATGTCTGTCTGTCTGTCTGTCTGTCTGTCTGTCTGTCTGTATCGTAAACGCGCATCACGCCGAAACTACTTGATGGATTGAAATGAAACTCGGCATGATTATAGATCATACTACGAGGAAGGACATAGGATACTTTTTATCCCGGAATTCAGTAAGGTTCCCCTGGGAGAGAGGGTGAAAGAAAAATGTTTAACCACGCATCACGCCGAAACTACTGAATGAGTTGGAATGAAACTCGGGACGATTTGAGTTCATAGTACAAGGAAGGACATGGGATACTTTTTATCCCGGAATTCAGTAAGGTTCCCCTGGGAGAGAGGGTGAAAGAAAAATTCTTTAACCACGCATCACGACGGAATTGAATGAATTCGAATGGAACTCGGGACGATTGGACATGGGAGACATTTTATCCCGGAATTCAGTTTGGTTCCCCTGGGCTATACGGGTTTTCAAAAATTTCTCACATCATCTGAACGATGCGTGTGCAACGCGTCGTTCAGATGCTGTGAGAAATTTTTGAAAACCCGTATAGCCCAGGGGAATCAAACTGAATTGAACTGATAAACGCGAAATTTTTTAAGTATGAATGGATAGATGGATGGATGTTTGTTACTCTTTCACGCAAAAACTGCTGAACGGATCTGGATGAAATGGCACAGAGATAGATTATAAGCTGGAATAAGAAATAGGCTTTATTTTATCTCGAAAATCCCACGGGAAAGGGAATTACGCAAATAAAATCGCGAGTACTCCAAATACTAATCATGCGCAGACGAAGTCGCGGGTACCAGCTAGTATATTAATACTGCACTATTCACACAGCATTATCTTACTAGCTAAGCAGAGCATGTGTTATAGGTAGGTACCTACTTGTACCGTGATCCGAAATATCGGAACTAAACAACTCTAATCAAGGTAAATATCCCGTTTAAAATGAATTTTAAAGTTTAAGAAGGAACCTAATCAAGTTTACAATTAAAAACGTAAGTTTTCTTTTACAACATAGAAATAGGCTCGCGTGATCGCACCGTCGTCGATGCAAATTGCAAGTTTACTTATTTCCATTTCATATAATAAAACGAAATGAGCATTTTCAACGCGACATGAGGGATCAATAAAACATTCATTAGCCTGAACAAAATTGTTTGTTATAAAATACAAAGCTTCTTAGATTAGACATTCATTCATTTAAATATCTTATTGGCTCCTAAAACACAGTTTTGAACTAGTTCAGGAGCTTGTGGACTCATTACTGTCTGCAAAACTATAATAATGTCAATAAAAACCATTTTTACTTTATTTTGCTTACTATACTATAATTTATCCTTTATGCATTCCTCCTCTGGTATTTTAAGCAAGACAAACGATGTTAGATATAATCTTGATGAATCAATATACTACTGTTACCTTAATATCCTATACAAAACTGCTTTCCTGGTAGATACTCTGCGAGATAAACGTAGTACCTACTTACCTAGTTGTAAAAATCTTACGGAAATAATAAGACTGAAATGTGTGGACAGGTACTTAGGCTTATTTACTAGTAAAAACAAAAGTGTTGTCTAAAGGGAAACCTATTATTAAAGATATCAATAGTTCTTTTACCTCATCATCAAACAAAAAATGACGAAATAATGATAATAAACAAATGCAGTAAAATTGACAAAAATTACCCGTGAAACGTGTTTTTAGTGGACTATAACGTCTTGTAACATCTTATTCACTCACTAAACACGACACCATGGTTGCATAATAACATTTATTGTTTTAATCGTAAGATAGATCAAAATTTACAAAAATATTTTCGACTTTGAATCAGCCGGCACGCTATGTGACGATATTCTCTCAAATTAGGTAACATGAAAGTCTAGTTCTAATATCTCTTTTTCTCTCGCGGAGATGGGTTTTAAACGAATACCTTTCGCTCCCACGCTTTGTTGGTCTTTTGAACGTAGTGAAAAAATTCTAAATAAGTATTCCTTTTATAGAAGTACCTACACGTTTACATACAACGAAATATTTAGGCTTAGGTATTTATTTATCGAGCATTTTGAGAATATTTGTATAATCCTGTGATAACAAATAATTACACAAATTCGAATTTAGTGAAATTCTATTCGAATTCCAAGAATTTTAGAACGTAATTTTATTTGGAGACAGTAGATATTTCTACTAAAATTATAAAAGATACACTCAATTTTGTCGAGGAATCATCAAAATATTAAAGGATATTTGTAAAGCAGGACACGTTAAACACGGGTAAATTTAAAGATACTTTTACATAAAATAAATTAAAAGAAAGCTAATAAATACTACCTCAAAGGTTGCTTTTATTTTATTTTTTATAATTATACTACTTCTTTAACTTTATTACGTTTTACATAAACTTTTGAGCACACCATCAAGTTTTATTTTTCTTGGGCCATTTGCAAAAGTAGACTTCTAAGCATTTTTGCTACCTTCAGTTTAAGGGGATACAAAGAAAACGAGAAAATTGTCTAATAAACATTTTAGAATTAACCCAAGCCGTTGCTTAATTGCTAAGTTTGTAAGGATTTTAGTAAAAGTATTGAAAGAAAAAAATCTCTTTCTACTTATTAAAAAGATTTAGAACTTTCCATGTTCAGGATAAAATTCCATATTTTTTTACTATCATGGGGACGTTTCCAACTGGTATTGAAATGGATCAATTTTAATGAGCTATCTTTAGACTGTTTGCAACCTTCTGCAGTAAGCTCAATGGTTTCAATTGTATATACGGCTTTTTTTCTATAACTTGATTGTAATTTTCGTTATTAATAAAGAAGTATTAGATATTCTGCAGTTAGCTCAATGGTTTCAATTGTAAATACTAGTTATAATTTTTTCTATTCCTTGATTGTAATTTTCGTTGCTAATAAAGTCATACGTTTTACTTCGTCATTAGAATTAAAAATAGATATTTTCCATATTCTATGTACCTACGTTTAGTTTCAATGTACGTTTTTTGACACAGTATAATTACGAAAAAAGTTTTTGAGGCTACGTTCTTCTCAGTTTGTTTCACAAGTTGTTATTTTCCGACCAAAAGACAATCTGTTGACATAAGATCGTCTATATTTTTACGAGCTACTCTTTGAGTACTACTACTTGCATAAGAGTCAATAAACTCGAGCTATACGAGCAATTTCCCCTTGAAATAAACCCATTGTTATCGTCAAGCCAAAGACTTTCGGAAATGGATTCTACCCGGATTGACGAGTTTGTCTATTGCTTCTTTATTTTATTAGCGGTTGTTATTGGTACAACTGTTATAGGTATAGACTTTATCATAATAACACTGGAAGTAATACGTTCGAATGATTTAGTCCTTATTGCAATCTTATTTTAACTATTTAAATAATTGTATTTGTATGTATAGTGGCAAATAAATGATATGTCTATGTCCAAGTGTAATAACTACATTTTTTTAACTTATTTTGTCCAATCAGCTGTGCTGTGCCCTTTACCACAAATATTTGCAAAAGCCATGATGAACTTGTTTAAAAAGATCGTAAACATAGTATTCAAGTTAAAGGTTGTAAGATGGGCGTAAATTTTACTATCTTTTACTCAATGTAAATCCACTTGTAAATAAATTTAATAAGTTCTGAATATATAATCATAAAAAAATTATAAAGCTCCAATAACGTAGATCAATGAGTTTCAATGAGTCTATCATTCCACAGAATCATGTCATTAAAATAATTGTTTCTAGTTTACAAATCAATCTAATCATACATTCAGTTCGTCCTTCAAACGAAAATAGACATAATAATCACATTTGGACAATACCATTTCCATTAACGATCTGTTAATTTTGTAATTATCAAAACGAGAATTTATAGAATTCCGACCAAGTTGAAACAATTAAGCAGGTAGCAACAGATTAAAGGTCGGTGTACTTAGGAGAACTTCCAATCATTTATCTTGGTAAAGGACAATGACCTAAACAAACCTCGGTCTTTACACTCTCTGTTCGTAAATTATGCAATGTTTTTCTTCAATTAACCGTGTAGTCTACCCTATTTAAGGCACATAAAGTAAAGATGTACAAGCTTTGTACAAATGGTACGAAAAAAACATTCGCTTCGCTGAGGAAAATGGTAGCGCTCGTCTGCGGGACGACATTTATACGAAATGGAGCAGACTTCAATGTGGATCTGGCACAGCGACCGATCTCAAACATATCTATCTATTCAAACTGATAGATCACAACATTAATTGAAACTGTTGTTATTGTTCAGGAGCACTACCAATATTCTAATAGTGGTCCAATTCACATCGATCCTTGCGTACCTAACGTGGTTTCAAAATCGGTGGTAAATAAAACTGAATTTACCTATATTTCAGTTTTTATTCTTTTATAAATACTTATTTTTATATATTTCAGTCAAGACATACCAGTCGTCGAAAAAAATATTATAGTACAAAATGTACCTCAAACTCGCAAGAAATCGCGCGACACAAAACGCGGCTGTGTATCGGATGCTTTAATTAAATTATGAATTTTATTACTCTACCACTATCAAGGTAACTCAAGTGACCGACGAAGCTAGAAAGCTTGTGGTTTTATTCGCTCTATGTATTTTTGAATTCAAGGGTCTCAACTTCAGATGTTCAGATGTACCAAGGGTAAATTTTAGCGAATTTAGAGCTTAGACAGACTTCAAAGAATTTAAAATAAAAGAGCGCACTCGTACGAACCCTCAGTTGTATGAAGTCTCGACAACCCTCACGTTAAATGAGACGTGTGGTTGAAGTAGTTGTTATTCAGCTGAGTCGTCCTCAGAATAGTGTCTGGGCGTATTTTATTTGCATATTTTGAGGCTTTCAGCGGGGCTTGAGACAGCCTCCGTGATCGGTTTAATAAATGGGAATAAATGATATGGAAAACAGGAGAAGTTGAGATATTTTTGGATTTTATGAATAAGAGGTTTATTTCTGAGAAGAAAGTTTCTGATAATGAATATTTAAAACTAGCAGTTTTACTACTGCGGACAAAGCGTCTTTAATAGACATTAAAATTAAGTCAAGCAAAAACCACCTTGCACGAGCCTTGTCAGCAGAAGATCTGACGCTTTTACAATCAAAGCATCTTTCATTAAATACAAAGAAGGCAGTAATGTAAAAGTCGTGGATGCTAATGAAATGGCTCAGTCGTATTTGGAGTAAATGCAGACTCTCGAACGAGACTGATTGGTGGCAAGGTGCCGATAATTTAGATTCGGATTTTTGAATGTAAAGTGAGATCTTAGTACGAGTTTTTTATAGTTTACATTTTACAAAGTGTATAACCACTTTTATTGACATAGTCACACTGAGGATATTTATACTATGCGATGTGATTTGCAAAGCAAATCACTACATGGTATAAAACAAAGTCGCTTTTTCTGTCCCTATGTCCCTGTATCCTTATGTCCCTTTGAATGCTTTAATCTTTAAAACTACGCAACGGATTTTGATGCAGTTTTTTTAATAGATAGAATGATTCAAGAGGAAGGTTTATAAGTATAATAAAACCGTGCGAAGCCGGGGCGGGTCGCTAGTGTTATTATAAATTAGAAATACAACGTTTGATGGATAGATAAATCATTGAATTGCCATAGCAGTAGTGCAACACATTATGCAAAGGTAAAAGACATCAAAAAAGTATATCAGTCAAAATAAAGGTCTTCAGAACATAGGAAATTTTCGTACTAAGCTCTTCTACTACATATTTACTGGAACTAAGTTTCATGTAGTAGTTCCTTGCAAACTAGAAAACATAGAGTTTTTAATGATTTTGAGTGATTTCTTGCATTTTGGCAATGCGCCCACTTAGACAGCGGGAGCTATTTGTTTTCGAAAACGTTTACTTTTTGTTACTATGCCAACTCATACTAAGCACTTTAGATTTTCTATTGACGCAGCGTTCTCGCACTGATTAATGTAAGATTAGTATTTTTGAATTTCTTATAATCGTAATGTTCGAAGGAAATTTGAGATATCGAAGCATTTTTTGCTTGGAATTAAAATATAGGTACATCACAAAAAAGGTACCTACTATGGGAGATATTGCTATATTGTACCGGCCTCGATATCGATATAATCCTACTTTTTTATAATGACACTTTATTCTCAGGTGCTCTCTAGTAAAAAACATAAATGTTAATTAAAGTCGCTAAGCTAAAGTTACTTACAAAGCATAGAAATTCTTGATAGTATTCTTACAATCCTGGATGAAAGTGAAGACGTCTACTATAGCCGACCTCATATAGAGCGGAGTAATCTCTGGAAATTATTCAAATTCAAATTCAAATAATTTATTTCAGACACCAGGTTACAATTTAGCTCCATAGTCCATATATCGTTTACACAATAATAAACAAATTGGTTAATAATAATAAATTTAAAAAATAAATAAATAATCAAATTGAAATTTTAAAAATTAGAATAATTATAATAATACCTACTTAACTTAATTATAGCTTAAAAAATATGTTTACTCAACCAGTATTGCATGAAGGGGGAAGCTGTGTCCAGCCTTCTTGCAATGACCTGCAGGTAGCTGTTGGCGCTGCCACGCACCCTGCGCATCAGCGACGCCGTTCTCTTGCGCAGGATCGCAGTGAACCCGTCGACCCGCGCCTCCGCGAACATGCCTGATGCGCTACAGAAGCGTGGCAGCCCCATCAGCCACCTGAAGGCATTGTTATATTGGACGCGAAGGGCGTTCCAGGTCTTCTGCGTATGCTTGATCCATAGGCTGCACGTGTAGAAGGTCTGGCAGTACGCTCTAAACAGTGTTGTCTTTACCTGAGTACTGCAACGCGCAAACCTACGGGCCAACATATTAGCTCGGACCGTTAACGCCCGTCGCTCCCTCTCCATGTCTACATCATCCGTGAGTGTCTCGGTGACCCAGTGGCCCAGGTACTTAAACTCTGACACGCGCTTCAGCTGATTTATGTAAATTATGTATAGACTACTCATGTTGGAACAAATTCAATTTTTTATCTCTCTTCATCGTCTAATATAAATATTATCACTACAATAGTATAAAATAAAGTCGCTTTCTCTGTCCCTATATCCCTATGTCCCTTTGAATACTTAAATCTTTAAAACTACGCAACGGATTTTGATGCGGTTTGATTCAAGAGGACGGTTCGCACGGTTTTATAATACTTATTAACCTAATAAGTATTAATAAGTATTATATTAACCTAATAAGTATTATAAAACCGTGCGAAGCCGGGGCGGGTCACGTTATATTAGATAATTGAAAAAAGCTAACACTAACATTCCGTCACTCCTCACTAAAACCATGATTTAATTCTTCCTCATATAAATGTGTGTACGTTTTTATAAAATCCTCTAGATATTTGCAAGATTCCCACATCGGAGCAGTAAATTACTGTTTGCTAGCACAGTATTACATTTCATTGCTCTTCCCTGCGCCTAGCGAGTTCGTGGCTCGCAATAACCTCATAATAAGAACGGATGTGATGTCACAGAGATTATTCCCTTTGCCAAATACCGCAGTGCGGTTCTTAGCGATCGTAATTTCTACTGGATTTGGATTTGTAGACACCGTTGGGTAAGATGAGTCATGGTTTGTTTAGTATGATGATTATATTGAACCTTGGAGACAATGCTCAGAAAAAGTTGAAGAATTTAATCACACTTTAATGCTAAGGTTTGGATGAATGAATGGATGAATGTTTGTTACTTCCTCACGCCAAAATGACTGAACGGATCGGGCTAAAATTTTGAAAAGATGTAGTTCTAGGCCTGGAATAAAACATAGGCTACTTTTTATGTATAGGAGGGAGCCAGGAGCCACGGGGCGCAGCTAGTTGTTAATAAACATTTAATCCACGGATCAGTGGCCCCTATAAAATATTTATGGAAACTGTCAGACTACCAGCTCACATCTATAGGTATACAATGTAACAATATAGGTAATGCAACAAAAACATATCTTGGGACGTCGGAATCATTTCCGCTTTGCGTTTAAAGCCGTATCAGAAAATAACACTAAACAGAGTTAGTAAAGACTATTCCTGATGCACATTGTTAGAGGAATTCACAAAGTGAATGTGAGCGATCGCTATTTGGTTTAAAAGTGATTGCGATGCCCGCAAAGACCTTAGTTCAAAGTGGTTAGTATGAGTTTACACAATAAAACGGAAGGTTTTTCGTTTACTGGCTATAATGTTCTCCTGGCCGTATTATGAACATTGAAGCCAGTCTCAATTGAAGACGTGCAAGTTAGAGCGTAAACACAGACGCATTTAGTTCTCATACTGTCACAATTCTGATTTGTAGAAGTAGTCGAAATCACTCAAAATCGTTTTAAAACTATATTTGAGTTCAGTACTAATTGTTGTCAAACTTTAAACAGAAACTACATTCATTATAAAAGGAGTTCTGCAAGGTGCTAAATATGTAGATACATATATGAAAGGAAACAAAAACTTTTATAGCTTTCGTAAATTATACTAAACTCATTCTAAGGCCTCAGGTTGTCGTTGGGTCAATGAAACCTAAATATTTCCGAGAACACTTTGTTAGCAACAAATGCTTTGAGTGAACTTGCTTTGACCACACGGCAAGAGCGTAGTGTATCTAGCAGGTATCGGTAAAGCTTTGGTAATACATTTTGTAATAAAGCAACGGCATTCGATACCGTCTAAACCCAACGAAAGGATTGTGGGATTTAGGTATAGCAGCCAAAATTTTTCATCATACGTATATTTAAATACCACTATCACAGAAAAAAACAGTATCGTTGGCGAACCACTTTACCAAACCAATATCTTTAACCAAATAACACATAGGAATTGAATTTTAGTAGCGATTGTTTCCAGCCCCGCCTAAATTCCAAAATACCCTTAACTGGGAGCAGCGAACGTTTTGCGCGACATTTTACAGCATCGCCAATGGTTGTCTCATGTTAAATTTATCTCTCCTGTAGAGGGCCTTCGTTATTTTCCGCTTGTTACTGGCTGCTGTTTTAACTCAATAACGTGCGAGTCCCTAAGGGTTGTCCCGACGGATTTATACTCAAAACTAGTGTACTATTTTTAGCTTGAAAAAATATCATAGGCAGGATTCGGCCTACGCGGCAAGGAGAAATTTATGATTTTATTATGGATAGTCCGTACACGAACTTGTCAGAGGTTTTCCTTTTAGAACTTCGACCGACGAACAAATAGTTATCTTCTAATGCCTGACCGATTAAATTTTTTATGACAGTCGACATCATTCTAATATTACGAAGGTTTGGATGAATGGATGTATGTTTATACCCTATTCAAGACATAATTTCGAACGAACTGGGCCGAAATTTTGAACAGACTTCATGTCATAAATCAGTTGCTATGGAATAGAAAGAGCCTTCCAACAAAACAACGCGTGCGAAACCACGGGAAGATACTAGTTGTTTATGAAGAACTTCAAATATTTATTATTTAAAATACATAATCAGGCGTTTATGTGACTTTAATTTTATAATTCGAATAAATAACAGAATGAAATAAGTAGTTTATTTAGTTCAGCACATGCTGAGCAAACACCTATTTCGGCACAGAGTCATAGAGGCGAAATAAGATGTGATGCGAATCGTTTGTGTTACTTTGATTGTAGACCTCCTTATTCATTGTAAGTTTTTTGTAATTTATCTAAGTATTTGTCGAAATAAATGTTCTCTATTCTATTTGTTGTTCTATTTACATCTGCCCGCTATTTTCCAAGATAAAAGTAGAAAAACTGATTGTTCATTAACGGACGTCATGAAGAAATATTCAGTAGTATAAACCCTACCTCCTTCGCTTTCCACTAAGCCTTGTAAATAAACGTATACTAATTAAGTTCCCGGACTAACTTTCGACTAAAGATTTAACAGGTATTATGTCTAAAAGTCAGTCTGGAATGAAGCAGCTTAAAATAATAAAGGCATTTGAATTTCGTGCTAAGCTCTCTCCCAAGACGACTTTAAGTTTAAATTACAAGGTTTTGTCTTAATTCTTCAGCTATTAAGGATTTCTTGCTGTGAATAAGTGGAATAATTTGGTATAAACGATTTTTACTCTGTCTATAACAAGCTGTTTTATGATGCCGGAATCAATCGATCGTATGTCACAATAATAATTTGATCAATCACACTGTATTATAAATCATACTATTGCGATCATATAAATGTGTAAGTTTGTATGGGTCTTTGTTACCTTTTTACGCTTTAACTACTGAACTGATGCGGCTTCTATTCAAAATTTTAACCCTATCAAAGAAAGAGGAACAAACATCCAAGTGAACAAAAATCAAAATGAGCACTTTATTTCCTAGTTTTAATTATTTATAAATTGAATTTTATGACGTGACCAAGTGTCCTGTAAGGTTTTAAGGTCAAAGTCAAAGTAAAATTTCCTTAAGACCTTACAGGACACTTGGACACGTCAAGGAAATAAAGCACTTTGGCTATTGACTATCCGTCGACACGTCCATACAACTGTACATTATCCATTCATCCAAACCAACTTTCACGTTTATAATATTCTTAAGGATGCTGTGTGGATTATCCATTTTCTTTAATTTATTAATTAATTGGGCCCACTACACAATGCGACGTCTTCGATTAAGCAGCTGTTCACCATTTTTGTCACAGTGATGACTTTTTTCAACTGTAGTAGTTAATCTACAACTAGTTTTAAATTATATCTATTCCTTGATTATAATTTTCTTTGGTATTAAAAATGTAGGTAACTCTTTCAAAATAAGCCTTAGAGTTAAATCGGGTCAAATCCATAAAAGGTGCCATAAAAAGGGTAAAACGACGAAAACTTTTGTAGTCAACGTAAACTAATGCAAACGAATACTCAGATTCTCAAAACTTCAATATTCAAGTAGGCATTGCAAATATCGGAAGCACGGAAAAGTTTTAAACGTTTCCGTAAGCTTCTTACGATATTGGTTGCGAGTGAAATATTATCCTGTGTAACTTATTTATCTTTAGGAGCAGCCAGCGACGTGCGTGCCATGCGAAGTCGCGATATACACTTGTATACTTCCTGGAACATGAAAATTTCAGATGATACAGACTGATGAGTTTCGGCAAAAAGCTCTGACGTAGCGTGAAATTCTTAAACCCTTATGCTTTTGTACATTACAAGGTCTAGGTACCTAACAAAATCTTTTAGTTCTACGAAGGAATTTACTGACAAAATTAAACACTATAATGGGCGAAACACGGTTTGATCAGTTTATAAGTAGGTAGGTAGAGAGATACATTGGTACGACGACGTAAGTAGAATCTGAGTAGAGCTTTTTATTTTAGCTAAAATCTCACACTGTACTTGTACGAACGTATCTTTATCTACCTTAAAACCGATCAAACCTAAAGACAATAATTAAAACACAGTTTAGACAGTTTATTGGTAGGTACATTTTGTATAAGTAGAGTCCGAGTAGAGCTAATTAATTATAATTAGCTCTACATTTTGTAAACTGTTCAAACCGTGTTTTGTTCATTATTGTTAATTTTTGAAAGTCAATGCCTTGATTAGCTGTTATTTTAACTCGAGTTGCTAATTCTTGCAAAACGCTACATTGGCTAAACGGGATTCGTTGTTATGAACAAACATGTAGATCGCACTATTATTCCTGGTATTCCGCAGCGCAAACAATTTACCACCTTAATAGGCAATAGTGTGACCTAAATAAAGGCATCACTCATTTTCACGGACGCCGGCGCGCTCCGCTTCTGACGAGATTGAATTGAAATGGTCCGACCAATTTCGGTAAATGTACGTCAAAATCGTAAAGGTAGATCTAAAAGCCACAAAGTTTTTATTGTGATTTTACCCAAATGAACTCGAGAGCTAACCGCTAGAAGTCCGCTTCACCTTAATCCTGTGGCTATTCCGGCCATTCGGCTATAAGCCCCGCGCAGTTTCCGTTCCGCATGAAAATTGTTATAATTTGTTGGATTTATGTCTCGATGCGCTCGAATCGTTTCGATTTTGTTTTGCATTTTGTACTTCCTACTATTATAGGCCATTGTGAATCCTACCATCCATACAAATCTAAGCCGTTTCTCTATTATATAAAGCTTTATCTCCCTTGCCGCCATAAATTCGCGCATCCCCGTATTGTCTTCTGGGACATATAGGGTGGCCCATAAGTCCTTTGAAATTTAAATTTCGAATAAAATTCAAACGGTGTGCAGGAATGGCGCGCGGGGTACGGGGGAAGCACCAACGGTCTTTCGGAATTCAGTCGCCATGGAGTGTTTCACCGGTGCGGACCGTGCTTTTTGTGTGCGCGAGTTTTATCGCAACAATAATTCTGCTACCGTTGCGCGGCGTAAATTTCGAGAACATCACAATTTACGCAACTTTAACGACACTCCAAGTGTTCAAACGATTAAGAATTGGGTTAATAAGTTCGAGGAGAGCGGTTCTACGTTGGATAAAAAACGGTCAGGTCGACCAAGGACATCACGCACGGAAGAAACCATCGATGTAGTGAAACAGTCAATTCGTGAAAATCCTACCCAGTCTACTCGTAAGCGTTCCAGTGCATTAAACTTAGCCAGAACATCATTACAGCGGATTTTAAAGAAAGATTTACTTCTTCACCCTTACAAGATTCAATTAGTACAGGAATTAAAAGATACTGACCCTACGCACAGACTAAATTTTGCAAATGAAATGTTCGACCGCTTTACATCATTTAATAACGTGTTATTCTCTGATGAGGCTCACTTCCACATCAACGGCCATGTCAACAAGCAGAATTGTCGCTACTGGAGTTGCGAAAATCCAAATCGCAAACATGAAAGGCCCTTACATAGCCCTAAAGTGACAGTTTGGGCGGCTATGTCAGCGCATGGCATCATAGGCCCTTACTTTTTTGAGGACAGCAGAGGTCGCGCCGTTACTGTTACTTCGCAGCGCTATGTGGCAATGATCGAGAACTTTTTTACACCAGAGTTGCAGAATTTTTCAGGCTTCAATACGCGGACCTGGTTTCAACAGGATGGAGCAACTGCCCATACCTCTAACACCGCTATGCCCGTCGTCCGTCAACTTTTCCCTAGTAAAGTGATCTCTCGAAGAGGAGATATTGCCTGGCCACCACGTAGTCCGGATCTGACCCCAATGGACTTTTTCTTATGGGGTTATCTTAAGAGTAAAGTGTATGAAACCAACCCGCGGTCAATCGTTGTCTTGAAAGAAAATATTCGACGAGAAATGGCAAGCATTACAGAACTTACTTGCCGCGCAGTGATGGACAATTTTAGACGTCGCTTACAGGAGTGCCGCGATTGTAACGGATTACATTTAGATGATGTAATTTTCAAAAAATAATTCCCATTTTATTAGAATTACTTCAAAATAAAAACCTTTATCATATTGCAATTAGTTTTTTTTATATGTTTTTTTTTACATTTCAAAGGACTTATGGGCCACCCGGTATTTCAATAACTGGCTGTGGTATTGCGTATAAATTGTTCTTTTAGAGAGTGGACGATAAATTCCGACTCATAATTTGCGAGGTACGTAATAAGCATTTATTGACCTATAAAACGCGTTTTTGAACTCATAATTATAATGAGTTACGGAGTCATTATTATGTAGGAAATAATGTTCGAAATACTAGTAGGCTACGTAATTACTTTCAATCATTATTTCCTAAATGTTCGGCCAACGGACAGTAAAATCATAAGCTAATTTAACGCCTTATAATATAATAATAATAATAATCTATAATCTAATATACTAATATATATAATAATCTAATAATAAAAATATTATTATTATATATTATTAAATAAAATATTCGGCTACCCTAAATATAAGTTTCAATTGGAAACGAAGAAAGCGCAAACCATTAGCTAAATTTCTTTAAACTGAAACAGGTACCACACACCACACAGCATCGTCTAGCCTAGCAATCTGAGCAGAGCTTTTGCTATGGATACTTGATAACTGATGTACTAAATACAACACATTACATTGATTATACATAGAAGAATCCCAGATACCCGAAACAAATATTTGCAGATCGGATCGTTGATTCGACAATACACATTGTACATCGACAATATACCTATGTACAGCCCGCGGCTTCTGCCTTCCGAAAATTTATGAAAGTCTGAGTCTGTCTTATTCCAGGCCTAGAACTACTATTCTAATTTCAGGCCGATCCGTTCCGTAGGTAAGTGATAAGAGGTTACATCCATCCATCCAAACTGCACATCCAAGCTGGTGATTCTCCTATACAATGTTAACCCTTGAAAGCAACAATGATGCACAAAGCAATACAATGTATAGCGCTAATGGAAGGCGGCATAGTATACGGCCTCCCCTTGATTCGACCATATCTGATCGAAACACGCGCTTTTTAAATCAACCACCTACTAGGATAGCATAAATTACCTCAGGAACGTTTTTACTGCACCTTTTCGTTTTATTAGGGTAAACAAATGTTTAAAGGAATTTTGTAAGAGGGGAAAAAATTGGTCGCGTTTTCCTGCCAAAGTCATGCTGTGTTGCAAATTACATTAATTACGTACCTTTTTGTTTTTTTGTATGCCTTTGTGGAATTTTGTCATAGGGGAGACCTTCTGACTTTAAAATGCAGGTGCCGACAGATCCTACTAATATTATAAACGCGAAAATTTGTAAGTATGGATGGATCTTTGTTACTCTTTCACTCAATAAATAGGTACTCAACGGATATAGATGAAATTTGGCACAGAGATAGATTATAGTCTGGAATAACACATAGGCATTTTTTCCGAGATTCCCACGGGAACGGGAATTACCGCGTGAAACCGCGAGGCGCTGCTAGTAGGCAATAAAATTGACAAAGATGTATTACGGAACGTAGTAATTGATCTTAGAAAATTGACAATAAGTTACCAATTGTCATTTTGTTTAGGTATATGCATGCAGTCGGCTATAAATCTATTTACTGTCCAATAAAATGTTGAAACTGAAAAGTTTTATTAATTTATTATCAGGAGAATAGTATAATAACAAAGATCAAACATCTCTAACTATCCAGATGCCAGGGATCATTAGCGGTAGAATAAAAGCTATGGTCATTTAGAAATACCTTCGCATCAGATACCCAACTACTAGACAACAACTTAGATAAGTACCTACTTTGTTTAGTATTAATATAAAAATTTACCTTGAGTGAAGAAAATAAATCGCAAAACTTTATTATGTTATGACACTAAATATATTTAATGTTAAAAAATACATTGTTTACTTTAAGATAATACAGAAACAATAAATAAATATTCTTAAGTAAAAAATAGTAGAAACGGGATTTTTTATTACATAATATTGTTATTATTAAGTGCATAGTTTGTATAAAGCCAAATCAAAATAATTTTACTTGACTGATAAAGACAGCTCTAAAGTTGAACAAGGCCACTGAAAGTTGCATTAACAAGTTAATTGACATCCTCAACAAACTCCTTGGCTCATGGAACGAGGAAAAAGTTTGAAGCAGGTACCGCTTTCTAACGCAATATTGCTAAAGTTATAAATGCAACGGCATCTTAAATCCATTTTAGGCAAAGAGAAAAACGTTAGATATCCGTAACGTGTATAAACACTTGAAATTAAACGCTTCTGATTATGGCTCTACCTCACTGCAGCGATTTTGAAGTGCGTTTTGTATCGTAATATTTGTTGTGATTTTGTAGAGCGATTATTAATTACACACAGCTACTTTTTGGAAGCACGATTTCTAGGCACGGCGAGCCGCCCCGCCCGCCTGTAAGGAGGCCCTGTAAAAATCCCCATAATCGCCCCGCAAATCGTAAAACGCAAGAAACAGCTGTGTGTAGAGAAATATGGTTTGCGTCTAATATAAACTGATCCGTGGACAATTATCACAAAATTGCAGGACGCGGAAATGCGTCAGACAATATTTGTGGTGTCGATTAAATCTCAGTGTATAAGATCGTAATGCGTCTGAGTACTGCAGAGAAATATCACTTCAAAATCGCCTCTGTGTGGAAATATCACGTTTATAGATTAGATGTCGCCGCTGCATAAATACAAGGAACCCATTTATTTCATTTGTTATTATAATTAGTAATTGTTGTATTTTTATGCGTTAATTTGTAGGTAAGTGCTCAAGTCCTGTTGCTTTTTCCGGAAAAACATAAAAAGTCAAGGATTTTCATTATCAGTTATCTCACAACGGCCGATGTGGCCGGTGGGCAAAATTCCCGCCTCGGGACTATGTTTGTACAATCCCCAAATATTTGTGCCGGGGTTCTGCGTTTTCTTCAGCGGTATCTTACTATATGACAGTGACATTGAGAAACGTTTTTGGTGTCAGCTCTCAGATATAGGCCTTTCTAGAACGTTATTGTGAAAGATCGCCACCAGCTAAGTAAACGCAGGGAGGTATTATTAACGGTATTTGCTAGGTATGTGCCAGGGACGTCTTAAGAGGATTGTGAATTATTGTCGCATGACAAGGGTCTACATCCCGCACGGTAAAGCAAACATGGCATCAATTACAACATATTTATGCCTAGGGAGATCTACTCTAATACTGTTATTTATAAAGAAAGACTAACGTATGATTAATTTCACTCCAAGTCATAAGTCCGTAGTAGCATGGACGAATAATTACTAGTAGTAGTTAGATTCAGTATTAATAAATAAAGAGTAAGAAGAAAGTAAGATAATCCGCATTTACTAGTATATATATATACTCGGCTAATCTTGGATTAACTAGTCTAAGAGTAGTTGCGTAATAAGCTCGGAATACAGATTTTTTATTAATAAGGCTATAAAAGTTGCTACAAAATTCTAAGATTACACTTTTGTAGGTTTTGCATCATCATGTAAGTACCTAAGAAACATATGAATTAGATGTTTATCAATGTAGCGGGTCCTGCGATGCGGTGTTGACGAGGAAATGTAACTCACAATTCATTCACAGGTAGATTTATTTGAAGGCTATAATTATATATAAAAAAAGTTATGTATTTTTATATACAATAACTAGCAACCCGCCCCGGCTCCGCACGGTTTTATTATACATATAAACCTTCCTCTTGAATCTCTCTATCTATTAAAAAAACCGCATCAGAATCCGTTGCGTAGTTTTAAAGATTTAAGCATTCAAAGGGATATAGGGACAGAAAAAGCGACTTTATTTTATACTATGTAGTGATAATTATAGTTCCGGACAGACCACACTGCATCATCTAGCCCCAAGCTAAGCAGAGCTTGTGTTATGGGTACTAGATGACTGATTTAATTAATACAATATAAATTGGTTTTTATATGGGGAGATCCCCACAATCAAACTAGTCGATTTTCAATTATCCTTAACGAGGCATATGTATTTCAGTAATTTTTAAATAATATCAAATTATTTAATTGCTGTTATAGACGGGGCTTTGCAACGTTTTAAAAAAAATGTAATACCTATAAATACCACTTGAATCAAAAATATTCAAATTCGTTCTATCCCGAAAATGTGTGAGAAGCCGCGGATAAAACCTAGTAGGTAGTTTATTATTGTTTATATTTCAGGCTCTCCGAAGGAGCCTACGTAATTTGAAGTCATATCACGAACTCTCCAGAACTCCCTTGAGCAGGTACTTAATGAAATTAGCTGGTCTTGGAAAGTATGTACCTCCGTTAGGTTAATTGATTATTTCATACAAAAAACTTCTATACAAGATGCCTAAAATAAAGGTAAAAGATAATTTATTCCAAAAACTATTCTTAAGACTTCTTCTCAGAGTTCCTAATTAGAAATCAGAATTAAGCTAATTTATTCCAAAATAAAAGGCAGCCTAGGCTTTTACCGATAATTAGTGTAGTAGTCTAATACTATCTTGTAAATATTTTTTAAGTGGATTTTTTACCGTGAATTTAAACGTCAAAAAAGGTTCCTACATTATGGAAGGTAAATAAAAAGGTACAGAAATGAATAAAACTGGAAATTCACTTGCACTAGATCCACTTGCATAAGGAAAAAAACTGACTCGCATAGGATGTGCGATGAAATGTATAAAGTTAACCGACATAAAAGTTTATAACTAAACTAGCAACCCGCCCGGCTTCGCACGTTTTTATTATACATATAAACCTTTCTCTTGAATCACTCTATCTATTAAAAAAAACCCTTCAAAATCCGTTGCGTAGTTTTAAAGATTTATGCATTCAAAGGGACATAGGGATATAGGGACATAGGGACAGAAAAAGCGCCTTTGTTTTATACTATGTAGTGAAGAAACAAATTACTACCTACTACTTAATTGTAATTACAATTGACACAGTTAAGCTAACAGCAGACTGTTTTGTTCTGCAAGCATCCTAATAGTAATGATTTTTTAGCTGACATTTAAAAGCACCATAAAAAGCAATTCAGATGAATTGCTTGCTAATAGCTTACTAGGCACGACTGGCACGAGCTATCTTTGCAAACAATCGAAGTTTTGCAAATAGGTTTCTTATGTATCAGCTACAGGTAGAACGGCTGTACCGAATTAAAAAAAAACTAAGATGTATTAAGTCAACCTTTCGAAAAAAATCTTATTCAAAGCTGATTGATTTATATACCTAGCTTCATTGGGAAAGTATAGACGCTCAGCTATAGGTACTCAAGCTATTCTCAAGCTACAGTGTTTGTAAACAACTCACAATACAAAGATCCAAATTCTCTTTAATTATTCTTCTTTTTATGGCTTCAATGTTAGATCTAAATTAGAGTGCATCAAAAATATAATTGCAATCGGCATCAATTTTATAACTTCGATAAACAATTTTCACAGTTATGCATAGAAGGAAAAATCTCAATTCGACTAGTACGTACGGAAATGTCAACAGAAATCTAAAAAATATTACTATTTACATATCTAAAAATCACCAAATAACATATTTTGACAAATGAGTGTAAGCGATCGATGACGATTGTAAAAATAGAATCGCTTTGTAGCGAATGGTGATTGGCTAAGTAGAACTTAGTCTTCTCATGATAAGCTTGTTATGATCAATGTTTCATCCTTGATGTTGCTTTCTACTAACGCGGGATCCCAGAAGTGACTGCATGGTTAGGAAACTGAATATTAAATAATGTTAAGCTACTTTTAAAAAGACTCTCCCATTAGCCTGGATAAAGTTCTAGAGTTTTTCCAACATCAAGAGTTTCTGGGCAAAGTTTCTCCATTTATCTTCAGCAGACGTTTTAAATACCAACTTGAATATGTGAAAGTTATTCTGAAAGGATAACGTAGGTAAATTATGTCTCAAGATTTCATTCAGGTAGGTAAGTAATCAAAACTTTCGCAGTTTATTGTTTTAAAGAGGTACGCTTCAGCAGAAAGTTTATCTGCGTTATTTTTAATATAGCGGTAGGTATGTAGTTCACCTAGCATGAGGATTTTATTTTTAAAAACTAGACATGTTCGAAACAGTACCTACTTAAACTATTTATGCCATAAAGCATGAATTTTGTACTTACCGCGTATATGGCATTATAGCATTATGTACAAAATACTCTAAACATGAATGATGACCAAGACATCCGATACGAAATTATTGTTGGAAATCTACCCCTAATGGGTTGAAAAAGGGGTATGAATTTTTTTTGATGTTTTATTCTAACTCTTTAATCCAGGCCCGATTTGCTTTAATCTTATAGAAAATATACGAAAAACATAAAATTACAGCAATATTTGTCAGGGTTTCTCCAAAAACTCCTGAAAATGGGGTAAGACTACTTATTAAAGTTTGAGATTCGTATTTTGGCTCCGTTTTGAAATACCTGTAACTTATAATGTAGGATGCTTATGGCCTGAAATTTTCAGCATGTACAACCAACCATAAATAAAAACCCATAAAGATGATAAAAAGGGTACATTGAAGAGGAGTACGAATCAGGTATGTAGGTAAGTAACATCATGTTTACCGATTACTCTGTAAAGATTGTAAGAAATGGCCTGCACATGACAGTAGGTAGGTAACTCTTTTTGGATGAGACGTTATCATTTCAACCAAACATCCCACGCTTAACTATTCTATTGGAATGAAAGGAATACATCCCTTTCAACCCAATAGTCCACGAGTCACAAATGGTTCCACACAGACCGGCTGCGGCATTTACATACATTTGTATGCAAAGCTTTCGCATTGAAGACCTTATTGACGCTATCGTTGACTTTGGCGGGAACATCCGATATCCATGTCAATACGCGTAGGTAGTGTAGGCTAGATTTCACTTTCTTCTTTTTCAGACGTCTTAAAAAAGGAGGTTCTCAATTCTGATGTTTCTGATGGATGCTTTTTCTATTTGAAAGCAATTTGGTGCTGCTCATGTTTCATTAAAATTTGATCAAGACCACCCACTTATAAACGTTAGTTCTTCGAAAAAAAATATGATGTTGGGAATACGTAGAATGTTAGAAATCAAAAGTGTAATTGAAGTTACTTTGAAGTTGAGTTTACGTATCTAATGTTCTTTTTATTTCAAATTCATAAAGTACCTTTCTTGCGTGAATAGTCTTTTAAAATTATTAAACCAAACAATCAAATTCGCTCTATAATAACCTTTAAAACAATTTGTACTCTATGTAAATAAAAAGCCTATTGGATAGAATTGGAAACAAAAACCACTACGCATTTTGAATTTTATCACACTTTTACCTGCAGAGAAAGGATTACTTTACTGAACTTTTTAGGTGTAAAAATAGATGATCGTCCTATCGAATATCGCGAAACAAAATGAGAACAAAATATTGCACCAGACCTTGTTTTACGTGCATCAGTGTCGGCTCAATGCACTATAAATAACTCCATGGCATCTACCAAGAGGGTTCGTGTTCATATTATAGCGTCAATGATTCCGACGATACTTTGCTGTAATACTTAGGTACAAATTCGTGATGCTGTTTTTGTAATTACTAAAATTATAAATTAATGCCCAGCTAAAAACAAACCTCTTACTTAAATACCTCACTGTATATACGTGTACAACTGCTTGGAGACTATCTCAAGGTTGCCTGGAAGTGATCGCTTTTAGTGATAAGGTCGCACATTGTGCAACTTGTTATCTCTCCCTGTATTTTGTTTTTGTTCTTCTGGTTTGTAAAGTGTACTGTATAATCTGATTTTTACGCTTTTTTTTCTGTTGACAAATTAATGTAAAGTTTTATTTTCTCAAAAGAACGGGTCAAATATTAACATTAAATTAACAAACATTATAAATTATCTGTTTAATCTTGTTGTGTTAATTTTTGAATAAATATTGATATTAATAAGTATAAAATTATAGTTTCAAGCAAATCAGGCCCCTGATTAAAGAGATACAAAAACACCAAAAAATATAAATCCCCTATTTCTCCTCCTTAGTTTTCGAATTTCCAAAAATACCTTCCCATAGGGTGTCTGTGAAGTAAAAGCCAGTAAAAGGTTCCAAATCGCTTGTTCATATAAAATACTTTTGGTAATCTTCCTATTCGTTTTATCAACTGGTATTTATAGCATACGGAATTTAATTTAAATAATTTTAATTACGATAAGTACTGTAACTAATTATTAACAGTTCTCTTATCCCAAGGTATAGTAGGTATATAATCCAAGGAAAAACTCGCATTTTAATGATAAAAAGCGCAATACATCAGCGGAAGGCGCGTCGAGGCGAGCACTTTCAAGATTGTTATCAGTCTAGTCTCATTTCAGAACACAAAGCGAGCTGCCTCCTATTTATAAGGTGGACCACGAGAGGTGCGAAGATTGAAGATCGTATCGCTTTCGAGTGCGTTTTGCTTCACATAAAACCTTGTCTTGAACATTGGACCGCTGCGTTCACGTTCTTTGTATGAAGTGTGGCTACGATGCAATGTTTTATTTTTAATGGAATCACAAAGTAGGAATTTTATGGACCAGCTAGGTGATAATTTTAAGCCCCCGAAGACGTTAACAGCAGAGGATTTGATGGTTATGGTGTTCTAAGTATCTGCATTTCAGTTTCCAAATGTATGAGACGTTTTCTACATTTGTTGTAATTTTCTTTATAATTATATTAAACGACCCGCCCCGGCTTCGCACGGTTTTATTATTCGTATAAACCTTTATCTTGAATCACTCCATCTATTAAAAAAAAACGCATCAAAATCCGTTGCGTAGTTTTAAAGATACAAAGGGAAATAGGGATATAGGGACAGAGAAAGCGACTTAAACTTATAATTACTTGTACATATTATTATAAATACGAAAGTTTCGATGGATAGATTGATGTTTGTTACCTCTTCACGCCAAAACTATTTTTGGGCTAAAATTTTGTATGTAGACGTATTTCTAGGCCTGGAATAAATATAGGCTTTACTTTTTACTTTCATAATTTTTCAGGCGGATGAAGCACCGGGCGCATATGCTTTTAAATATGATGATAAAGTATTTATTTTACTTTTAAGCTTTCTTGGTATTTTGACACATAAGATTATTCTAAACAAAAACTTATGATAGGTTTAACAAACTTTTTGTGTGAATTTTGGAAATTCATGAATGTTTAACGGAATTATATGAGAAAATAAGTGGGAGCACCACTTTAGGTGCTGTTTGTGCCTTAAGGAACTAAAGGAATTTGAGTTTCAAATACAACAATACTGAAAAGGTTAAATGTCTCTGTGAAAATCTGACTTCGAAGACCATAAATATTTCAGTTTGCACGGGTGTGTGGTGCAAATCGTTGCATATTTCCATTCCTTTCCTTGCAACGTTGCGACGTGACTCGAATACAAAACAACAATGATTAGTGGTTTGTTGGGACTGTAATCTCTTTATCCAAGGAAAACAGAGTCTTATCGGCAATGTTATAAGGATCACGTCTTCGTGTTTTGTCTTGCAGCGGGATTGAACCCACATCCTCGTCTCAGGAGAGTTGGGAGGTTCTTCTTTGGATACCTAAAGGATAAACCTACTTTACTTATGAGCTACTTCTAGATTGATTTCAACAGTCTGTAGTCAGCTTAATAACTTTGTTTCTATGTAAGTACTTAGCTGTTTTTATAAACACTTTAACTACTTATAGGTATTTTTATGCCAATGACCTCAGTAGCGAGGCAGCCGCGGCAGGCGAAGGCAGGGACAAAATATTTGTATGACCTGCAAATATTTTTTGCGGGATCTGGGAATTTTCTATCTATGATACAAATATCTATCTATGTATGTAATCTACTTATTTTACCTATGAAATGTATCATCTCGTTCATAATAATTGCCACCAACCCGCATGAAATCACAAGAACACACTACGAGCTTTTGTGATTTCAGTTGCTTAATACCACGCGGTTTTGAACTCTATTTCTATTCACCACTTTAAAACGGTGACTGTACATTAGCGACCCCGACTGTACGTACAATACAGGTACGTACCACGTGACAGGATAATGAGCCTCGGCCGACGACGCGACGAGCCAACAATTTCCGGACGGTGATCAACGCGTTTCCAATTTCAAACATCGCAAGTACTTCCTTTTGTTTTAGACATCAGAGTTTCGGCAATTGTGATTGATTTTGGAATTCGATGAGATCGTACGGATTTTCTAATACAGTTGTGTCATCTATATACTTATAACAAAACTGTAACAGGTCCAATTCTGTTCATTGAAGATATTTTGAAATTTTTTTTTGGAGGGCTCTCTATTATCGATACTCAAGCCAAAACTGTAATTTTTTTCATTCATGTCTGTCTGTCTGTCTGTATCGTAAACGCGCATCACGCCGAAACTACTTGACGAATTGAAATGAAACTCGGCATGATTAGAGGTCATATTACGAGGAAGGACATAGGATACTTTTTATCCCGGAATTCAGTAAGGTTCTCATGTGAGAGGGTATAAAAGTAAAATTCCGCGCATCACGCCGAAACCGCTGAATGAGTTGGAATGAAACTCGGGACGATTTTAGTTCATAGTACAAGGAAGGACATGGAATACTTTTTATCCCGGAATTCGGTAAGGTTCTCCTGGGAGAGAGGGTGACAAAGAAATTCTTTAACCACGCATCACGACGGAATTGAATGAATTCGAATGGAACTCGGGACGATTGGACATGGGATACATTTTATCCCGGAATTCAGTTTGGTTCCCCTGGGCTATACGGGTTTTCAAAAATTTCTCACAGCATCACTGAACGACGCGTGTGTACGCGTCGTTCAGATGCTGTGAGAAATTTTGTAACTTTCCAAAAACTGAATTGAACTGATAAACCGCGAGAGTTTGTAAGTATGAATGGATAGATGGATGGATGTTTGTTACTCTTTCACGCAAAAACTGCTGAACAGATCTGGATGAAATTTGGCACAGAGATAGATTATAAGCTGGAATAAGAAATAGGCTTTATTTTATCCCGAAAATCCCACGGGAAAGGGAATTACGCAATTAAAATCGCGAGTACTCCAAATACTAATCATAGCATCATCGCAGACGAAGTCGCGGGCACCAGCTAGTTGTATAATAAATTTAGACAGGGTGCAGGCGTTAATTGAGGAAGGCATGTCCAGCAGTGGACTAATTTAGGCTGATTATGATGATAGGTTTTGGTAACCTACCGGTTTTTCGTAAGCTGATTTCTCTATAAATGAGAAAAGTCAATGATCAAAGCTCTGGGCAAAAAACGTACGAATAACGACTTGGTCTATAAAACACGGCCAAAATTTGACCTGAACTTTTAAGCGTCCTTAAATCCCATGTTAATTTGATCAAGAGTATCAAGACCTGTATGAGTACCTAGTTTTTGAGTTTTGATCTTTAATAGAGCAAAATATCTATTAAACATTAAAAAAACCGGAGAGCCTCCGTCCCACGAACCTAAGGTCTCGACTCCAAGGGGAACAAATGAAAGACAAAGTAAAATTCACGATATGAATTTCCATTTTATTCTCCAATACAAGTAAATAGTAAGTTTAAAGCGGTTAAAAATGTTCACTAAATCCCTTTTTTAAAAGTAGTTATTCAGATTTCTTCCGAATAGAGGAAAGGCCTCGTTAGGGCTGTAGAATAGGTAATCGACCCTCTGGGCAGGCTTTCCTGGTGAACAAAGGGAGATTAACATAATTACCCCCCAACCGTTGTGTAACACCCTACCTAGTACTACTGTAGTACCTAATTGGGCCAACTATATTTTCTTCTCGTGTTTTAGTGTTTTACTCCTTCCGTTTTGAGAATTTCAAATCTTTCAAATTAAAATGTAGGATATTTTGCATTCTGTATTCTTTCTGCAATTTTAAGTATCTAATACTAGTTTATTCCCGCTGCTTTGCACGCATTGGGCCTATAGAAACGTTAACATGTTATTTTTTTCCCATGGTAACTGATTTATTGTATATAATGTAGCTTATGTTTTATTCAATTATATAACAGTCTAACTAAGAAAATTTTTATCCCGATCAAGTCATCCTTTAATATTAGCATATATACATCCACCGCGACAATTAACATACAATCTTTTGCGTTCATAATATCAGTTAAGATTTGTTAGTTTTATTTACTAAGTGAGTAATTAAGATTTTTGTTTAAATTAATTTATTTACAGAGAAAAGTAGCAAACAATAAAAAGAAATTATACTTGTTTTAACAATAAAAACGATTGAGCTTAATGCAGACTGATGCAAACAATCTAGAGATAGCTCTAAATCCATATTACCTGTCATCACGTTCCTAACGATGCAGCACATTGCTCCACTGTATGACAAATCAATGCTGATGCCCTGATACCCACCGACTCTCGGATCATGCCATTTTGTTAGTTTATCAAAGAATATAATCAAATGATAACTAGTATTTACAGTAGATTAACAGTAAAGCTAACAGCAAACAATCAAAAGGTAAATCAAAGGATCCATATCAGAAGCATCCAGAATTTCCCGGACTCTACATTAGCACTCTCCTGAGTAATTAGCTACTTATCTCTAGGTATTTACGTGATTACTAACAAAGAGAATGGTACCTACACAATGGTATAATAAAAATAATAATTCAATAGTTCATGGCTACTCAAATTTGTTACGCCTTAAAATCAAAGCGTTAGGTAAATTAACCAACTTTTAAACGAAATTTTATGGCTCTTAGGTATTTTCTGCCCTCGAATTTTCACGGACGTATTGTCGATATATTCAGGTAAAAGTGTAAGTAATGTATTGTATTAAGTATATCAGTCATCTAGTACCCAAAACACAAGCTCTGCTTAGCTTGGGGCTAGATGATGCTGTGTGGACTGCTCGGAATTATTTATTTATTTATTTGTGACTACAATCTTCATACCATATCATCGCCAAGTTTCCATGATTCGATTTTTGAAAACGAAAACGAATGAGCCCTGTTAAGGCAAAAACACTGTATCTTAAGTTACAGCGTTTTTGCCTTATATTGGCTTTACATGGTAGAGCGAGCGATACGAGCTTTCCAGATATGTCGCTTCGGCAATTATCAGTTTGGGTCATCACAGAATTATAGTAACTGTACTTAGCTACTCATACTAGAACAAAATAATTTATTATGGACCTACATCAGATTTTCGTACTTATGACATTTGGATAAAAAGAGAGTTATCAGTTGGATTACCTACTTACTAAAGTGTATATCTTTGCTTGAACAACGTATCTAATTGAAAAAAATCAGATACTATGAATTTGTAAGAGCATTGTTGGCTCCTTACATTAAAAGTGATAATTCATTCGTTCAACTAAGAGATTGCATTTTGAAGTAGGTAATAATCATAATTATAAACCTCAACCACATCGCACGATAAAAATGAAAATTAGGTTCCGGTTTTCATTTTAAAAAAAATAACCTAGTATAGATTATTTGTAAGGTATGCTTTCGGCTATACCAACAAGAAACTACTCGCCAGATTTAGGTTATTTTATAAATTTTACTATTAATAGTGAGTACCTACCATATTTTTATTTGTTAAAAATGTATTTATTAGGTTACCTAATGTCCTGTGTCACAGGAAATTAGGTAATGTAGAAGTAATGTAGAAAAAAAAGTTAATTTTAGAACATTTTCTTTAAACAAATTAATTTTTTAAAATATTTAACATTAAAATTACTTACCGGATTATTTTTAAATTTTCTAACTGCTCAATTTTTTAAAGTTGCGAATACATATTTAGTGTAATAATTACCAAAGTTTTTTTTTTCATTTAACTTATATATTTAAACAATTTTGTTCTAAGAAACTAAACTTCGATACAAAGATATCTTACCTTTGTCAGTGAACCCTTTTTTTTTCTCAAAGCATCATGGAATATTGCATTTGTCACATATTTTTTCTGTACATGCAATCGAGATAAAAGTTAAAGTCTATCAAAGTTTCGAAAACTTTTATTATATATTAACTGTACCTATACTTTGGCACCAAGCAATCAGTCTTGAAGATTCATACATCGATCATTGTATTGTAAGGACTAAACAACATAAAAATATTTTCTTTTGTTTCAGTTGTTGGTCTTGCTTCAGCTTTGGCTGACAATGACCATCTCTTCAAAAATAGTAATGACCATCTCTTCAAAAATAGCAATGACCAGTTCACCGCGAAAATGTTCCAGGTAAACACAACTTCTTTATCATCCTACTAATATTATAAACGCGAAAGTTTGTAAGTAGGTATGGATGGATGGATGGATGTTTGTTACTCTTTCACGCAAAAACAACTAAACGGATATGGATAAAATTTGGCACAGAAATTGATTATAGTCTGGAATAACACATAGGCTATTTTATCCCGGAATTCCCACGGGAACGGGAATTACCGTCGGTGAAACCGCAAGGCGCTGCTAGTCATCTAAATAACCTATCGATCACCAATAGCCTTCCTGTTTTCATCAACGAAAAGAAATTAATCACAGCTTACAACTTACCGTTTAAAAGCTGGCGCAATTCAAGTATATTCTTGCTTACCTCGATGCTGCTTCCCAAAATCTTTTTTACCATCCAACATGAGTTTGTTAAAAAATCCTATCAGTCGTTGAACGCTCGGAATCCACATTGTACTCTGGTATGATACGGATCGCGAGTTTTTCTTAAAAAATCCAACTACAACAACATTTCTATGTTTCTAGGAAATGGTGAAAGTGAATGAGGGAAAGAGTGTTATTCTGTCAGCCTTCTCCGTGCTACCTCCTCTGGCACAGCTGGCTCTGGCTTCAACAGGTCCCTCTCACGATGAACTGCTTGCTGCTATTGGTTTACCAAATGACGAAACGGTATCCAAATTGTATCTTTTATATATTGCCCTTACCTTAGAATAAAGGCCCTTACTGTCTTACTGCTAGATAAAAATCTTTGAAATTCAAAGTAGTTTCGTAAAATAATCGAACATGTCCGCTAGTTAGATTTTCGTAAAACTTTACACGTGTTATTTTGTCAAACATACAAAAAAATTTGAAGATATCCTCCGTAGTTCCACGTGACGACGTGATATTTTATAGCATGGCGTGACGTCACGAACCCGCACTTCTCAACTAGCGCTTTTTCTTGGTCATATAAGTTTGATTGACGAAATATTAAATACGTTGTCAATATTTCTTTAAAATAAAAACTCATAGACCACATAGAATAATATTTTTTTATCCAGGAAACAACACTAATTTGTAATTAATCACTAAGTTCTAATTTCACATTGACAAAAAGATTATATTTTTGTTTTTAGACGAAGGAGGTATTTTCAAACCTCAATCACCAAATTAATGCAATAAAAGGACTGGAACTGATAAAAGCCAGCAGAATGTTTATCGCCAAAGAAGCTAAGCTTAAAAAAAAGTTTTCAGCATTGTCAAGCGTCATATTTAACTCTGACTACATAAATATAGACTTCAGCAACAGTGTACAAAGTGCTCAAACTATAAATAATTGGGTAAGAGCAAATAAGTTATCAATTATGAACACAATGTCATCAAATTATCCAATAAATTCCTTCACAATTTACAGGTGGAATTACAAACCAGAGGCAAAATTAAAAATGTATTATCTACTGTAGATCCAGCAACAAGATCTATTCTCGTCAATGCCATCTATTTCAAAGTATATTTCTTTATATTTTATTTTTTGACACTTGAGGATAAGGATTGTTTTATCTACATTTTTTTTCTGTTTCTAAGGGTATCTGGAAAAATAAATTCATCAAAGATAACACCAGACCAAAAGACTTTCACGTGTCTAAATCAAAGACCGTTAAAGTTCCTACAATGCAAAACACAAACATTTACAAGTATGGTGAAAGTTCAGAGCTCAATGCTAAGGTACGTTTATTAGAAATAATAACTACTGGACTTTTGAAAAATAAGTATACAATTTCCGAATCAAAAAAAGTTTAGAAGATAATAATTTAAATATCGCTGGACAACCCATACGGCAACATTGAACCCCAAGTTTAGCAGAGCTTGTGTATGGGCAATATATTAACTGATTACTTCATACTTACATTTCGATAATACATCGATAGTTATTTTATATGTTTATTTTTTTTTATATAGGCAGGAACATAGAAAATAACCGGAACACTCTAATTAAGTATATGCAGATCGTATAAATATTCCAAATTATCATTAGGAAATGGTAGAGATAAAATATAATACACAGACTATGTCATATCTATGTCATAGACATGTCATAGACATGTCGAGGCGGGAAGAAAACCTGCAACCTCCTGCGTCGCAGAAGTAGCTCGTCTGCTGCACTGCACCACAGGTGTTTTCTATGTGAGATCTATCAAAAATATGTGATAATTTTGTTTAATTTACAGCTCTTGGAATTACCCTATGAGGGCGACGAAGCCTCGTTTTTAGTTGTACTTCCAAATGAAATCGACGGTCTCAATCGTTTGGAGAAAAACTTAAAAGATCCATCGGTGCTTAATAAAGCAATCGGAGATATGTCCAAAAACAGGGTGCAATTGTCGATGCCAAAGTTTAAGATTGAAACTAAAACCGACCTAAAAAATGTTCTTATAAAGGTAAGTAATTTTGAAACTATGTCGCTTACATAAAGTGAGTAGTTTGAACTCATTTTGTTATAGGTACAAAGTCGCTGGGTAGAACAAAAAATGTAAATGCATAAAGAATGTAAGTAGTGCAAACAAGTATTTCTTATATTGCCTATCTATTGAATTATTTCTTATCTGTCATCGTTGTTAAAATAGGTACTAAGAAAATTGCAAAAAAAGATAGTCGGGCTTACCCCAAAAAAAAATTACGACTTAGACACGTGTTTAACAGTTGTTTAACATGGTTTTGTAGGGTGACTTTTGCTAAACAACTTTTGAACACTTGTCTAAGTAGTAACTTTTTTTTTATGGTAAGGCCGATTATCTTTTTTTTAATTTTTTTTTAGTATTTTGCTGGTTTAATATTTAATGAATTTGGAACTTGTTCATTTTTAAAAAAAAAATATTGTTTGAAGGTTGAAAGCCCATTTTATTGTTTCTCTGAAATGAAACAAAACTTTAATTTACTAAGCACATGCACATGTAGCAGATGCATCACAAACACAACACACAAATTATGTAGCATAACAACACAAAAAAAGGCAGATTTTCAAAAAATAAAATAATAAGAATTATAAAAAAGGTTCAACGGAAAAGTAGATCTTTACTTTTTTTATATTTTACAGATGAATGTGACCAAGCTATTCGATCCATCTCAAGCTAGATTAGATAAACTATTTAAAAGCAAATCTCATATTATGTCAATAAGTAGCGCCATACAAAAGACTTTCATAGAAGTCACCGAAGAAGGAACGGAAGCGGCAGCTGCCAATGGTAACGTTACATGAAAATAAGTAATATGATTTTATTTAGAACATAATGTTTGTCTGGATGTTGTTCAAACACATGCAAAAGCGCGGGCAGTGAAAATGAGTGGTATAGATCAACTGTAACCCACATGTTATCACACATGTCCTCTCACACTCTAGGGAAGGATCAGAAGTTTTGTTCACTTCAAACGATCTAACTGAGCAATTCTTTTTTTGTGTTTTTACCTTTTTTTTGTATTCTTGTAAACAGATTTAAAGAAATTGTTGTCGTTATAAAATATAAACAGTCTTTTTGAAGACTGTTTGAAAAAAGAATTATACGATGATTTTTTTTTCAGCTTTCTTTTTACTATTATCTGCCAAACTAGAAGATAATTATGAAATAATTAATTTTAAAGTCAATAGGCCATTTTATTTTGAGATTCGACTCAAAAATACTGCGTTATTCAATGGAGTTGTTGTGAATCTATAAATCAAAAGGAGACAAACAAGATTTTGACAAACTGTAAGTCGTTATTTACTTTGCACTAAACTATTATTTGTTTTGTTTTTTTTTGTGTTCAAGAATAATTAAAATTATTCAAGAAGGTATAAGGATTATCTGTTGAATGATTATGGTTTTAAAATATGTATGTAGGTATATTTTAAATTATTTATTTTATTTATAGATTTAGTTATTTGTTAAGTAACTTTATACACACTTTTCTTTTATATGAATTTTCCTTTGCGATCCTATGTTACTCATAAACTCGTGCTTTTGTATGCTCGAAAGAGTAGATTGTGTAGAACGTAATCTTAATTTAACAGCAAAAAGTAAATAGTTTCAATGGTTTTCTGGTCATGTGTTTTTTAATTGGATCTCGAAGTAACTAATGATTTCATCAAGTTAATGATTATATCAAAATTAACTCATCAGATGATCATTCGTGGCTGATAATCCGTTCGTTACTGGAATTTATCGATCCTAGATAGCTTTTGAGCATGACAAGACTAGAGATGTTTTTTTTTTATTACTATTCCTCATGCTGTATGTATCCAAGGATGGAACAGTAATAAATTAAAGGGAACCTCAGGCTATTTAAAACTTTTTGGTTCTCTATAATTTTTATCTTGCACCCAGAAGGAATAGAACAAAAAAAAAATTGTTTGTATTGTTTTATCTCCGAAATAAATAATTTAAGTAGGTAAGTAAAACATTTATCTGTCATAAAACAAAACACACATACATTATTGGTTACTGGTACATAGGGAAAAGGCATTATTAAAGGATAGCTTAAATTAGGTCGTTATAAACATAAGGATAACACATGTACATGTCTACATTAAAAAACATTGTCGATATTATTATCTACCCAAAAATGCGTGAGTGCAGCAGTGGCAAATGGGTGGTAGCTCAGTGATAATATTGCTCTGTGAGCAAACACTGATTTTCAGTCATCACCTTCAGAGTGACGAGGCAAGGCGAGCACAGCGACACACGTCTGTCCGCAAATGTACATCCTGCCTACTAACTAGATAAAATTACACAAATACAGAAAAAAATAGCGTGCACGTAGCCCACATACTAAAAACAAATTTGTAACTAAGAGATGGGTGGGCTGTCCTCTGAGAACACTAGTCTCATGAGAGTCTGGGCAAACATTGGACAGGCCACCCAACAATGCAACCGAATAAATAAAAATACAACTTTATTGTTAAAATAGTACCTTTTATTTTAACGCTGAATGAGTCGCGACAAGTCAGGCACTATATGGCAGTCGAAGTGCTTAGAAGTTTCTTTTTTTGCTTGTCAAGTAAATATAAAATGTAAATAATAATTCACAGTAAATTTCATAGTATGTCGTAGCTGTGGGCCTGTAAACCTTCGTACTTACCTATTCCATGCAGCTCTACAATATACAAAGAACAAAAAAAAAATAGAGAGTACTATATCTTCACACAATAACGCCATAATTATCGCTGGATTCGATATTTGGCAACAGAACCACACTAATGGTCGGCTGTCCATTAGTTAGTATGCACGGTATCAGATGACCTGCTTTGTGTACGTTATTATATTATAATGATTATCGTTCTAAATGTATCACGATAATCATAATAATATAAGTATAATAAAGACTAATTTAATGTAGGTTGTGTCTGCAAACCAAAGATTTGGTGGTTCATGCAGTAATCTGCTTTATAAGTGGTAGTTGCTCGGTAAATACTGAGTTTTGCCCAATGTATTTATTTAAATTATATCAGATTCATGTAAACGATTAACCTACACAATAACTGTTTATTTACACAATATAAATTTACAATATAATGCGGCTTATTTCACAGATCGATGCGATTATACTGATTTATAAATCAGTTATTTTTTTCTCTAGTTATTGATTTCTGATCTATAAATCCCTTTAGAAGATATAAATTTACATTTTTTTAAATAGTTTTGGCTAAAAGTTAAAGAGCAACAATAATTTAAGTCCCTACGTAATACACATTGAAATAAATTTTGGTAAAATCTTCAAAATATCATTTTCTTGACCTCAATTCCTTACTCTATAGTGCAAGTTTCCATGCAAAGGGATAGGTAGGTAATGTGTAGTAATGCTATTCACGTCGACTTGCACAAACAAAGTTATTCCATTCCACCCAAAAGTGAACAAATAGAGGCTTTGTTGTGTATTGAATAGAGTTGTAAGCAACTCCTGTTTGTCCTGTGGCTTTACTTAGTAAATAGATTCTCCCATATTTCCGGTAGCGGCCTATCTATTGTCCACTCGTTTCATGGCACTCCGACTATTCGTAAGGTAAGTCACTATAGACAATGCTTTTGTGCTCTAATGAAGGCACTAACGTGAATTCTTTATATGTTTCGTCATCATTATCCGTAACCCAACTTCACGCACTGCTGGGTAGGTCCACAAACTTTTGTTCTACTCCATACGGTCCAGGTCCTATAGGCGCCAGTTTCCTATAGGTTTTATATTTATTTAAGTATCAAGTGCAAGTCACAAGTGCAATTGACACCTGCGTCTTGTAAGCGTGTTTTCTTGACGCGCCGCACCGCGCTCTTTCAAATCACAAAACTCAAGACGCAGCTGGGTGAAGGCATGAGTCTATCAAAATGTTCTGTGAACGATTATCGCAAATCTTAACGTCACTTGCACTTGTCACTCGCACTTGATACTTAACAAAGTATAAACCAAGGCATTGGATAGCTGTACCGGTAGCCAGCACCGACCCGACAACCTCAATTATAGAACAATGTTCAAGTCTTAACTGCGTCTTCCTCCGGCAGAACGAAAGAGAAACAATTTGTCTGTGAATTGAGACTTGATTAAATTGCCTGCGGAATCTGAGGTAATATTGTCTTATGAAACTAGTAAGGTTTTCTTTTCTCTTCTGTTCAAAATTGAAAATACTAGCTTTATTTCCTTTAGACCTTACAGAACTCTTGGACACGTGAGAGAATTTAAATTACACAAGAAAACTAGAACATAAAGTGATCACTTTGATTTCTTTTTCACTTCAATCTTTTTAACGAAAAGTAAAAAGGAGAAGTACAGTGGCAAAAAAGAAACCTTTATCTTGTTGTTAGTTTGGAGCTGTAGAAAAACCCACCCCTAGCTTTCTTATAGGTACAAAGAAAACACCCAGAACACCCTGAATTGCCACTGAACCACTGCCAACTACATACACATACATATATATATATACCAATTTGATTTTATTCCAGAGAGCAACATAACTACATTTTCATAACCATGAAAAGGGCGATAATTTTCGATAGGCATACACATTTCATTGCCCACTTAGTAAGAAGATTCCACAGTCTTCTAAAAATTGTTTGGATAACGAATTGCCGTCGTGATTTTTATCAGAAATATGTCACAAAATATACATGTGTTTGTTTTTTTAAAAAGGAAACCTACAGCTTGAATTTTGACGGTCTACTACAAACGGTTCCTGAAATATGAAGCAAATTTGTTTCTAATTCAATCCTATTTTGAAGCCCCTTAAGCGAAAGAACACAGCTTGAAAGAACTAAATACTCCAAATTTTTAGACCAATGGCTGTGGCGTTGTCTTACGGTCAGTAACTCCTTTATTATAAGCACACACTGCACCCGAGCGAAGCTGGGGGTCGCAAGTAGGTTATAAACTACCATTCGAAACAACCTACCAAATAATATGTAGAACGTAATATATTTATAACATAATTGCATGCTCACACCATGTTAATACTCATGTTTTAAGCAAATAAATGATTCTTATTCTTAACTTTAGTACGTACTTAATACATAATCTGTAACCCAACCTCCTCGAAACTGTATTCTGAAAAGGAGAAATACCTACCTGCTACTGAATATGCCAAACCGTACATACCTAAGCTGAAATCAGACCTGGAGGGTATTTTAATTCATTCGATTCGTTTCCGTAACGGAAACATCAAATTCGAATTCGATTCCATTTCCGTCAGATCTTTAGAACGCTATTTTGATTTCATATCCAAACTAAGGAACTAAGGATCCATATTCAAATGACAAAAGTTTTCATTACATTTTTTATTTATTTAATAAAATACATAACACTCTTTAAACCCGTAGGGGTTTGACCCGAGTGTTACATTTCGATTCCATTCGATTCCATTTCCGTCAGATCTTTAGAACGCTATTTTGATTTCATATCCAAACTAAGGAACTAAGGATCCAAATTCATGTGGCAAAACTTTTCGAATACGCTCTTTTGAAACAGCAATCATAGTCAAAAGTTTCTGATATCGAATCCGATGGGCTTCCCGATGAATTAAAATGCCCCTCCTGTAGCTGTGTCTTACACGGTATTACGTCGACGTTGATCTATTTTGGAATACCGATCCGTATGAGGAAACTCGTGGCCTGTATTCCGAGTTCAATCGAGGCTGGATTCTAAATAACTCTCACGCAAAGGTATCGCATTGAGGAGCAGCTTGTTGTTTATTCAGAGACCTTTATTAACTCTATTTCAAGGCTTATAATTACATTAAATTAATCAGAATCAAAATTAGGTGATTCTAATTTTTTTTTATTTGCAGAATGCAATAAATTCGATACCAAGATCTTAAAGCACCCATAACACAAGTCTTGCTTAACTTTGGGCTTCATGACACTGTAGAGATTGTCTCAGCATTATTTTTTTATATGTTTTATTAATTATGATGATTAATCGACCCTGACTGCACTAAGTAGAGTAATTTTGGGAAGGTTGCCCATTATCGGTACGACTGAGGCTTAAAAGAAGATAAACTTCTGCAATTGTGTCCAATTATTATGAATTGTTGTTTTTTTTTTTTCAGACAATCGTTGTGATTTTATAAGTTACCTTTAAAAGACTCATTTTAAAGATTCATACCGTAAAAATGTGCAGAAATATTGTCGGTTGGTGGATTTCTATGAATGTCTATGAATATAACGTGAAATTCTATTTAGGAAAAATATCTCTGACTGTCGTTATCTGCCTAGTTATCTGTTATGACATGTTATTATGAGATTAATAAACAGAGTATGAAATTTAAAACATATAAAAAATTATTCCATACATTACGTAGATGTCAAGGTTGATCGTCAGACGGGCATATCAACGATTTGCAGGACCAAACACCGTTTAGCCCCTCTTTAGGGTTCCGTACCCAAAGAGGAAAACGGGACCCTATTACTTAGACTTCGCTGTCTGTCCGTCCGTCTATCTGTCACCAGGCTGTATCTCAAGAACCGCGATAGCTAGACAAGTCGAAATTTTCACAAATTTTGTATTTACTTATGTTGTCGCTATAAAAACAAATACTAAAAACAAAATTAAAAAAATTAAGGGCTCTCATACAACAAACATGATTTTATTGCCATTTTTATAGATACAAAATCCTTCGTGTGCGAGCCGACTCATACATGACCGGTTTTTTAATATATCATTGGTTTATCCAGTTTTTTAACAAAACCCAAAAGTGAGATCCAGTACCTGCATGGTAATACCGGTCCGGTCCATGAATAAAGGATTGAATTAGCCGGACTATCACACGCGCTCGAGCGTTGTTGCCGCGACCGACTGTGAATTACATTACTGAGGGGCGTCGATACAGAGTTGGATTAAAATTGTAGTAGGCAGAATTTTTAAAACCGCGATTTATCATTCTTGACAGCTATCAAAATAATTATGTATTTGTTAGCTCAATGGTTTTAATTTTATATACTAGTTGTAATTTTTTCTATTCCTTGATTGTAATTTTCGTTGTTAATAAAGATTTATTTGTTGCGCTACCCTGAACATCTACTACTATTACTACGTACTTGTTGAGTTTATAATGATGTTTAAAATGAACTGAATAAATTAAATGATATTTTTACTACGAAATGGTAACGAGTTATATATTTAATACCTTCTCTCTCTGGTTTTACTTCATTCTTTGAATTGTTTGTAGGTATTACTTTTCAATTCCTAATTAGCACGTCTGGTGACACCTTTTATTTATACTAAGTATTTGAGTTATTTATCTTCTATTGGTAGTCCTAAATGTATAAATTTATTACAAGATATCTATTTTTCGCGTCCATTTTATTATTGCAATACCTGACATGGCAATGTTTCAATGCATGTCCGAACTGTTCAATGGTTCCTCGTAACTTTATAAACAAGTCTTCCTAACAACTAAAGTAAAAGTTTCAGGATTTTCTTGTTCTGGCTGTAATATTTTGCTTGAATGGAAACCGGAATAGGTTTTGCCATTTTTGAACTGCGCGAAAAGAGCCACCTTTAGAAAAGTTTCAGCTACTTCATAACAGTTTTATCTCCGAGTTTATCTTTGCTAAGGTAGAATGCCATAACTCATTTTGATAACTACAACAGCTGCGGGATCCCAGTGTGAATTTATCGTTATAAACTTTATTCCGCGGTTATATTTTTATTATCTTATTAAACTGTCAGAAAGTTAAAGATTGCGCCGTTTTCCCTATTCTATTCGTTGGTAGAAACGATTTATGGTTAAAGGAAGGCCCTTTATTTTATTATCCGGTCTTTTGTGGTGAATGCGAGATTTTGAAGTAAAAAGTAAAGTTATGTAGAGGTTAAGACGCAAGCACGAACTGTGGCAGTGCAAACCGTTTACCTTGTATCCGGGACATTCTTTCACTTGAAATTAATGAATATCTACTTTGGTCCGCTAAAATGTTCTAGCGATTACTAACTTAGGCATCATGAAATACTATAGTTGTACTGGGAATTTTTACTTGCTACATAACTATAAAAGTACGAACTTAAACCTTAACTTTGGTGTATATGTCACTTCAGCTTGCTTATTCTTATTAGAGGTATGTCGTTAATTTTGATTCTCTGTCGGGTGTATTCTTTATGAATGCTATTCATAAAACTCCGAGCATAGCTCTTCCCATAGCTCGCTGAGCGACTATGAACCGACATAATATATTAAAAAAAACACTACAAGATAAAAACTAAACACTGATAGGTACATTATAAGGTAGTAGCATAAAAACTTGCATACCGATCGTAGAACTCCTCCTTTTTTGAACTCTGTTATAAACAATACGTAAGTATTTACGCAACGGGCGTCATTTGTAAAAGTCAGCTTTAAAGCTAAATCCTGTTTAGCATTCAGTTTCATTTCTTCACCCGCTGGTCATCAACCGCTTTTATTGCGGCACGAACCGCCAATTAAGTGCTATAAGTGGTCGTAAATTCAGAAAACCAATCCCGAAGGGGCCTTCGATTTCTATTTCATTAAATCGATTATGGTTCTCTATCTATTCTGTCACTATTTTCAGGGTTCTGTACAGGGTCTGATAAGTTCCCATAGCCTAAGAGAACTTGTTTGAGCCTACCCTCTGTCTGTCTGTCCGTCTGTTTTCGTTACTATATTATAAACGCGAATGTTAGTACTTTACTCTTTACTCTTTCACGCAATAGAGCACACAATAGGGCGCTATGGGACTGATTAGAGCTCTTTGTTTAGCTGTGGACTAATATTGGTTGATGATATCATTATAGTGGTATAGTATAGTACTACCATGCTTAAGAAAGGTCATCTTTTCTAAAGCATGGCATACTAGTCGCTCTTGGTTAATAAGTAGGTAGGTAACTTACCAATTTCTCGAATATCAGCATCGCCATACAGCGTGGCAATACGGCCCCAGTTTCTTGGGGACGCTTCCGACTGGTATTGACACGAATCAATTAAAAAAAAGGTAGCTTACCTTTAGACTGTTTGCAGCCGTCTGCTGTTAGCTCGATTGTTTCAATTTTATTACTAGTTTAATTTTTTTCTATTCCTTGATTGTAATTTTCGTTGTTAATATAATTCGAACAAGTAGATAGCCCATCTTAAGATGGTAGTCAAAAATAATGTTCGAATAGTAACACACGTATTACACCAATGCTTTCATAAGAAGTGCCTATCGTCGTTTGAAGTTTCATTAGCCTGTCCGATGTGAAAACACGAAAAGATATTTCTCCTTGATCAGAGCCAACATGTTAGCTGTCAATTATTATTCTGAAGATCGACAGAATTCCGCGTAGCGGCGAGGAAATGGAATATAAATGCAATGTAAGAAAGATCGATCTCTTTAGTAACCAAATATGAAGTATTCTTAGAACTTCTAATCCTTTAACATTCTCAGGATTACAATATACTTATAAATCAGAGATGCTGTGACTATGTACAAATATACTGCCACCCTAGGCATTGCTCATGACCTCGGGGGCTTAGAGAATGAAGGTTCGCCTCGAACGCAGGAGGTTGCGGATTCAATTCCCGATTCGGAACATGTTTGTACGATCTACAGATACGTAGGTAGGTATAGGGTGTTTTGGGTGATTGCTATTATTATTATATGTTTTTATTTATTTATTAAGACAATTTACAGTTCAATATGTTAGTAAGCTTATACCTAGGGGTCACAATTAATGATAAGAAGTATTCATTTGAATCAATATATAAAGATGTAAATACATAATTTAATTAACTGCTTTTGCTATATTAGTTACCATATGTTTACATTGTTGTCTGCTAATAGTTTTTTCACAGGTTCTACTTTTGCAAGGTGGACTCGCTAATAGGACTTCCTTACACTCTGTGGCTTATAGGTGTTTTTATTATGTTGAATTTGTTCAAATCTTAAAATTGACAAAAAAAATTGCAGTAGCAACAAAACCTATATGTATATTTTCCGGATTTGAACTTCGACCTTTTGGATTTCGACCTCTTTAGTCGGTACAACCACAGAGCACGAACTTCTGGTTTATAAATAAAGCTAATGAGGTCGACTCATCACAGCAGTCGCAAGGGGCAAACCCCGACAGGTAAGCCCTGTCTTATTGAAATAAACGACTTTTGATACTCCCTGAGGTCGTGAATACAAGGCTTGACCGCATATGAAATACAATAACAAGCCCAACCTCATATTGTACGAGTCAACCTCGATTTAGATACAAAAAAGGGTCGTGTTGGCTGAATAGTGTGACATATGAAGACAGGGAGTTGGTAATATACAGGGTATTGTGTTTTTACGTGTTATTTATGTAAATTGTGGAGCATTTTTATGAAAACTGACGTGGCGCGGCAGTTGATGATCCGCTAGCGATGCAGGAAGTTGATTCGATTCCCGACTTGGACAAATATTTGGGTCTGAAAATATTTATTTCAGGGTTCTGGATGTTTTCTATCTTTAATAAAATGTAAATCCACCAATATAATGTATTGGGGCTAGATGATGCTGTGTTTCAAGGCTATTTCTATCCCATGGGAACTGGTTTATGGGATGAAAAGTAGCCTATGTATTCTTCAGGGCTAGAACTACATCTACTCGAAATTTCACCCCGATCCGTTCTGTAATTTTTGCGTGAAAGAGGAGCAAACATCCATCCATTTATAAACTTTCTCGTTTATAATATTAGTTAGGATAATGTCCAGCGGTAGACCAGTGTGCAGATGTGATTGGATTATGATGAAAGATAAAGTTAAACTCCCAAATACTTTACTTCTTTAAGACCATACCTGTAGAACACACAGAAACGCTAAATATTTACTACTAGAACCATGCTTTATGAATTCTAAATCCATACTGGTAAACCCGAAGCACTAGCTCACTTCAAAACAAAACGTTCCAAGTATCGGTAACTTTAAAATATTCAGACGATCTCAAGTGAAGGAAGTTTCAAAAGAAGAAATTCTCGATATTAAAACATGCAGGTAGATATTCGCGGAGTCCCATTATACGTAATACATTATTCATGGCCTGGTGTATCTAACGAGAGGAATTGAGTGAGAGATCCACTGACGATAACGAACTTACTTTTTATGGACATCAATGTCTTATTTCCAAATTGGATATTTTTTTTATTGTTACATTTTTATAAATTCCGTTTTGACGACACTTTGTGAATTATAATGAAGACCTCATCAAAAACTGAATTCATTCAATTTATAAAAAAATGTATAAGTTTAATATTACAGATTAATAGTTTTCAAGCCCTCGGGCCAGGTGGGATGACGATATGCGAAAGACTGCTGGCAGATGCTGGATGCGGCAAGCTGAAGACAGGGCGCTGTGGCGCTCATAAGGGGGGGGGGGGGGCATGTCCAGCTAGGGGGGCCATGTCCAGCAGTGGAATGATATAAGCAGCTGATGATGATGATGAATTATAAAGCGTAAAAAACACATGAAAGGAAAGGAATATTCAAATAAATTTTCAACAAAATTACCAACTTCACATAGAATTCAACATCTTAAAGGCAACGATAGAGCTACTTAGGAGTAGGTATAACTCAAAATTATAATAATAATCACATTAATACTATAAATACGAAAGTTCGGATGTTTGTTACCTATTTACGCAAAAAGTACTTAACGGAACGAATGTTATATGTAGCGGCATTATGCTGAGACAGGGACCTTTTTGGCCCCTTATGTAAATAGCCTTGCTCTTCGTACTTTTGTTATTTTTATATTTCCTCTTCTTGATTATTGTATGTGTTATTTATAAGTACTTACTTAATATGTAATTATAAATGTATTACAAATAAATGTATTTTCTTTCTTTCTTCTTTATTTTTAATAGTCGTAGTTCTGGGCCTGGAATAAAACTAAAGCCACTTTACTACAATATTCACATTAGTTTGGATAAGTGGTTATTTGTTACCTCTTCACGCGAAAACTACCGAGCGATCGCATATCGGGATGAAGTTATGAATTCTAGGCCTCGAATAAAACAGCCAACTTTTCATCAGGGTGAAGCCGCGAGTCGCAGGTAGTATCTATACTTATAAAAATACTTATAATCTTCATATCACAAGGATTCACTGAAAAATTAAATTGAAGGAACTCTTTTATTGGTCTTCAGAATCAGAATTATTTTAATATTTTCTATTTTAGTAAACTTTTAATGCCTAAATACAGACACAGCGTTCGTATTAAAGGTAGACATTACGTACGTTAAAATCTACCACCTTTTAAATAGAATGCGGATGTAACTTAATACTAGCTAAGAACAGTTTACCTACTTTAAATTAGTGAAGTCAAAGTCTCAAGTCAGTTCGGCTTTGTATCGCTTCTGTTCCTACTCTTTTCCGATATTGCAAATTTGGAGAAGATCCGACCATTTTACTTGGAAACCTTCTCGGCTTGAACCTTTTGTTTAGCATACGGTAAAGCCTAGGTAATAAGGCACATTTTTTAAATAAATTTCAGTTATGATCAGGTTAATATAATGACGTAGGTATGGTTATGGTTTCGCCTAAAAAGTTCAAACGTTTTTCAACATTTTAATTCAATGTATTCTATGTATAATATAAAATATTTTTAGATGATTTTTTTTTTTAATTCCGGACAGTCTACACAGCATCATCTAGCCCCAAGCTAAGCAGAGCTTGTGTTATGGGTACTAGATGACTGATATACTTAATACAATATAATACATAGATAGATATTTTTTATTATACATATTAAACACCCAGACCAACGAAACAAATTTCTGCAGATCGTGCACAAATTTGTTCCGAGGCGGGAATCGAACCCGCAACCTCCTGCGTCGCAGGCGGACCTTCGCCCACCGCGCCACATCGGTCGTCGATTGGATTTAGTATATCAGTCAACGGGTACCCATGACACAAACTCTGCTTAGCTTGGAGCTAGATGATGCTCAATGAAGATGATGATGATGCAATCCTCACGGATTGTCCTGTATTATTATTACATATTATATTATTCTGAAAAACGTTGGGTTGGAATGCCAGGACAGTTTGATAGCTTGTTTATCACTACATAGTATAAAACAAAGTCGCTTTCTCTGTCCCTATATCCCCATGTATACTTAAACCTGTAAAACTACGCAACGGATATACGAATGCGGTTTTTTAATAGATATAGTGATTTAAGAGGAAGGTGTATAAGTATAATAAAACTGTGCGAAAACTGTGTGTATAAATTATAATTATGTATGATATATCCGCCCCGCTACATTGCACTCGTGTTTTCATGCATTGAACTGGAAAATTGGATATTAGCACGTTGATTGTTTCAATTATCTTGCCTAAGGATGAGTTTTGTATAGTTGACGAAAACTATAAAAGTTTTCATTTTCATACATCGTTGTGATATCGTCTTGCAGCGTCGCTACTTAGAAGAACTAGCGTACGTTTACTATGACACCGATCCAGACTTCAGTAGTTTTCTACGATCTCGATTAGGTATAAGTATTTTTCGAATTATTCTGAATAGGTTATCTATAAATGCAACTAGTACTATTTTGACAGCATTGACAAATCAACAGTCGTAAACGATTTTCCATTTTGGTATTCTGTAAACTCATACTAGCTGCTTAGAGCCAATTTAACCGTCAGGGATTATGTCACCATTGTATTAATACGGCCTATTTAGTTAATCGAGATGCACTTTAGGTACCTACATAAAAGTTACACTTGTATTATTAATGAGAAAGTTTGGATGGATGTTTAGGTCTTCATGACCTCAAGCGAAAACTACTGAATGGAACAGACTAAAGTTTAGCATAAGTATTGATTTAAATCTGAAATAATATACTATCAAGTGTATTATATCTTCATAGAAAACGTGTCTGAAGACCCGAACCGAATTTTTTCTAAATAATTAAATCATAGAGGAAAATGGCTCTAGGAAAGATTTTGTAATGTTTATTACTTGTTTTATACAAATTAATACTTACTTGCTTGTAATTACTTGTAAGATATATTAGGGCCTGCTTATTTATTTAGCTTAGGTCACTTTTAAAGCTCTCATAATGTGTTGAGAAGTTATGAACCTGAAATGTAATGTTTATTATTTGTTTTGTAGGATTATTACTTACCTGCTTGTAAGTACTTGTAAGATATGTTAGGAACAGCTTATTTCTTTAGCTTAGGCCACTTTTAAAGCTCTCATAATGTGTTGAGGAGAAGTTCTGAACCTTAGTTCAACTCGTCTTATTCTTCCTATCTAAATATGAGAATCTATCCATGTATTCATAACAAAAACTTACGTATAACAGAGGATCCTGCTCTAGTATACTCTTTGAACACTATTTTAGGGCTTCGCCTTAGATATTTATGCCGTAAATATCAGAACTTCGGCATTTTTACCTAAAAATACATTTTCACCTCACTTGTTAGAGCAGATTTTTCTGATTTTATTTCCTTATTTTATTTTATTAGTAATGTAACTGCTTCACATAGAAATTCATGTTTTGTTATGACAGTCTTGTCATTTTTTTTATACGTTTGACATGTCAAATTTTCTTCATATTTGTAAAACTAGCCATAGTTTGCATAGATTTTAGTTCAAACCTCTTGTTAAAATCTTAGCTGAGCCTGGCCGTTATGACTACTTTTAAAATTTCCGACTGTTCGACGAGATTTCATATAAATAGCAGAACATCGCTACAGTCGGGGAGTTGAATTCGAAAAGTCAACGAAGTAACATCAAGTATTGTAAAACCTTCTGCTCTACCTGGAAGCCTGAAGACTGGTCTACCCCAATCCCTAGAAGCCCGAAGCTTGGTGAAGAACATCTCCACCTTGAAATCCTGGGCCTGGAGAAGACATCCCTAATAGACGATTCCGAGGCTGCTTCGACGACTTCGTGTCTGACTTCCTGGAGGTCGGCGACCCTGGCTGGCCACTCTACCGCCGCCAGAGGCTAGCCTGTCCTCTATCAGATACTGAAGCTTCCATCTCGGGCTACGGGGATTGTCCCTTTGTCCCTCTGCGGGAGACTCTACTTTGTGACTCCTCTTCTTACATCTCCCGTTGCTCCAGGTCTCACGACACCAGTACCACTTCACGGCTTTCCAGACTCCGGGTCCTAGCGGTCGGCGGTCACCACCTCAACCGTCGCTATTCGAGGCTGAGGCGAGACTTAGCGGCTGCGTTCTCTCGCTACATCTACACGTCTCTCAAGCTGCCAGTTAAGGACTTTAACCTTGTGCACTAGATTTCGCGATCGGAAAGACTTTGTTTTTATATCAAAACTTTATTAATTTAAATACACTTGTTAAAAACTTCAAGCCTTTTTCTTCTCAAACAGTAGGTCTAAATTCTCTAAATTATTAACTGCAACGTTCAGCCCTTTCATAGATAGCCGGGTGGGCTGTAACGCGACAATTTAAAGCGGCTGATTAAAACATATTTTTATTACGTAAATCGGCCTAAACTACAGTTGATCTCAAATTTTGCAAACACAGCTTTTGAAGCTTTAGCTTTAGAAAAAGCGGAGTGGAGATTTCATGCAATCCTATTGGTTAATATTTCCTCGTTTCTCCACTCCGCTGCCTCTCTCCGCGTCAATGGACAGGCAGCCTAATATATATACACCGTCCACGGTGTTTCAGGTAACGGAATAAAGAGTGAACGAAATAACAAGCAACTTTTTTTTCTTACAATTGGCAAGTAAAAAATCGGTAAGTAAAAAATCTGACACCAAAAAGTAAGTACCTACAAATATAAACTTTTCTACATGAAAGTTTAATGCTTGCTCTAATTGAAATATTAATTAAAATACGTGCGCGTAAATTTAGTTTTATTTTCAACTTAGCACTTTAGAGCTTCACTTAATTGGCTGGTTAGTTAACGGGACAGTCGATAGGCTTCCGTTTTCAGGGTGTCATTAATACACGGGTCTGAGTTTTTAAGGCGCAAAGAGGAGGTACACTAGCGCCACCAGTTATTTTATCATATTATGAAGTAGTTTCATTTTGTCTATTTTGGGAAGAGATACGAAAACAGAGTTTGGTAGCCACCAAATGCAACTTCGTATCTTCCTAAACTAGACAAAATAAAACTACTAGAGATGCATTAAAAAGCTTGTGATATGTATAAACTGTACGTGTGAATTTTGGAAATTAATAAGTGGGGGCGCCACTTTAGGTGCTGTTTGCGCCTTAAACAAAGGAATTTCCAAAAATCAAACGTCCAGTTTGTTGTTTGTTATACCTATCATAACCTTTTTTTGATGCATATGTAGTAGTTTTAAATTGTCTATTTAAGGAAGAGATACGAAAGTCACCACAATAACCAAAGTCTGTATTCGTATCTCTGCCTTTATTAGACGAGACGCTTATGATAGAAATAACAAACTGAACGTTTATTTGGAAATTCCTTTGTTTATCGTAATTATATGACAAAAATAAGCAGTGGCGCTAGTATACCTCCTGTTCGCGCCTTAATATTTACCATTTGCAAATATGTGTCAACACGGACTAGGTTTTAAAAACATTTTGTATACTCTCCAGCAGGGGTATTCAGTAACTCCTTTTATGAGTCTTCGACACAGAATCTGACACAGATTCGCGGGATTTAAGTATTTCAGCGGTTTTTTTCATTTGCTGCGTTTTAAAGGGAATAAAAGTACTTACCAGAAAAGTAGTTTTCCACGAAACGTAGGTAGAGCCTTTCATCGTCACCCCACATTACAATAAAATATCATATAAGGACCTTTTGGAAAAGGTTGATTTTTAAATACTTTATTTATTACAAATGTTGCACTAAATCTAAATTAGTCAAAACATGGGTTCATAGAAAATGTTTTACTTATTACGGAAAACTACTTTCCGTTATAAATATTCCTTGTAGAACTTATTGAATATTAAGTACATATTTATCCATTTCTACTAGGGTCTTTATGAATACTATCTAAATACATATGAAATACTATCTAAATAAATACATGCCACTAGCTGCGCCCCATGGCTTCAACCGTGTGAAAATTGATGAAAAGTAGTCTAAGTTTTATTCCAGGCCCAGAACTACGTCTGTTCAAAATTTTAGCCCCCACCATTCAGTAGTTTTTGTCTGATAAGGTAACAATCATCCATCCATTCAAACTTTCGCCTTTATAATATCAGTGTCATAAACTAATAGGAAACAATGTCTTACACTCAACGCATTAACGTTCTGCGAATCGTGCGACAGCCTTCATAAGAGCACAAAAGCATTGTCTATCGTGACTTACCTTACGAATAGTCAGCCATGAAAGTGCACAATAGATAGGCCACTACCGGAAATATATGAGCTTCTATTTACTAAGTAAAGCCACAGGACAAACAGGAGTTGCTTACAACTCTATTCAATACACAACAAAGCCTCTATTTGTACACTTTTGGGGGAAATAGAATAACTTTGTGCAAGTCGACGTGAATAGCAGTACTACATATTGGCGACCGATGTGGCGTGGTTGGGCGAAGGTCTGCCTGCTACGCAGGTTTTTGCTTCGATTCCCGTCTTATGATAAATGATTGTACGATCTGCTAATATTTGTTTCGGGGTTCTGGATATTTTCTGTGTATTTTATTATAATATCCACCGACAAGTGTTATTACACAGTAAAAGAATTCATTGACGATAAAAGATTTTGACATATACCTAACTATAATTTTTATTTTTAACTGATTCTCGATTTAATTTATTATTTTTTAGTACACATACATGCCTAATTTATAGTTTAATACTTTTATTTTATTATATGCAAAATGTACAACTAGACAATTGCAAGCCCTTATAGGGTAAATTACATTGTTACCTATTGAATGTACCTGCTACCATCTGTTTTACATGTAATTGCAATAAATATACTTTTACTTTACTTTTACTTTACTGATATAAGTATTAAGTAGGTGTATCAGTTATCTAGTAGGTAGGTAGGTACTGACACAAGTTCTGCTTTGCTTGGGATTAGATGATGCTAAGTGGATTATTCAGCATTATTTATTTACATTAATTAAATCTTAGCATAGAAAATTGCACAATAGAGCCAGGGATTGGGTAAAAAAAACAATGTGTTCAAGAATTTTCTTTAATAAGTAGAACTTTAAAGAAACGTTTCGCGACATCATTGTTGTTCTGTAACTTCGGCTAGGAAAGTATTGAAGTATTGAATAACTTCAAATCTGTTTTGACTTATGGAGACATTATCCTTCACAGAGTATAATTGCATCAATTCATTAAATAAACCGCATTATTTAATATTTCAAGTGTTTAAATAAACAAAGAAGATAATCATACAGAACATGTCGTCGTACGTATCTGAAAAATAAAACAACCTTGAGAAAACAAATTAAATCAGCGGGAATATATTTTATTAATAACCACCACTGAAGTTATGAATAAACCATGCAGATTATATAACGATGACTTTATTTCACAAACGCATGCCAAACATGCAACAAACATTGCACATGGAACACATGATCATCCTTAGATAATAATTATTATAAACGCGAAAGTTTGTATGGATGGATGTTTGTTCCTCTTTCACGCAAAGCCACTGAACGAATTGGGCTGAAATTAGAATAGACGTAGTTCCAGCCCTGGAACACGGGCTACTTTTCATTAAATAAATCAGTTCCCATCCGGGACAGAAATAGTATTTGAACGTTGCCATAGAAACAACTCGTGCAATACCGGGGGCCATATACTACATCATACTAGTAGTAGTAGTATACTATATATTATACTAGTATAAAAACTGATATCGTGAATAACCAATGGACAGCCGACCATTAGTACCTATTAGTGTTTCTTTTGTCAAAATATCGAATCGAACGATAATTGAGTGCAATTACGTGTACTCTATTTTGGTTTTGTATTTTTTTGTAGAACTACAATATATACCTTTTACAATACGCAATTTTTATTTACAATATATAACTTTACACAAACACACTTACAAAGAATATGTACCAAGCTCATGGCCTTCACTGAAAACTAGCGCTGGGTGGACACACAAGTGTTCATCCAGCACAATGCTGAGGGAAGGCCATGTTTGCCCTGAACTCTGCTGCGCATAAAATATTCTTACTTTGGTTAAATTAGTATTAAGTCATCATAGAGCGCGGTAGATTCTAGAGTAAATAAAAAATATTTCATTCATTCATACCGTTCATACCTATGTGTGAATATGTCCATGCTGGGTTAGGGACACTTTTTACCACCTAATTCTTTTCTAATTTTTCACACAAATTCGGTTCGATTCTTTTCAGTTTGGATGCAAAGAAAAAAAACAGCCCTTAAAAGTTTTAGTAAGTCTGAAGTACCCTTTATTATTCAGTTCCATGCAGTTATTTAGTGACATGACCCATTAGTAAAAGTTAAGTACAATAAATTTAATCGTCATGTACAAAAGTACCTATGACTGGTAAACCCCGGTAAATAATATGTTAGCATTCTCCTTAATGTAGAAGACGAACGGATGATCAGCGATGAATGACTTCCTGTCTGGGATGAAGCTTAGATATGTAATCCCGAATTCTGTAAACAATGAAAACTAAAGCTAGACTTTCCTTCTGGGTAGGTTTGATTTGAACCTGATGGAATATAAGGTGGTGGTGAGATGATGGGTTTCTTTTGCGAAGAAGAGACTTCTTAATATGGTAGTGTTTTTAGATCTAAGGTTTCGCATGCTAACAGTTGATTCTGTCACCTACTTAATTACTTAAGTAGACACCATCGAATAGAGTATTGGCGGTGCTATTAGATTTGTGTCGTAGCGCAAAGTAGAAAGGGTGGTCCGCTACAAATCTTTTAATATTAGAAGCACGACCTCTAGCAGATCTATAACCAACTATGAATGCTGAAATAGAATAAACAAAGAAAATTAGATTAGTGTTTTTGTGGTGATAGGATTTTTAAATTAAAATTTGTTACAGGTTTTATTTTGAGGTTACAGGTTTCGGTATAGTTTTGAAATTGATGTAAATATTAATCGGATAGTTCTGAGTTTTTGAAACGTACATGAACACCATCAGTTTATGTGTACTTTCCATATCTTAAAGCCAAATAAAAAGGGTGGTCGGCATGAAAAGTTGTCATGTTTTCATCGTCCACACCGAAACGCAAAGAAAGTGAAAAATCTGAAAATTTACAAGACTTTTTCATAGCTGACTTTCAATAGTTTTACGACAATGCTTGTAGGTTGTCTTACTATTTGTAATTTCATTATTTTTCTAATAATATATTGTTGAAGCACGGTGGAAATATTTTGTGCTAAGAAGTTAGTTCTTTGTCGTAACAATTGTGTATAACTTTGATATTAAAATGGCTCGTTCAAAATCATGATTTAAGGTGACCGACATTATTTTTGTGATTTTCATAATGATGTAGCCACAAAAGGGTCCTCACAAGTCCGCAATCGTTAAATACGGCACAATTCGGCACAAATAGCAAGCAAGTAAAAGAAGAAAAAACCTGATATATATTATTGTTACGCGGACTTCATTCCCTAAAAGGAAAAGGACACAAGGTAAAAAATCAACAGATATGACGCTCTTGAGAAATTTTCAAATTTCTGAATTTTGATAGTGGTGTTGAATATTCTATACACTTCAATCAAACTATGCTTTGTTTATAATAGGAGACGCTATCACGTAAATAACTAAGCTGTATATACGCCGTTCAATAGTGAGATATTTCTTATGTCTCTTTGTATGTCTGTAATTGAAAGTAACAGGAATAATCTAGAATGAACGTTTTGCTTTGGTGGCTGATTGAATTAATATTAAAATTGAATTAATTACTAAGCAAACTTTATTAACAACGAAAATTACAAGCAAGGAATAGAAAAATTACAACTAGTATTTACAATTGAAACCATTGAGCTAACTGCAGACGGTTGCAAACAGTCTAAAGGTAGCTCAATTGATCCATGTCAATACCAGTCGGAAGCGTCCCCAAGACACTGGCTGCATTACCACGCTGTATGGCAATGCTGATGCGCTGAGCCAGATAAGCTATTTATTAAAACCACCAAAATTAATTAATAATACAAATAGTGTATAGTGTTTTTCTTCTGATATTAAGAGGTTCTATTTAACTAACATGTAACCCTTTTTTTGTTGTTTGAATGGAACTGGAGACATATTAAAATAGGTACAGAAAACGTTTATATTTAGGTTAGAGACATTTAGAGAAGGGATAAGAAAGAGTCTCACATAAAACGAAAAAGACATATTATGTATACTTCTTTAACGTTTAGATAGAAAACAACAAATGGAAAAGCGAAGGCCAGAAAAACAAAGAAAAACAGAAAAAAAAACATCATCAACTTAAACCATTTTGCATTTAATAATTTATTACCTCAAAGTATCATTATCATCTCAATGTGTTTGTAACACTATGACTAAAAAGAAATATCTAATGTGTGGTGTTAAGTAAGCAGTGGACAACACGTTGGCGTTGGCAAAAACATATTTATCACACAAGCTATATAATAATCAATAATCAATATTCAATATCTTTATTTCTTTAGGCTTACAAAATAAGCACTTAGACAAGTCAAATTTAATTCGCCTCCATTTTTCTCTGCTTAACGTGGGGCTACATGATGTTGTGTGAATTATCCAGCATTATAATGTATAAATGAATAATGCTGGTCAATCCCCACAGCATAATATAGCCCCAAATAAAACAAAGCTTGTCTGCTAACTTATGGGTACAAGAAGACCGATTATATGTGGCACAAAGTAAGCAGTGACCGACCCATTGACAAAATCATTTTATCACCTTTTCATTTACAGATTAACAGCAACTCCATTGAATAAAGCTGTATTTTTATGCCTGATTTCAAAGTAAAATGGCTTATTAACATTAAATATTTTATCACGTGGTAGTCCAGGGGCAGATCCAAGTGCAGTAAAAGCTGTAAGAAAATTGTTATCGTAAAAGTCTATTCGCGAATACTTTTGCTTACAAATACGACTGTAGAGTAAATTTTGTTAAAAATCCCAGTTGTAATGACTTCGTTGTTGAGTTCAAATTAGAAGAAAAAATAATACCTAACATTCTCATGGCCAGATCAAATAATAAACGACACGACATTAGATTGTTGTGGCGCAAAGTAATCAGTGACCAAAATTTTACAAAATCACTTGCCACACAACACCTTTTTATCTGGTTTTTGTCACCTTTTACAGATTATTTTACAGATTTCTAGCAGCTCTTATGTTTTTGTGCATCTGACTTCAAAGTAGAATAAACATAGAATCCTGCTAACATTATAAACGCGAAAGCTTAAAGTGAGGTACACAAGAGATAAAGTGATTCTTTTTCTGATATAAAGACGTTTTACGTACAGAAAATGTTTATATTTAGGTTAGGTAAGCGACATTTTTTTTGTGAAATTCTCCTTTCATATTACATTGCATGTTACGTTACAGCAATCTGTACGCGGCTTAATACTATGACTAAAAAGAAGTAATGTGTGCTGTTAAGTAAGCAGTGGACAACACGTTGGCGTTGGCAAAAATATGTTTTGTCACACAAGCTCTGCTTAGCGAGGGGCTACATGAAGCTGAGTGAATTATCCAGCATTATAATGAATAAATGAATAATGCTGGTCAATCCCCACAGCTTAATATAGCCCCAAATAAAACAAAGCTTGTTTTTATGGATACAAGATTATATGAGGCACAAAGTAAGCAGTGACCGACACATTGACAAAATCATCTTGTCACACTTTCATTTACAGATTAACAGCAACTCCATTGAATAAAGCTGTATTGTTATGCCTGATCTCAAAGTAAAATGGCTTATTAACTTTAAATATTTTATCCCGTGGGGGTAGTCCAGGGGCAGATCCATATGCAATAAAAGCTGAAAGAAAATTGTTATCGTAAAAGTCTATTTGCCAAAAAAAAATTTCGACGAAATACGACTGAAAGGGTAATTTTGTTAAAAATCACAGTTGTAATGAATTCGTTGTTCACTTCGAATTCGGAAGAAAAATGTAATAGGTATCTAACATTTACATTATAATAAACGGCGCGACATTAGATCGATGTGGCGCAAAGTAAACAAAAATTTTGCAAAATCGCCTTGTCACCTTTTATCTGGTTTTTGTCACCTTTTCATTTACAGATAAGATATCTCGATAGGAGCTCTCATGTTAATCGTGCGTCTGACCTCACAGTAGAATAAACATAGAATATTTTAATAAGTTTTGATTGTCTGAAGGAAGATCCAGCTTTATATAATATTATTAGTTTTATATTGTCATTCAAATACTAGTTTAGTATACAATATAAAATAAATGGGGATATATGTACATATCTGACAGGTTGTCAGGGACTTAGAGGGTTGTTGGTGGGTGGAAAGAGCATCGAATGCAGAAACAAACCCCCATCTTAAAGCTTCCGATATCAAAATTGTCCGTATATCATTTGGGTCGCTCCTTCTACTAAAACTTGAACCATTAAACAATAACACCTTGAGATCCTAGAAAAGTAATTTAAGATTTATTGTTAAAATCTGTAGAGATTAAAATTTTTGTCTGAAGTAAGTCCCATGTATTAGTTTAAGTACGCCTTCAAGCTATAATGCCGGTAATAAAATGGATATTCAATCCCTAGTTGATAAATTCAACAACCGAGCTTGATTTAGATATCAAGTGAGCTGTAAACATAAAACATTATTTTAAATTATTTGTCTTGATTTTATGCAAAAATATTTTTTCAGTCTATATTTTTATCAGTCTGTAAACTGCGAGGTTTGGCCTCGTTTTACAGACTTCAGATCTATAATTGAGTTATGTTCATTTGGTCAAACATTCGATATTGCTGAAAATAATCAATGATTAGGGATGTTCAGGCGCTAACTAGAGATAAACTAGCCCACCACGAAGTTTATCATTATTATCACGTTAAACAAAGGAATTTCCAAAAATCTACCTTAGTTCTATCATAAGCTTTTTTTATGCATTTGTAGTAGTTCTATGTTGTCATTTCAGGAGAGATGCTCTACGTGGCCACCAAACTCGTTTTTCGTAGGTATCTCTATAATAGGCAAAATAAAACTACTACAGTTGCATTAAAAAAAGCTTATGATAGGTATAAGAAACTGAACGTATGAATTTATAAAATTCCTTTGTTTACGTAGTAATAAGATACCTAAAGTAAGGGGCGGTGGTAGTACACCTCTACTTATCGCCTACCGTTTATTTTTGAAGTAGAAACCTAACATTCTTACCATTAGCAGCCGCCGCCTCTGCGCCCTCTTCATTGACCTCAATAAAAGCTTTCTGAACGGCATCAGTTACAAACATATCGGACTCGTCTTCCAATAGTTTATCTAATTTAGCCTCAGATACCTCGAATAGCTTGGTCACCTTCATCTGTAACATTATACAGCGTGTAAACAGACAACTATCGAAAACGAAGGGGGATGGCGAAGCACCTTTAAACTTAAACAAAACAAAAATCCGCAGGCCGAAAAAAAAATTGTAGCCGAAGATAAACATGTTTAAAGATTTTCAATTATTTTGTTTGCAAGCAATGTACGCGTCCACTTCGATACCTACGCCGCCGCCGCGCCGACGTGAGTCGCGCGCGACGCATCACTCACTACATAACATAAGTACATCACTACATAGTATAAAACAAAGTCGCTTTTTCTGTCCCTATGTCCCTATATCATTATGTCCCTTTGACTGCTTCATCATCATCATCATCAACCTGTATTAGCCCACTGCTGGACATAGGCCTCCCCCAATGAGCGCCATAGCGCCCTGTCTTCAGCTTGACGCATCCAGCATCTGCCAGCAGTCTTCGATGGGATGGGATGACGATCGCAGATCGTCATCCCACCTGGCCGGAGGGCGTCCTACGCTACGTTTACCGAGTCGCGGTCTCCACTCAAGAACACGTTTACCCCAACAGTTGTCGGTTCTTCGCGAGATATGGTCGTAATCGTTTTGACTGCTTAAATCTTTAAAACTACGGAACGGATTTTGATGCGGTTTACTAGCGACCCGCCCCGGCTTCGCACGGTTTTATTATACGTATAAACCTTCCTCTTGAATCACTCTATCTATTAAAAAAACCGCATCAAAATCCGTTGCGTAGTTTCAAAGATTTAAGCAGTCGAAGGGACATAGGGACAGAAAAAGCGACTTTGTTTTATACTATGTAGTGATACACTCGTGCGAAACCGGGGCGGGTAGCTAGTAAAGTTATAAGTCGTCAAAGTTTAAGGTAAGGTCTTTATAGCAAGTACCTAGGCTGTCGGTACTCGGTAGATATTTCACGACTTACCTAAAGACACGAGCATCAGCTGCAGCAGCATTAAAATGTAAATGATATCTTCAGCTGGTTCGGCTATCTTTCGCATTAAGTAAATGCGCAACACTTCTGGCGCATTTCCTAGAGCTTCACCATAAGAAACACAAACATTTGCCCATACTCCATCGCACTGAACATTATGTTGGCAAATAAAACACACTTACTAAACACAACCGATACACATCACATTCTCCATAGCACATCATGAGCATTTGTCCATACTCCCTCGCACTAAACATGTTTATAAAACACACCGAAAAACACAGAAAGTAACTTCCACTATTTACCTTCCTACACTAAGACCATGTACTTAAGAAAAACTTTAAAAACACGCATACCACACTAAAAATCTGTTTCACAAAACAAAACAGTATTCGCAAATTTCCGCAACGACCGCGCAAGTTCGAATACTAACACCGACTAAAAGATGAATAAAAATAATACAAGCACTATGTCCCTACATAGAGAAGTTATGCATTCAAAATCCGTTTTTAAATGCCGACAGCCAAAGTGTTATAATCCTTATGCCTAATTAAATAAAGTTTAGATTCCTTTCCATACATTTCCTTTGACTATAGCCGACTGGCCGCGTGCCGACCATTATTTATTCTTATGTGCCGACCCACGGCGCGGCGCTCCGCGCCCGACAAAGAAAAACACCGCTGCTCTTATAAACCTTATGCAAAGTGGAATAAGGTTTTCCTATACCAAAGCAGATTATTCAGTATCCAATAAGGTTCAAAATGGGGCATACTCATTTTAAAATCTTTATCACAGAATTATGAGATAATTTTATTTTTTTCGCGGGAATATTTGAATACTACGACTAGTAAAAGGATTACTTAGTTATGAACGTTTCCAGCTAGAATTAACTTTTTACCCTGAACCAAAAAAGCACAGAATACATAATAGTAGTATACATGGTCATACATTACATCCCAAGGTTGCCTGGATGGAAGAAATGAGAGAACTTTTAGCGATAAGACCGCCCTTTATACTATGTATGCAGTATTTTTGTTTTGTTTTCTTTCTTTGTGTGGTACCTAGGTTTAAGTATAATAAAAAAGAGTTTTCTATTCTATTCTAGTAGGAACAGGTAGGTAAAATGTAAATGATATCTTCAATTTGTTAATAGAAGTAGAAGTGTTAGGAAGGGTTCGATCCTACAATCTTCAGATTGAAAATCGAGTGTATTCTTTCTATGCCAAGACGGCAAAATACAGATAGCCACCAGCGAGCAGCGCGGTAACCTACGTGCGTACCTAGCGTATGTATGTATCTTGCGTAGATAGATAGATACCCATTTCGCTCGCGCAGTCGAGCGGTGGTGCGGGCGTCCATAAACAGCTGAGTTGAGGTCATTCACTTGCGTGCAATACATTACATCTTTTTTTTAATTTGTTTATTTTTGCTTTTAATATTTGTTTATTCGTGTTGATATGTTTTCTTAGTGTTGTACTATGGGTGTGTAACTAGATAAAAAAATAAAAAAATTTAGAGAGGTGAAATTTTATTCGCGTTTTTTTTTCGATAAGTATGTTCAGAATCATGGTCTGATTGCCACCTTTCATTTTTCGATAGTAGTCTTTTTACACCCTGTATATGTATGTATTATCTGTAACTGTATAATATAATAATATACTACTATATATTATAATATCTGGCTCAGCGCATCAGCATTGCCATTGCCATACAGCGTGGTAATGCAGCCAGTGTATTGGGGACGCTTCCGACTGGCATTGACATGGATCAATTGAGCTACATTTAGACTGTTTGCAACCGTCTGCAGTTAGCTCAATGGTTTCAATTTTATATACTAGTTGTAATTTTTTCTAGAAAGTTAAATATTTCAAAAATATTGTTTCACTCAGGATGATGTTTATTGATTGCAACGATTTCATACATCCAAGTAGGTTCAGGTAGGTATTGTAAGGTGAAATAAACAAAATCACATTTATTGGCTCATTTTTTTGGGCATTGAGTCGATAGTTGTTTTTTATTTTCGGTGATATCACCAAAAACACAGGAAGGATTTTAAAAGTACTATTACAAAATATAAAAGACTAGCAGCGCCTCGAGGGTTCACCCGCGGTAATTCCCGTCCTCGTGGGAATTCCTGGATAAGATATAGCCAATGTGTTATTCCAGACTATAATACTACTCTGTCAAGAAAGTACCGGGAAAAGATCAATAATACACAAAATGTTTGTTATTCATCCAAATTTATTTTATCACCTTCAAAGTATGCTCCTTCAGAAACGATACACTTACGCCAACGAATTATCCAATCATCAAAACATTTTTTAAACGCTGTTTCCGGAATTGAGTTCAGTTCTCGCCGCGAATTCTCCTTTATGTCTTGTACCGATTGAAAACGGGTGCCACGAAGTGGTAATTTGAGTTTAGGAAAAAGAAAGAAGTCGGCCGGAGCCATATCTGGTGAATATGGTGGTTGCTCGATGGTATTTGTTGAGTGTTTGGTCAAAAATTCGGTCACAATGATGGCCTTGTGCGAAGGCGCATTATCAAATTCAGGTCTTTTGGGACTAGTCGAGCGGCAACATGTTTCATACCCAAGTGATTATTTAAAATGGTACGGATCGACTCGTGAGATACAGAAAGTTCGGCGGCTATCTCTCGCAAAGTTGAATGAGGATTTTCAGTCACTGTTTCCTTCACTTTTGCGATGTTAACTTCAATTGCAGACGTTGATGGCCTACCAGAGCGAGGCAAATCTTCCATCACATCTCGACCGCTTTTGAACGCTTTGTACCAGTCATAAGCACGTGTTTTTGATAAAATCGATTCACCGAAAGCCTTCTGTAACGTTTTCAGTGACTCCGAACACGAAATTCCATTGGCGATGCAAAACTTAAGACAAACTCTTTGTTCGATGTTTTTGTCCATTGTGAAATTCGCAATACACACTAGATATGATGTAACTAAAAACAGCACTGTATTTAATATAAATAACAGATGCAACTCAAACTCCGCGCCAAAATGGCAAACAGTTGTGCCAACCTAACAACAACAAAAAAAAACAAAAATTTTAATTTGGAACCATAAACAAATCATCCATTCCCGATACTTTTTTGACTGAATGTATATCTCTGTGCCAAATTCCATCCATATCCGTTCAGTTGTTTTTGCGTGAAAGAGTAACAAACATCCATACTTACAAACTTTCTAGTTTATTATATTACTAGCGACCCGCCCCGGCTTCGCACGGTTGTGTTATACGTATAAACCTTCCTCTTGAATCACTCAATCTATAAAATAAACCGCGTCAAAATCCGTTGCGTAGTTGTAAAGTTTTAAGCATTCAAAGGGACATAGAGATATAGGGACATAGGGACAGAAAAAGGGACTTTGTTTTATACTATGTAGTGATTAGGATTACAGCTGATTTTTTTTATCCTTTTTTCAATGGGTAGGTAATATGTGAAACATCGTATAAACTACCTCCTTTAGAACATCCTTCAGGTTAGTCGTAGTCTCAATCTTGAACTTCGGCAACCACAAGTCCACCTTCTCAATGTTTGTCTCTTCGATTGCTTTATTAAGCAGCGACGGATCTTCTAACTTCTTCTCCAAATTCTTGAGACCGTCGATTTCATTTGGAAGCACAATCAAAAACGAGACTTCATCACCCTCATAGGGTAATTCCAAGATCTGAAAGTTAAATATGATTATATTTTGAGTAAAATTACAATTATTTTTAAACTTGTTGCGCTCCACGGCTTCACTCGCCTAGAAATTTATGTGTCAAATCTGTGCATGATTATTTATTTGTTTGAATCTAGTTATATTGTAATGCATAAGTACGTGTTTTTAAATGTTAAATTTTATATTATACATATTATTTACATAAAAAATATTTTTCAATGTTTTGAGTCAAGTAGTATATCATAAAAATTTCAGAAATATGTAAATTACATACCTAGTGGTTAGTTTAAAAAAAGAAAAAGTACCTACGTGATTAATAATGAACTTTGTAGTTTAATAAATATATAGCGATTTTTGAGTGAAAAGAACCAATAAATAATAATTTTCCATATAAACTTTACCGCTCTTTTTAAAACCTCAGAGCTGTATTTTTCAAAGTTACCCATTTGTGTTATGCTAGAACCGAAACTATCTACAAACTATTTTTAATATAATAAATAAAAAAAAAAAAAATTAATTGTTACGGAGACACGAGGTAACAAAGATACTTAGACTTTCACTTTCATTATATTAACAGGATATACATTGGTTTTTATTCCTTACAGATAAGATATATACCTTGGCATCGAGCTCCTTACTTTCGCCATATTTGAAATCGTCTCTGAGATGCATTGAAGGCACTTTAACAGTGTTTGATTTGGACACATGGAAGTCTTTGACTTCGGTCTCATTGATGTCGAATTTCTTTTTCCACGAACCCTTGAAACAGAACAAAACACACTGATCAGGAGAACATACATAGGGAATACAAACAAAAATACATATCAGTATAAATTTCAGATTCTCAAATGTTAATACTAAATTTTAATAAATACTAACTTTGAAATATATGGCATTGACGAGAACAGATCTTGTTAATTGATCCAAAGATTTAGGATCTACTAAATTTTTGATTTTGTTGTTTGTTTGTTGTTCAACCTGTAAAATTATGAAAGATGTTATTAATTTTTTTACTTAGGTTTGTACCATATTTTTTATTGATTAAAACCGAACTTGTTTCGTTGATTTTCGCTCTTACCCAAGCATTTATTTCATTCGCACTCTGTGCACTTTTGCCAAAGTCGACATTTTTGACGTCAGAGTTAAATACAGCTCTGGACAGCGCTGCAAACTCTTTGTTAATCTTAGCATCGTCGGCGATATAGATTCTGCTGGCTGTATTCAGTGTCACTCCTTTCACCGTTTTAAGTTTTTGATTAAGATTTGTAAAAACCTCCTTCGTCTAAGAACAAAAACAATTATTTATTACCTAATAAGATGTACTTACATATGATAAGATTGCGTTAGATCACAAGCACATGGAATGAAAAGACTGACGCCTTTTTTAGGGAATATGTAATTTTGTTTGGCAGTTAGACATTATAGGTTCATGTTCTGTACCGTATCATCGTTTGGTAAACCAATAGCAGTAAGCAGTTCATCGTGAGAGGGACCTGTTGAAGCCAAGGCCAGCTGCGCCAGAGGTGGTAGCACGGAGAAGGCTGAGAGAATTACACTCTTTCCCTCATTCGCTTTCACCACTTCCTAGAAACAAAAGATATCCTTATTAACTGTTTTATTGGGTTTCTGGAGTAATTTCTTAAGACTTCAAAAGATCCAAAATAAAAGAATTAACTTCTAAGACTCCACTTAGTAAATTATTTTATAGACATGGTATTGAAGTACCCTTAGCTTAAGGTCATTTTGAGCTAAGCTTGGTACGGTCGCAGTCTTTATGCGTGATCATCAGCCCTTGCTCTCCGCGCTATTAAGTCCTCGATCGTTTGTGCAGCCTTTAATTGAGCATATCCATCAAGGGCTGCAGTTCTATGCTATGCTTTAACGAATATGAATAACTAAGCTATTATTGCTATTATTATTTACCTGGAACATTTTCGACGTGAAAACGTCATTGCCATTCTTGAGAAGCAGGTCATTGTCAGCAAATGCTGACGCAAGACCAAGAACTAAAACAAAACAAAATATGAGACTTTCGGTGGTTTCTTTTATAAGAAGGTCAGACTTATGGCGGCAGTGCACACCTGTCGAGACACCCCGAGATAGGCCGAGCACGAGAGAATACAAAGTGCCCTCGTGCATCACAAGCTCTCGTTTCACCAGAACCGAGCCAAGGTTGCTACAGTTCAAGAGAAAGAACGAGAGTACATAGTACTTACCTTTCATTAAAAGGACAAGTGCCAGAAATATTAGATGACTTGTCGACGTCCGGCGAGTGTGAACTGCCTTCATTATAATGTTTATTATGTTTTTTTTATAATGTTATTCCTCAACAGCTGTGGTTGCGACTTTCACATCATGTTTTAACAGTAAAACACGTGACAGTTACCATTTTAATTACTACAGATCGAAAAACAATATATATACACAATATTGATGTATAAATATACCTAATAATAAATTTACCTACTTTTAAAAGTAAAATTGATGATAAAACCCAAATCTGGTGAACTACTTGGTATTTCCAACATATCTAGTAACACATTCTTAAAAACTTTGTTAGAAAAAATAGCTGTTAATTTAGTCATGCGATATGGTGAGTATTATAATGTAACTACCTACCTTCTACAAATCCAATTTATTAGTAGAACGAATGAATTTTCATTTCGTAACGCAAAGAGATAGCAGAGCTATTAAAAACCCTAGTCTTTATACATTTCTATGTTGCTCTGGCTCAGGGCAAAGTCTAACAAGTACTAATTTAAAAAATTGTGTGCCAATACTCCAAAACAAATTAAGTTTATGATGTAGGTATGAAAACTTGATCGTAACTATAATTAATTCGTTCTGATATGTGAAGGTTAGGAAATCCAAATGCTTATGATTTTCTTGACACAAATTGATGAATAAAACGATTTTAAGACGAAGAAGACTTTAAAGGCTTCCAAGGGAACACAGTAGTCTAAAGTAGAAATAAAGTACAGCCTACTATGCTTTATTTCAGGAGGTTGCGGGTTCGATTCCCGCCTCGAAACAAATTTGTGTCTGTAGAAATTTGTTCTCTTGGTCTGGGTGTTTTCTATGTATAATAAAAAATACCTTACTATGTAATGTATTGTAGTAAATATATCAGTCATCTAGTACCCATAACGGCAATAACACAAGCTCTGCTTAGCTTGGGGCTAGATGATGCTGTATGGACTATAAGGAATTATTTATTTATTATTATTATTTCTAGGACCTTTAAAAGTATTATGTATGATGCTTTTTGTCAAGAATCAGTAATGAAATTGTAACTGTCGGATTATCTTGTCAAAGAAAACGAACCTATAAATAAATTATAATAAGCTAGGTGTGTAAATATCAAGTATAACATTATACATATACATATATATAGCCATTATATTGAAACTTTTATGTATAGTGCAGTAAAGGTAATAAAGAAAAAACCTTGACAAGCCTTACAGATGATAAGAGATTCGGTGCAGATCGAGACATGAATACACAAAATAAATCACCAAACCGGTTGGATGAGTAAAACCAGGGATTCCCAAAGCCGCTAAGTAAGATCATGCAGGCCATTTATGTGGCTAGCCATGCATTGTTTGCCTTCAATACACATTACGTCAATCACCGCTTTAGCACTCAGCTGCCCTTGGTGATATCATTTATTAGATTACTTTTTTATTTTTATTTATTATATTACTTTGTACGCTACCTTATATGGAATTTTAGTATAAATTACTTTATTTTAAGGCGTGTACCTTCTAAACTAAGTGTTTATACTTAAGCTATTTCAATTCATTTATTTCCATCGTAGGTATTACAATATACTTTACTTTTGACTTTATTAATTAAAACGTAGGATATAGGTTATTATATGAATTAGAAAATAAAAAGATACAGATGGCAGTCTGTCTGTCTGTGGCTGTCGTCAAATAGATTAAAATTTATAAAATGAAGACTAAATTTAAGATTGTTCATCATCATCATCATCCAACTATGCTTTATTTCAGGTTGCGGGTTCAAAACCGTTGCAGACAGAGGAGCTTCCTGACGATACGCGCCGAATCCAGAAGAACCGCTTTTTGGATCTAGCCCTTGATCCAACTTCCTAGCGAGACTCTCTTGAGATGTTTATCAAGGCTCTTCACTGTTACCCCGTTAACAGAAACGACTATCAGGACGATGGTCGCTGAATCAACATCCCACATGCTGACAATCCAATTATTTTTATGATTATAGCAGCTTTGTTTAACAAAAATAAGATAAAGGGAAAATCCCTAAACGATAGATACGCACCTAGTGATAAAACTCATAACCTTCTTAACCTTTTGGTGCCTAGGGAATTCCAATACAATAAGGTTAACTTGTAACTTGATAAGGTTAGTTTTAAAAATATTAAATAAATAAATAAATAAATAATTCCGGACAGTCCAAAAAAGACAGCGGAATACTAGGAAAAACCCACTCTTCCCTATTAAACTGATAAACCGAGCTGATTTCAGCTCAGCGAAATGACCTTTTTATTGCTTTGTTGTGACAAAATAGATATACAATCAGAATTGATGATGTAGGTACTCGCAATAAGCATAATTAAATCGCCAAGCGCGATTCACCTCGCTCGAGAAGGGTTCCGTACCATCGAACATAACTTTATAATATATACAAGGTAATAGGTATCTAACGATTAACCTCTTAAAGGTGTCTAATCATTTAACACCCATAACCCTGTATACTTTTGCATAAGAAACAAGAAAAACTCCAAAAAAAAAAATAGCCAACGTAACGCGGTCACCCATTCAAATACTGACCGCGCCCGACGTTACTTAACTTTGTCGGTATTGAACGTTTTGAACCCAACGTCTATATAGTACCTAACCTAACCTAACCAAGTTACCTTCCTACTGAGGGACAGCGCTGAACTAGTCTGTCATGTATTGTTTTATATATCTTTATTTAGGAAACAACTTAAACAATATTCTAAGATAAAGGTAGAGCAACCCCATTCAAAGCACTGAGTCAGTAAGTCCGTAGAACCAATTTGTCATTTATTTCGAAATCTCAATACTAAATTCATATTCATATACTATTCGACTATATTTTTAAAGGAATATAATAAGTAAACTGTACTTATAATCTTGATACTGTTCAAATCAATACCTTTTACCTTTTCTAAGCTAATAAAAACCAAAATGTTAAATTTTTAAGTTTAACATTTTGATCAGTCATGAATTTTTATCTTTACATATTTTCTTAAAACCGGAATCAGAAAGAGAGTCTACGTGTTTTAACTTTGTAACAGTTTAATTAATAAATGAGACCCTATTTTGAGTACAAGAATTGAACATTATTTTTAATGTACAAAATCCACATCCAACCAAACTTCGTGATAAGGTAGAGTTACTATTAACTATAGTTTAGTTAAGAAACAATCTTAAATGGTTTTTTGATTTCTTTGTTAATACAAACAAGACGTAATCGTCTTGCTTAAATTAACTCTAGGTGTTTAATTGTAAATAGAGCCCTGTTTTAATTCAACCCGTATATAATTAATTTATCCATGAATGTCTATGATAAGATAAGAGATAAACTTACTGCATAATATAAAGAGTTTCATCGTCATGTCGAACACTGCTCACCACTGTCCGAGCCACACTGAGTGGTTTGACCACATCACAATGTTTATATCACAGTTTATAATAAAAACATTACAGACATTTAATAAGTACCTACTGTATTGAACTGACTTTGTATTTGCAAATTTGCAGTCAGCGGCTATCAGAATGTGTCGGAACCGTGTCAAACTAAATATACCTAATAAAAACGTATTTTAATGAAGCCATTAGCTAAGGTAAACTATAACTATTAGTAAAAGAAAACGTCATGGGTCTTAGTTAAATAGTACTTTATTATTAGTAAAACGTCATATTTCAGGACATCCTGTTATACGTTGATAAAATGGAATATCCTTGTAAATGTAAATGTCTGACCGCGTTTCACTTTAAATGGTTCTCTTCGAAGAAATTTCCATGAGCATTACTGAAAAGTGGCAAATCAGACTGAAAGTTGCCATCAGCCAAGATTTGAAATCAAGTTGGTGTACGTTATGTAGGAAAGGAAATGCACGCCGCTACAACTGAAACGTAGCTGTCAATCACCAAAAGTCCTGCTCCGGTTCTTCAAGGAGCTGGGCTTGTAAGGGCCTGGTTTGGCAAAAGGGCCTGGTTAGGCAGGGGGATAATGCACAATACAGACCCATGCGAGATGTCAGTACAGATCACAATTCCTTCCCTTAGCTTGAGGATTTGAATTAGGCTCCTACAAGGTTCCCTAGAGTCTATTCTGATTTTATGAAAACTGATTGACTGAACACAGAATTATATAGGGTGGAACAAACGAATCCTCAAAGCCCGAATATTTATGAAAGAATATTTTATACCCGAAATATTCAAAATAGCCAATTTTTACCCGAAGAAACATTTCATTATTTTTTGAACTATATAAACAGATTTTTGATAAATAAAAATAAATAACACCTCTTATGTGCCATGACGTTGGACGATGTAGTTAATCATAAGGAACAAATCTGTGAACAAATATGCAATAAATATTGAAAAATAATGGTAATAAAAGCCATGAAATACAATAACAGGGGAGAGTAGTAGTACTTTCTATGGCTCGTTATCACCAGTTAGGTACTACAATCTGCTGCATTTGACTGATGAAGAACATCAATATAAAGTCTATCACTGATTTTGAGGGTCAGAACTTCAATTTCGACCTTTTGAAAACCCAGCATTTTTGCTGGGTTGTTAAAATGGTTGATGACGGACAAAGCAACAAACCAAGGCAATCCTTAGTTTGGACAACGAATTGTCCGGTCGTCGGTTCGGGCACGCGGCTTATGACATGAGGTAAAGAAAGACGTTTGCCTTCGGGCTGTTGTCTGTATAACTGGTGTGAGCTATAAAAGGGGATCCGTCTCGCCATTTTTGGTAGAATTCATGGTCCTTCTTTAATTTAATATAAATTTATTTGACAGACACTGATTATTAAGATTGACTCTACCAATCATTGTCGTAAAAATTCAGAATGTTATTTTAGATTTTCGTGGGTACGATTACCGGATAAAATTTCTGTCGGTGCAGATTTACTAATATTTTAAATAAAACATCCTGTAATTCTCTTTCTGTAAGTTTTTCTATCATGATGGTTTCGGCTACTTGCCCGATAGGTAATGTTCTTTTGTTCACCCTGTATTTACCGAAATAGATAGATAGGTAGGATACAGTGTTGGTGTTTCAGGTAAATGTAGGTACGTTCCTTTTTATATTTCAAGTCGCTTCCAGTAAAGTAGTTCATTTTCGAATGTATTTTTCTTCATTTAAAAACAAAACTTAGTTCATCTGACCTACATTGGTGGTACAGTGTAGTACAGTTACTATGAATCCTAGTACATCGATATTTAAAACAATACTTACAATAGCTATTATTTTGCGGTAAATGCGTTGTTAAATTTAATGAGTCTATTGTTTTACTTAATTACCTACCTGACCTACCTCATATATAAAGCCTTATCTAATTTTTACTCTTCCTTCCTTCAACACCTTCGTATCTAAAAGATCGCTATGAGTGTCATCATCTTTCCCACTCAAGATCCCTCCGCTCCTCAAACATTTTTCCCAAGGCGGGAATCGAACCTGCAACCTACGTCGCGGACCATCGCCGGTCGTGAAAAGTATGTAAAGGTTTCATAAATCAAGGCTCGCTTCAATCCCACGCGTGCTCGCCGTAGCTCGCTAACGATTCGGGTAACACACCTGCGCCAAATTAATATGCGCAACAGGGTAAATATTTGATGACAACCCCATCCTTCCTTGCGTATTTATCATCAAAGCGAATAATATGTTTAACTATATGGTCATGTTTTATGTTATCCCTACAATATAATACTACTAGCGACGCCTCGACTTCGCACGGGTGTATCACTACATAGTATAAAAAAGTCTCTTTCTCTGTCCATGTGTCCCTATGTCATTATGTCCCTTCGAACGCTTAAATCTTTAAAACTACGCAACGGATTTTGATGCGGTTTTTTAATAGATAGAGTGATTCAAGAGGAAGGTTTATACGTATAATAACCGTGCGAAGCCGGGGCGGGTCGCTAGATATAAATATAAACCTTCCTTTTGAATAACTCTAAATCTATAACTCTCTCTACTACCTTTAAAAAAAACACTTCAAAATCCGTTGCGTAGTTTTAAAGATATAAGCATACATAGGAACAGGTGGGATATACAGACAGCGGGAAGCGACGTTGTTTTAGTGATAAATGCAAAATTAACTCTATTTGTCAGTTACGTGCACTACAACTGAACCGATTTAAAGCGCAAACAGCACCTAAAGTGACGCCCCCACTTATTTTATGATAAAAGTAATTCCGTTAAATAAAATAAATATAACAATAAAATTTTCAAAATTCACACGTACAGTTTGTTAAACCTATCATAATAATAAGCAATTTTAATGCATCTGTAGTAGTTTAGATACGAAAACAGTTTGGTGGCCATCAAAGGCAACTTCATATCCCTTAACTAAACAAAATGAAAAATAGCTTATTTTTTAACAAACTGAGCCACTTTAGGTGCTGTTTGCGCCTTAAATGAAATTGGGACAGAGATAGTTTTGAGGCTGAGAAAGGACATAGGCTACTTTTTAACGCGAAAAAAGGGTTGAAACAGTAGATCAAAGTTTGTATGAAAGTTTCGTAATTTTTGAAGCTAGAGCTTGAAAATTATTTTTAAGGCTTTTAATTAGTTATAAATAAATATGACATTTTAGGTAAGTAGGTAAATATTGTGTGACTGACCAAAGTCACTATACCACGAGGACGAAGTCGCGGGCACAGCTTGTTTTATATAACCATCACATGTTAGAGGAAAATCCAATATACACTTGTGCATCATCGTGAGAATATTCGTCATAAGGTCGGTAGTGAGGTTATCACGTACATAATGACTTTTTGACATATTTCTATAGTATATTTCCGAATAATTGATTAACAACCTACTGCAATAACACGACACTTATCAAATTATAGGCAGAAACAACGGATACATGATTATCCTTAAAATATTATAAACGAGAAAGTTAGTGTGTAAGAAGTATAAATTTTAAGATCTACAACTTTGCTCTGAGGTACTTTTTCGATAAAACTTAGCGTTTTCGAGAAAAATCCATAAAACCTATTTTGACCTTGGGCCCCGAATAAGTCCCTAAGCTCACATGGGACTGATGGGGACTTTTGACACTTTATTCCTTGTGGTAAACCTAAGGTCTCTACGAAGATTTGGCTCTGTCGGAATTATCTTTATTTCAATCGTCTAAAATGACCGGACTACAGGCTGAAATTAGCTATAGACATAGTAGGGATTATAGTCCTAGAATAAAACATATGCTAGTTTTCATCCCATAAATCAGTTCTCATTGGATAGAAATAGCTTTGGAACGTTACCATAGAAACAACGCGTGCGAAGCCGCTGGCAAATACTAGTGAATAATAAAACTACGTTCTAAAAGAAGAAAAAAATTGCCGTGTAGAAATTGCTTTGTTTGCAGAAGTACAAATTGAACAATAAAACTCTTGGTCAATTACTCAATTAGTTTAAATCTCTTGTTATTATGTAAATAAAAAGCCACGGTAAACTGTACAGTTAAGTTTATAGAGCTCTATCAACCTCAGTTATACTTTGGTAGTAAAACACTTAATTACGTTTGCAATGTAGTTAAAACTTTTATAAACGGATAGAAGTTCGAGATGACAAAGCTCCGTAGACCGTTTAAAACTAGCATCGTCCGAGCAAAGCCACAGATTAAGTATATAGGTAGTTGCTGAAGTCAAGATTAAAGCGCCAACAGGAGCTAAAGTAGCGCCACCACCTATTTTATCATATAATTCCGTTAAACAAAGGAATTCCCAAAATTCACGTGTGAATTTTGGGAATTCCTTAAAACTACTAAAATAAAAAATATAACTACACATGAAAAGAACTACTTAGATATCTAGTATTTAAGGACACCGAAAGAAAGATCAAGCATTTAGTTTGCAAAATTTGTAGTAGGAAATAATTAGTATGTAGATCAAATTTTTTTAAATGTATTTGTACCTATTCTATTTTTATAACAGTATACCGTATTAGTAAATTTACAATGTATAACAGTAACCAATGCACAGTAATAAGCTAAAATGTATTTAAGGTACCAGAGGTATACAGAAATCATTGTAAAACCTAGATTATTTCTTTAGTTAAGTATCTCATTATAAGAAACTAATTGTAGTTGTATGAGAATAAAGTTCTTTAAATCTAAACCTATTTTGTCTAGTTTAGGAAGAGATACGAAGTTGCTTTTGGTGGCCACCATACTCCGTTTTCGTATCAACTACTACATATGCATAAAAAAACGTATGTTATGTATAAGAAACTGAACGTTTGATTTTTTTTAAATTCCTTTCTTTAACGTTTTATAATAATATTATAAAATATGTGGCGCTAGTGTGCCTTAACTTATCTGGTCAAGTGTGTCCGAATGCGCTTAGCGTGGAAAATCTACCGGCTGATTCGATACAAATAATTGTTGTCGTTATTGTTATCGCTGTTACTGCTGTTACTCGGTTCTAGATACCAAGATTAATCCAGGATACAAGATAGATATAAGATCAATAGATCAAGGCCTAGATAAGGCATCCAAGATTGAAAAGCCTAGATAAAAGATACAAGATTTACAAATTTTGAATCTTGTGATGTAATATCTATGTATATTATATAATATATATTAGATATTATGTATTTATACATATTATGTAATATCTTACATCACAGGATCAAGGTCTTAGATAAGGCATCCAAGATAGATTTTACTTCAAGGATCATGGCCTAGATTCAAGGATTTAAGATAGATATTACGTCACCAGAGACATATTGATACATAATAACTGAAAAACAATAAGGTGACAGCAAATTAATCACTAAAACACATCACATTAGTGATAATTCTGCAGTCGCTGCTATTTGCACGCCAGTAGTAGTGGCAAAACATGTAGGTCATACATAACTCATAATCCATTTATATTTTAACATAATTTCATACTCACACCATATTAAAACTCATATTTTTGCAAATAAATAATTCTCATTCTTAAACCCCGGATAAAATATTTGTAGATCGTATAAATAGGTATTTGTCTCAAGGCGGGAATTGAATCCGCAACCTCGTCGCATTCGCATTTGCCCGCCGCGCTACATCTTTTACAAAATAACGACAGATAACTGATAAAATTAATTCTCAAAATTAATAAAGGCTTAAAACCAAATTGAAACTAGTGTAAACAATTAAACTAACAACAGACGGTTGCAACAGTGTAAAGATAGCTCAACTGATCCATTTCAATACCAGTCGTCGCATCCCCAAGACACTGGCTGCATTACCACGCTGTATGACAAAGATGCGCTGCGCCAGATACTCACCAGCTCTCGAGTCGCGCGTTACAACGACCAGACGCTCAGGTAATTTTTAAAATTAAAACCTAAAACGGTTTGGATAAAATTAAATGTGGTACAGACCTCTGGATATGCTCTGTGTAGGTACGGGACCCTTGGTTCGCGAATCCACCTCAAGTTTTTGCTGTATCATTGGAACTATTTGTCCTTTACATTTGACCTCTCAACAATACTATTTTGTTATCTGCAGGCCATTCTCCTTGGCTCATTGGAGACACTACGGCTAGGACAGAGCCACAATTGGATCTACCTAGGTTGTAACTTCTGGGACATAAAAGAACCGTAACTTTTTAAGTAGTTCCTCCACCAGGACTTGACCTTTTGTGAAGCGTTAAGAAAAGTTTACTGTCTTGTTAAACTTTTAGTAGATCAGTGCGATGTTTTCTGTGGAAGTACTTACCTACTTGAAAAAATAAACAAAATCAAATGAGGCCTTTCGGAAATGCGCCATGCATTTCCTGAAACGCCTCGTTCGTTGGAGTTGGTTGAGAGAAAAAACAGTGAAGTAGCTATGTAATAGAAATAAATAAATAAAACTCGTATTTGAAACAATTGCGCTAAGTGCAAATATTCGCAAACAAACCGTAGCTCAACTGATCCATGTTTATATTGTATTGTAAAAAATAGGCATGAGACAAATGTAAAAAATATCGACGTTTTAATTTATGCCTGAAAATATAAATTGATGGTACAAAGGACTTTGTCCCATATTTTCGTGTACTCAATTAAAAAAATAATTGTACCTTGTCGATTTAAAAATATTTTATTGAATTGTATACGAATTACGAACCCAATCGAAAAATAACACATCTGTACCAAAAATATTGAAAGGGATTTCTGGATGACCAAGGCCTTATAGATTATCTATGTTAATCGTGCTAAACTAAATTAAGTACACGTACACACTAGATACATTGGCTGGCATATTGTTGAAGCTAAAAACTGGAAACACGTCGCTGGCAAAACTTGCCCGTTATTTATTAGGGATCGAGGCGACGCGATCGGTTCCGGCAGAACCTAGACGGCTATAAATTGTACATGTTATAGTACGTACATACATCTAGACTCTAGAGCTAGAAGCTAACTCTTCCGGCTTATAGCTATTTCAGTGGCGAAAGCTTTGAGGACATTTCAGGCGGATCAGCATTTGCCTTTCGTTTAAGGTAGGCAAATGATCGATCTCTCTCAAAACAGAGCAGATAGGCCGTACAAATCTTGGATAAGTAAAGTTTGATAATGTTTCATTCATTTAGCCTTTAATAACAAAATCAAAATATAGTATAAAGGAGTAACTTTAACACACAACTCACGCCTAAACCCAAGGAGTTTATTGGGCTGTCCCTAGAGACATGTGAGGTGTTTATTTTTGTAGGGTGTAGGTAGAGGTGTAGTAGGTAAGAATTTTTGAAAATTCGACAGTCCCAAAACGGAGTTGAATGTGTTTGTAGTAGATTGTCTAGACTGAAGTTTTACACGCAGGTTCTCCTTACAAAATTAACAAACAAGTGTTTCAGCGTTTTCTGAAAAAATCCTGCAAAACGGCCAAAATATTATGGTTAAAAAAATGTAGAGCGGTCTAAGTCGCGGGTACTGCTAGTGTACCAAATAAGATTCGATTCAGCCAGGAGGATGTTATTTTTGAGATAAGAGAAAAGTCAATATATCAGACAAGATTCAGGTTATGGAAATATGAATACAATAATTTATTTGCAAACAAGGGTCCTAAAGGTGGTAATAAATAGTTAATAGGTAGGTTCTTAACATGTTTTGCTTTAACAAAATTTTATGACAAAGGTTGAAAATAAAAAAGAAATATGAAATAAAACATCAACTTAACATCGAAAATAAATAATGTAGTATCATTTTAACTTAAAATAATTAAAACACTTAGCACAAAGCTTCCTTTTAGTTTTCACCTATTGCTTCGACTATTAGCTTGCAGATACCATAAATGTTTAGTAGATAAATTAAGCTGAATTGAATCAGCTTTGAAATTACTTAGATTTACCTTCAAAGCTTTGCAGATTATCTTATACAAGTCGAGCTTTACCTCAGGGGTTAAAATGTTCTTCTAAATGAAGAAATAACAGTCACAAGTAAATGTGGCAACATTAACCGCTGGGGTGGACCTTATCATCCTTAGCTTTGAGGAGCTTTATCCGCAAAGGCGAGCATACCCGTTCATGAAGATCTATGATAAGATACAAAGTATGTACTTGACTTAAACCGTATATTAAACTTTAAAACATGTAACATCCAAGTACATTAATTATTTGAATTCTTGGAAGGCCTTCTATTAGGTAAACTAAGAAGGTTGCGGGTTCGATCTGTTGTTATATGTTTAAATACTTGTTCCGGTTTTTATGTATTTTATATGTATAATAGGAAAAAATGATTTTCTACCTATCTATAGCCATCAAGTAGAGACCCAAAACAAAAGCAAGCAGAGTTTATATCAGACATCTAGTACCTACCCACAACACAAGCAAGCTAAGCACAGCTTTTGTTACGGCATTATACGAGTATGTACTAGATGATTAGGTATGCAAAACATTACAAAGATAGAATTTTTGTTATAAAACTAAAACATACATGGTTGAAAGGGTTTGAAGATCTGAGTGACCATGTACAGCAACTCTCCAAGTGAACTGAGGTTCACTTACCTACTTACCAAAGTGCTTCATACGATAATAAAATTAATAGGGCAATGACGGGTTTATTTGAGTATTATGAATATTCCAATCCGAACTAGGTAAGAGATCAGATATTTTAAAGATAAGATGCGATTATAATATTTACACGTAAGTACCTACTTAAATATGTGGTAGGTACCTATGATGTTTTAATTCAGTTACCTAGTAGGTACTTATAACACAAGATTTGCTTAGCTTGGGGCTACCATGTGACTTTTCCAGCATTGTTTATTATCACGTTATATTATATATACCAAAAAATATTTAACAGAATCGGTGTTCTACGATGTGCAGGAATACCTGGAATTACCGCCTTGTTAATTTAATTTACATTGTATATTTATATAAATTATTATATAAACTAGCGACCCGCCCCGGCTTCGCACGCTTTCGATCGGGCAAAAATGTTGAGCAGATGGATTTTGATTTTGAGTAGAGAGTAGTAATTCTAGGCCCGAAAGTTTTATTCCCATTTTGACGCGGGTAAAGCCGGGGGGCGCAGCTAGTACCTACCTATCAAATTATATAAACCGCGCTATTTGTAGTTAGAATTGAGTCCAAGCGTAAGGGAACTGCATAGAAGCACTAGGTATAGATTACCTTCATAACTACTACTCCAATGACAGCATAAGTGGTAGGTATACTAAAATTTGGAAGTTTAGAGTGGCTTGCCTGGCTACTTGCTTTTCAACAACCCGACAACGTCCTCTCTAGGTGGTCTTCTGCTACTGTATTTAGCAATTCTAGCTTCAAGCTTGTCAGTCAATCAACTCATGCTGAGGCACAGAAGTTTTATTGAATGACTTACACTTCGTAATTTATTGTAATGTTTATTTTAACTTTTGTGCAAGTAAGTCTTCTAACAAATTAACATACGTATATTCAATTCAATATTAAACATATCTATGCAAAAATAAAAATTAGGTGCCTACATATTATAACTATTGACGTAAATATAAGTAAACCTAGGTACCGTTACCTGGCAAGACTATAATTTAAGCTAGGAAGGTATCTACTTTATTCCCTCCCTTATGATTTGTAGAAAGCATTTTAGTTTGAAAGAGCTGATTTCAATTCATTTTTGCTCATCCCTCCAGTATATGACTGTGTGGAACATAAATAATTCACGATGTACGGGCTGCGTAAACCTCGATTTGATAGCAAAGACCGCTTTTAAATTTTCAAGTTTACCGAAGAACAAAGGACTAGACTTTATCGGACAATAAAGAGAGTAAAATGTGTCCATTCCAGTGCCCCTGTTTATGGCTCTAAAGGCAACCGGCCAAGCCACCTGTTTCGTAACCAACTGCGCCCAACTAGTAAATAACCTTTGAAACGTTAATGCACTGGCTCACAATTAAGTAGAGCTTATATTAAACTCGATACATTTCAGCAAAATACGGGCGCTTAAACGTGATCGATTCTGCTAAGCACCCATTAATTAATAAACGTACTTTGAAACCCTACTATGGTAAAGTCATTTTCCTAAGCCGATTGGAGCTTTATTCAGTAATTTTGTTTTCAAATTGAAGAGTTAGTTACGTAAGTAACCTATTATAAAATCGATGCAAGCCAGCCCTGAGCCATGAGTTAAATAACAGGTTGAAGCTATTTCAAGCCGGAATCTCGCGTGAGATTGGCAGTTACGGCCTAAATTGTGCCTACCTTTAAGTTTAAAACTTTGTTTCTTTGAAGGTTTATTTGAGCGAACATTATTATCTCGGCATTGTAGCCATATCTCCTTAGCAAATCTTTGTTAATATCACCGCGCTTTTAGCTAAAATTAACAAGAAGTCAAAACAGCAGAGAAGATATTTAACAAATCTTCCAAATTACCTAATCTCTACCATTAACTGCCGCTCGAGAATCACAAATAACTTGAAACGATTTGTAATGGAGACGCTCGGCAATTTACTAAGGAGGGCGCTGAATAATTTATTTTAATTAAGCACAAAGACAGTGTTCCATTTTTCCCGTCCATCTTATTTTGCGGGGTTGCCGCCCCCCGCCTCCCTAACTACCAACTTACGTCCGTTCAAAAAGTTTGAATTCAAATTAAATTCGCCCCTTTAACTAAACTCAATTTTCCTTCACGACTTCATTAAGCGAAGCCATTCCGGTGAGCCTCAGTAATGACCTCAAAGAACATTAAATCAAGATCGAGAGGGAAAGATAAAAGCAACTGAATTATAGGTACTTTTGTAGAGTCACCCTCGAAGAAAACCTTTGTTCAAATCATTTTTCTCTACCGAATTACCTATCCGATATTCTCTAATTAGTTCCGCTATTGATTAGAAGATGCCAGTGTTTCTTATAATTTACACCGGTTTATCATTTACCTACGTAGGTATCTTTTATACGCATAAACCATCCTCCTAAATCACTCTATCTACTAAAAAAACCCGCTTCAAAATCCATTGCGTGTTTTTAAAGATTTAAGCATTCAAAGGGACATAGGGATATAAGCAGGCGCGGATCCAGGGGGGGGGTCATGGGGGTCATGACCCCCCCCTGGGCTGGGACCAGGACCTAGGTAGACCACTAATTAAAATTGTTAAACATGTTTTTTTAATCTTTTTATCACAATACTTATAGATTTTATGTACGTATGTACCTTAAATATTTAATTAATTTAATATTCATTATTTGGGATTTTCGGGAACGACAGAAAAGAAATTTTGTATTTTACTGCGTCACCGCCACCTCACCTTCCATTAGATGTTACATTTCGTGTGACACTGACACTTGCGCGCGCTTTGTTTCGACTAACCGAAACCTAAACTAGAATCAAGTTTTTTAAACTTACGCGATCACAACACATTATAATAAATATTTACGTACGGGTTTATCGCGATTTATCGCGTTTATCTAGCTATTTTTTATATTTCGGTATGTAACAAAATTATTCTTTCTTTACGCCTTTTTCCGAAACGCGTTACCTATCACAAGAAGATTCGATCCCGGTCTTTATTTTCAATCCCGGGATTTCGGGATTGATAAAACACGATACCGGGATAATTCCTGATTTGGACAATTTAATAAAATCTAAGTATCATATGAAAATCGCTTTTATTTACTTTCAAAACAAAAAGCAAAAAACGCACACACTTAATTTTTAAACATCTAATATATTTTTTAAATTCTACTCTTTTACAGTAGACAGATAAAGAACCTTGATAAACCTAATAAAAACAAAATTTACCGTGAGTTAAACGTATTGTTACAACCAAAAGGCAATTCGTTGACGAAGATTATCGAGAATAAATAAATTTTACAAACATTTTGACTAAGACGCGACCGAAGAGGCGGTTTCAGGAATGCTTTTATTTTGTGTATCTACAGTTACATAAAAGATATTGTTTGATAGAGATATAAAGCTAATGCTAATATAATGTAAGTTAGTTTAGATAAAAAACAAAACCTGTTAAGATTATAATTTGTGTTTACATTAGGTACGCAACGCGCTTCGCCTTTTTATTATTTTTAACAATACAAAGAATTTTACTCAATCCTAGAAATCCCGGGATTGGAAAAATATAATCCCGTAATTTTCGGGATTTAAAATGGTCGATTTTCGACATTGATCGAATCCTCTAGTTATCACTTCATTTATTTAAATTTTGCCATTTTGTTACAGATTTACTCTTCCCATTTTAGTATAAGTTTAGTCTAATTTTATAAAGTGTTTCTGTGTAATTCTGGTAACAAATAAAACATATTCTATTCTATTCTATTCTATTTCAATGGGCACGTTTTTATGGACGTGGAGAAGTGCCAGTCCGGTTAGGGGTAGTTATCACCTTTTATTCAGATTTAATGATTATGGATTTTTTCCCTTTTTAGGTATTTTATTACATTCATTGATCTAGGTACGTAACCAGAATGAACGTGTAGGCAGAGAGAGGAGGGTTATGAGAATCGCCTGGAAGGTAATCGTACGTGTGGGGGGCGATGAATTTATAAAATTTCTGCTAAATACCCATATGGTAGACAATTTTTATAACTTTTAAACATGGTTTATTAGTTAAAAATAACATGTCAAACACATTTTCAGTCTTCTGCAAGGTTTTCCTCTATCTAATTGGCTTTTCTATGATCTTT